>CAUPSL010000788.1:0-497237 GCA_963514005.1 Raja brachyura | reverse complement strand
CCCCTGCCCAACCCCTCCCTCTCTCTCCCCTCGTCTCCCTGTCCTGCTCTGACCCAGGACTCTCTCTGATCCATTCGTGCCTCTCACTGTGTGGTTTTGTGGGTGAGGGAAGGGGTGCCAGACCTCACTCCCCTGCCACACAATCTCTTGCAAGTCATGACTAGGGCAACTCTCTCTGTTGCGATTAGGGGGAGGGGGGAGCAAGGGGGAGGTGTGGGGTACCGAGGAGACACCTCGAATGCCCCAGTACAGAACACCTCATCTTTGGCGCAGATGCGGCGTAGACGGAGGAATTGAAAGTCGGCGGTAGAGCCATTGCAGGAAGCAGGGTTGGAAGAAGTGTAATCCAGATAGTTGTGGGAGTCAGTGAGTTTGTTATAGACACCAGTCAATGTCTGGGCCGTTTGGATGTGTGGTGGTGGAGGATCAGAGCTATACGTTTGTTGGACAGAGGAGCTTTCTCTCCTTGGATCCCATGGGATCTAACCTTGCAGAGCAAGGCCTACCATGCGGAACCTTGTCGAATGCTTTACTGAAGTCCATGTAGACAACATCTACAGCTCTGCCTTATCGACCTTTATGGTCACATCTTCAAAAATCTCAATCACATTTCTGAGACACGACCTCTGTTGGAATAATTTTACACAAGACGTGAGTTACTTTCAAACTGTTACTAAATTATTAGCAATAACTTGTCAGACGCGGAGAGCAGTCGAGCAAGAGACTGTCCTCATGATGCAAAGCATGCAATATTTTAATATCATCGTTGAAAACATAATACCAAGATAAGTCATGTACACTTGTTTACAGGGTTAACTTTTCTGATCCAACATTCATTAACTTTCCACTGAAAAACAGCTTCTTTATCTGTGTGGGATATTTCAGGGAATAGCCGTGTGGCCTTGAGTTCACCTGTTATCTTGACACACCTGCACCAGAAATGTTTAGCAATTCATGGGAGTAATGTTCGATTTATAACCATATAACAATTACAGCATGGAAACAGGCCATCTCAGCCCTACTAGTCCGTGCCGAACACTTACTCTCACCTAGTCCCATCTACCTGCACTCAGACCATAACCCTCCATTCCTTTCTCGTCCATGCACCTATCCAATTTATTTTTAAATGATAAAATCGAACCTGCCTTCACCACTTCCACTGGAAGCTCATTCAACACAGCTACCACTCTGAGTAAAGAAGTTCCCCCTCATGTTGGCCCTAAACTTTTGTCCCATAATTCTCAAATCATGTCCTCTTGTTTGAATCTTCCCTACACTCAATGGAAATAGCTTATCCACGTCACATCTGTCTATCCTTCTCATAATTTTAAAGACCTCGATCAAGTCCCCCCTTAACGTTATGTGCTCCAAAGTACCTATCTTGTTCAACCTTTCTCTGTAATTTAGGTGCTGAAACCCAGGCACCATTCTAGTAAATCTCCTCTGTACTCTTGATTTTGTTGACATCTTTCCTATAATTTGGCGACCAGAATTGTACACCATATTCCAGAATTGGCCTCACCAATGCCTTATACAATTTTAACATTACATCCCAACTTCTATACTCAATGCTCTGATTTATAAAGGCTAGCTCACCAAAAGCTTTCTTTACCACCCGATCTACATGAGATTCCACCTTCAGGGAAATATGCACAGCTATTCCTAGATCCCTCTGTTCAACTGCATTCCTCAATTCAAAACATACTAGACTAAGTGGGACCCATTGGGTCCCATGTTCACAGGAACGGCTGGTCCCCCGATGCAATATTCCACCTCTCCACCAATTCCAATATTGGTAGCCAGTGGGGGAGGGGCGTTTTCTGAAGCACTGGCATGGGTGTTGTTGGCTGCAGGGACTACTGATCTCCAGAGGGCGAGTATGGACATTGTGGGCCAAATGAATTCTTGCGGTGGCCCCTCAGTCCCTCAAGCCTGATGTGCTGGCAGCTCAGTCACAGATGGTGGGCTGGCAGTTGACCTCACCGCTGTTCCTTGAAATTGCAGTCGTACCTTTTCACTTCAAGCCAAAGCCCCCAAGCCTCCATTTGCAGTAGTGCCTTTTCACATCAAGCCAAAGCCCCCAAGCCTCCATTTGCAGTAGTGCCTTTTCACTTCAAGCCAAAGCCCCCAAGCCACCATTTGCAGCCATGCCTTTTCACTTCAAGCCAAAGCCCCCAAGCCACCATTTGCAGCCATGCCTTTTCACATCAAGCCAAAGCACCCAAACAAACATTTGCAGCCGTACCTTTTCACTTTTAGATCCAATAGAGACACTCTTTCAGCAAGCATTTTAGAACCAATATACACTTTCTGCAACCATTTTAGATCCAATAGACACTTTTTTGCAACTAGTTAGACACAATAGACACTTTTTTGCAACCATGTAGACGCAATAGACACTTTCTGCAACCATTTAGACCCAATAGACACTTTCTGCAACCTTTTGGAACCAATAGACACTTTTTGCAACCTTTTTAGAACCACACTAGACCAAGTGCAGACCCGTTGGGTCTGTTCCCTGAAAGTGCACCGGGGGGATCTGCAGCGTCACACTCACACTAACCACACCCCTGCACACAAGGGAGGAGGGAGGAGGAACGGGGAGAGATTGGGGAGGGGGAGAGGGAGGGGGGAGAGGGAGGGGAATGCGGAGGGGTGTGAACTGGGAGGGGGGAGGGGATGTTAGTGGGGCGGTACAGAGGTGGAGAGAGGGGAAGGGAGGGGTGAGAGATAGGGGTGGGGGAGGGGAAGAGTGGGGAGAGAGGGGTAACAGGGAGTGGTGCAAGAGAGAGTGGAAGGGGTGGGGGGAGATGGGGGTAAAGAGGGGTGGGGGGAGAGAGGGGGTGGGGGGAGAGGGGTGAGGAGAGGGGGGAGGAGGAGGGGGGGAAGAGGAGGGAGGGAAGGGGAGGCGGAGAGTGCGGAGGGGAGGAGGAGGGGGGGAAGGGACGAGGAGAGGGTAGGGAGGGGGTGAGAGAGTGTTTTGGGAGGGGGTGAGAGGGTTCGGGAGGGGTGGGGAGGGAGGGGTAGGGAGAGAGGTGGGGAAGAGAGGGGGAAGAGTGTGCAGGAAGGGGAGAGTGGTAGGGGGAGGGGGAAGAGTGGGACAAATGGGAAGAGTGGGGACGGAGGGGGAGGGAGATAGGGAGGGGTGGAGGATGGGGGGAGAGAAGTGGAAGAGTGGAGGGGGGAGGCAGGGGGGTAGGTGTAGGGGTAACTGGGTGGAAGGGAGGGGGAGGAGGAGGGGTAGGGGGGAGGGGGGAGAGGGGTAGGAGAGGGGGTAGTGGGGGGAGTGGTGGAAGTGGGAGAGGGAGGGAAGGGGGAGGGGTGGTGGAAGAGGGAGAGAGGCGTAGGGGAAAGGGTGGGGGAGAGAGAAGGGAGGGGACGGGGAGAGAGAGGGGGAGAGGGAGGGGTTGTCAGAAGGGGGGGAGAAGTGGAAGAGTGGAGAGGTGGGGGGAGTGGTGGAAGTGGGACAGAGGGGTAGGGGGTGGGGGAGGGAAGGGGGTGGGGGAGAGAGGGATGGGGTGGGAGGAGTGGGAGAGGGAGATGGAGAGGGGTGGGGAGGGGAGAGATGTGTGGGGGGAGGGGGAGGAGGGAGATGGGGTAGGGGTGAGAGGGGGAAGAGTGGAGGGATTGGGGAGGGGGAGGGGATGGGGGAGAGAGGGAAGGGGGTGGGGGGTTTGAGGAGGAGGGGGAGGAGAGGGAGGGTGGGAGGGGAGAGGGGAGGAGGGAAGGGGGAGAAGGAGCGGGGAGGGGGGTTGTTACCGAACTGAAGTCACTGTGGAATGAATCCATTAACGGAGCCACTCTGCTGCTGGATTAGAAGTTGTCCCTGCCATCCCTCTGGCTGACAGGCCGTTAACGCGCCGGCTCAAGGCAAAGAACGGCTGTTCCCCCGCTGTATTTCGGAGCACGGCAAAAAGCAACAGTGGTAGAGGCGATCTTTGACTCGAGCCAGCGTGATAGACATTTGGACATAAAAATGTGTAAATGTAATGAGGAGTGGATCCGTGAATGTAAAAGTATAATGTCTAGCAAAATGGAAAATTTCTCGGAGTTTGAGGGAACCATGAAATCAAAGGCCAAATCTGACAGACACAAACACATCGCGGGGTGGCAAGGCTTTAGCGAGACCAATTCTGGAGAATGGTGTACAATTTTGGTCGCCTAATTATAGGAAGCATGTCAACAAAATAGAGAGTACAGAGGAGATTTACTAGAATGTTGCCTGGGTTCCAGCAACTAAGTTACAGAGAAAGGTTGAACAATTAGGTCTTTATTCTTTGGAGCGCAGAAGGTTAAGGGGGGACTTGATTGAGGTCTTTAAAATGATGAAAGGGATAGACAAAGTTGACGTGGATAAGCTTTTCCCATTGAGGGTAGGGAAGATTCAAACAAGAGGGCATGACATGAGAATTAAGGGACAGAAGTTTAGGGGTAACATGAGGGGGAACTTCTTTACTCAGAGAGTGGTGGCTGTGTGGAATGAGCTTCCAGCAGAATTGGGGGGAGGCAGGATCGATTTTAACATTTAAAAGTAAAGTGGATAGGTATATGGACGGGAAGGGAATGGAGGGGTATGGTCTGAGTGCAGGTAGATGGGACTAGGGGAAAATAAGTGTTCGGCACGGACTGGAAGGGCCGAGAGGGCCTGTTTCCGTGTTCTAATTGTTATATGGTTGTTATATGGTTCATATCAAAGAAATGACTGAGAGCACTCAATGGAGCAAGAATCTTGGACCATGCTACATCCTGACATTAGAAAAGAAGATAGACACAAAATGCTGGAGTAACTCAGGGGGACAGGCAGCACCACCATCTATTCATCAACATGGAAAATTGTCCAAGTATATCCAGGCCGCAAAAAGCAGGACAAATACATTCTAGCTAATTACTGCCCAAACAGTTCTACTCTCAATAATCAGCAAACTGATGGCAAGAATCAGTTACAATGCTGAATGGTGTTTACTGATGATTTGGCCAGAACTATTCTGCCCCAGGCATGATCAAAATCTTCATCCATAGAACTGAATTTGAGAGATGACTTGAGAACAACTACCTTTGATATCAAGGTGGGTAGCATTTAATAGTAAGATTAAATGAGAACTTACCAGTTTGAAGTTTGATTGTTATTTTATGAGGAGTCACGATGAGGGATTCGGTGAGGGACTCAGTGTTCCCGTGGATTTTGAAGCAACAGCAACAAAGAGAAGCAGGAGAAAGCAATGATTGGCCCTAGCCCGAGTGCGAGGAGAGTTCTCAGTGAGTCAGAGGGGGAAAACAGTTGAAAAGGAGAGACAAAGCACAGGCAGACTTTACTCAGTGTTCCCGTGGATTTTGAAGCAACAGCAACAATGAGAAGCAGGAGAAAGCAATGATTGGCTCTAGACCGAGTGGGAGGAGAGTTCTCAGTGAGTCAGAGGGGGAAAACAGTTGAAAAGGAGAGACAAAGCACAGGCAGACTTTACTCAGTGTTCCCGTGGATTTTGAAGCAACAGCAACAATGAGAAGCAGGAGAAAGCACTGATTGGCTCTAGCCCGAGTGGGAGGAGAGTTCTCAGTGAGTCAGAGGGGGAAAACAGTTGAAAAGGAGACACAAAGCACAGGCAGACTTTACTCAGTGTTCCCATGGATTTTGAAGCAACAGCAACAAAGAGAAGCAGGAGAAAGCACTGATTGGCTCTAGCCCGAGTGGGAGGAGAGTTCTCAGTGAGTCAGAGGGGGGAAATAGTTGAAAACTGAGGAATTTGGTTTGTAAATTAGGCAATTTAACAGTCAATATAAGCAAGGCAGCTCTTGGGGAGCGGCAGTGAGGGAGCGGCCTTGTGAAGGAAGTGCCCTGCGAGTAAAGTGTGAGTCTTTGGCTCGAGAGTCTTCGGAGAGGAGGCTGCGCAAAACACTGGATAGGGAGAGACCGAGGCAAAAGAAGAAGATGTCAAGCAAACTGATGCAGTGTGATGCTTGTAGTATGTGGGAGGTCAAGGACACTGCTGGTGCCTCTGGCTGCTACAAATGTGAGAAGTGCATCCAGGTACAGCTCCTGAAGGACCGTGTTGGGGAACTGGAGAAACAAATGGATGACCTCAGGTTCATCAGGCACAATCAAGATGGCGGCGCTAGTTTAACAGCTGCGGCCCGCCTGCAGTCCGTCTGTTATTTTATTTATTTATTTATTTATTTTTTAAATTTTATTTTATTTTTATTTTTTTTTCTGTCCTGTTCTTAGTGGGGTTCGTTTGTTTTGTTAGATTGCGTGTGTATGTGGGTGGGGGGGGGAGTAACATGTCCGGGTCTCTTCCTTCTGGGGGGGGTGCATTTTTTTTTTGTGTTGTATCCCCTGTCTCCGTCTGCGCTGAGGCCTAATGGCAGAGCTGGCGGCCTCGGGCCCCGGGGCTGTTCCAGTGGCGGCGACCCGACCCCTGTCCCGGACCGGTTACAGCGGCGGCGGCAGCAGCAGCGGCGGCGGCCCGACTCCCGGAGTGGTTCAGGCGGCGGCAGCAGCAGCAGCGGTGGCCCGGCTCCCGGTGGGGTTCCGGCGGCGGCAGCAGCAGCAGTGGTGGCCCGGCTCCCGGTGGGGTTCCGGCGGCGGCGGCAGCAGCAGCAGCGGTGGCCCGGCTCCCGGTGGGGTTCCGGCGGTGGCGGCAGCAGCGGTGGCCCGGCTCCCGGTGGGGTTCCGGCGGCGGCGGCAGAAGCAGCAGCGGTGGCCCGGCTCCCGGTGGGGTTCCGGCGGCGGCAGCAGCAACAGCAGCGGTGGCCCGGCTCCCGGTGGGGTTCCGGCGGCGGCGGCAGCAGCAGCAGCAGCAGCGGTGGCCCGGATCCCGGGGCGGTTTCAGCGGCTGTAGCGGCAGCGGCGACTTGACTCCCGGTGGGGTTCCAGCGGCGGCAGTAGCGGCGGCGGTGGCCCGACTCCCGGAGCGGTTCCAGCGGTGGCGGCGGCAGCGGCGGTCGCGGCATCGGAGGCCTGGATCGCCTCGGCGCAGAGGGAAACAAAGAGGGAAGAGACACAGACTCTAAGACGTTTGCCTTCCATCACAGTGAGGAGATGTTTGGTGAACTCACTGTGGTGGATGTTTATTGTGTGTTCTATCATTATTTATTTATTTATTTTTAATTATATGTATGACTGCAGGGAACAGAGTTTCGTTCAGACCGAAAGGTCTGAATGACAAATAAAGAATCCAATCCGAGAAACTGAGTCGTTCCTCGACAAGTCCTACAGTAAGATTGTTACACCCAAGGCACTAGAAGAGAGAAGGTGGGTGACGGTGAGAAAGGGAGGAAAACATGGAATGCAAAGGTCCCCGGGTGTTGCACCTCTTGTGAACAGGTTCACCCACGAGGAAGCTGCCGGGACAGAAGACGGTATCTCACTGAGCGGCGGACTGGCTTGCAAAACAAAAAGGGATGATGAGCCAAAACCAAAGAGGCCAAAGTCAGGCAACGCCATTGTAGTTGGAGACTCCATTGTAAGAGGTATGGACAGGGGTTTTTGCGGCAACAGACGGGATTCGAGGATGGTGTGCTGCCTTCCTGGTGCCAGGATCCAGGATGTCACGGACAAAGTGCAGACAATCCTCAAGGGCGAAGGTGAACAGCCGGAAGTGGTCGTGCACGTTGGCACAAATGATGTTGGAAAGAAGGGGATGAATATTTTGCAGCGGGACTTCAGAGAGCTCGGAAAAATGCTGAAAAGCAGGACTTCCAGGGTTGTTATCTGCGGTTTGCTTCCAATTCCTCGTGCTGGCGAGAGCAGGAACAGGGAGATACGGGACCTGAATGTGTGGCTGAGGAACTGGTGCAGGGGGCAGGGATTTAGATTCTTAGATCACTGGGATCTGTTTTGGAGTACGGGGGAACTGTACAAAAGGGACGGATTGCATCATAACAGGTGGGCGACCAGCATTCAGGCCGGCAGGTTTACCACTGCTACACGGATGGTTTTAAACTGAATAAGGGGTGTGGGGTGTCAAATGGGATAGTCGAGGACGGAGTTAAAGGGAAAGAGAGTAAAGGGATGGTTAATGACCCCACAATTAACGGGAAGGGAAGCTCACAAAGGGATAGGAGAGTATGGCCAAGTGTAATAGGGATCGATGTGAAAGGGGCCACTTGTCAACATAATTGTATAAGGAGTAAGAGTGTTGTAAAAACAAGCCTGAAGGCTTTGTGTGTCAATGCGAGGAGCATTCGTAATAAGGTGGATGAGTTGAAGGTGCAGATAGCGATTAATGACTATGCTATAGTTGGGATCACGGAGACATGGCTCCAGGGTGACCAAGGCTGGGAGCTGAACATCCAGGGATATTCAATATTCAGGAGGGATAGACGAAAAGGAAAAGGAGGTGGGGTAGCGTTGCTGGTGAGAGAGGAGATTAATGCAATAGAAAGGAAGGACATTAGCGTGGAGGATGTGGAATCGATATGGGTAGAGCTGCGAAACTAAGGGGCAGAAAACGCTAGTGGGAGCTGTGTACAGGCCACCTAACAGTAGTATTGGAGTTGGGGATGGCATCAAACAGGAAATTAGAAATGCGTGCAACAAGGGTAACACGGTTATAATGGGTGACTTCAATCTGCATGTAGATTGGGTGAATCAAATTGGCAGGGGTGCTGAGGAAGAGGATTTCTTGGAATGTATGCGGGATAGTTTTCTCAACCAACATGTGGAGGAACCAACGAGAGAGCAGGATATTCTAGACTGGGTATTGAGTAATGAGGAAGGGTTAGTTAGCAGTCTTGTTGTGCGTGTCCCCTTGGGCAAGAGTGACCATAATATGGTTGAGTTCTTCATTAGGATGGAGAGTGACAAAATTAAGTCAGGAACAGGGGTTCTGAACTTGAACAAAGGTAACTTTGAAGGTATGAGATGTGAATTGGCCAAGATAGACTGGCAGGTGATTCTTAAAGGGTTGACAGTGGATGTGCAATGGAAGGTATTTAAAGACTGCATGGATGAAGTACAAAAATTGTTCATACCAGTTTGGCAAAAGAATAAATCAGGGAAGGTGGTGCATCCATGGATAACAAGGGAAATCAGGGATAGTATTAAAACAAAAGATGAGGCATACAAATTTGCCAGAAAAAGCAGCCTACCGGAGGACTGGGGGAAATTCAGAATCCAGCAGAGGAGGACAAAGGGCTTAATTAGGAAAGGGAAAATAGATTATGAAAGGAAACTGGCAGGGAACATAAAAACTGACTGCAAAAGTTTTTATAGATATGTGAAGAGGAAGAGACTAGTTAAAACAGTCTGAAACGGTCTGAAGAAGGGTCTCGACCCAAAACGTCGCCTATCTCCTTCACTCCTTAGATGCTGCTGCACCCGCTGAGTTTCTCCAGCTTTTTGTGAAACCCTAGTTAAAACAAATGTTGGTCCCTTGCAGTCAGAAACAGGTGAATTGATCATGGGGAACAAGGACATGGCAGACCAATTGAATAACTACTTTGGTTCTGTCCTCACTAAGGAAGACATAAATAATCTGCCGGAAATAGCAGTGGAACGGGGGTCAAATAAGATGGAAGAACTGAGTGAAATCCAGGTTAGCCGGGAGGTGGTGTTGGGTAAATTGAACGGATTGAAGGCCGATAAATCCCCAGGGCCAGGTAGTCTGCATCCCAGAGTACTCAAGGAGGTAGCCACAGAAATAGTGGATGCATTAGTGATAATTTTTCAAAATTCCTTAGATTCTGGAGTAGTTCTTGAGGATTGGAGGGTAGCTAATGTAATCCCACTTTTTAAAAAAGGAGGGAGAGAGAAAGCGGGGAATTACAGACCAGTTAGTCTAACATCAGTAGTGGGGAAACTGCTAGAGTCAGTTATTAAAGATGGGATAGCAGCGCATTTGGAAAGTGGTGAAATCATTGGACAAAGTCAGCATGTATTTACGAAAGGTAAATCATGTCTGACAAATCTGATAGAATTTTTTGAGGATGTAACTAGTAGAGTGGATAAGGGAGAACCAGTGGATGTGTTATATCTAGACTTTCAGAAGGCTCTCGACAAGGTCCCGCATAAGAGATTAGCATACAAACTTAAAGCACACGGTATTGGGGGTTCAGTATTGATGTGGATAGAGAACTGGCTAGCAGACAGGAGGCAAAGGGTAGGAGTAAACGGGTCCTTTTCAGAATGGCAGGCAGTGACAAGTGGGGTACCGCAAGGCTCAGTGCTGGGACCACAGCTATTTACAATATATATCAATGACTTGGACGAGGGAATTCAATGCAACATCTCCAAATTTGTAGATTACACCAAGCTGGGGGGTATAGTTAGGTGTGAGGAGGATGCTTGGAGGCTGCAGGGTGATTTGGATAGGCTGAGTGAATGGGCAGATGCATGGCAGATGCAGTATAATGTGGATAAATGTGAGGTTATCCACTTTGGTGGCAAAAACATGAGGGTAGACTATTATCTGAATGGTGGCAGATTAGGAAAAGGGGAGATGCAACGAGACCTGGGTGTCATGGTACACCAGTCATTGAAAGTAGGCATGCAGGTGCAGCAGGCAGTGAAGAAAGCAAATGGTATGTTAGCATTCATAGCGAAAGGATTTGAGTATAGGAGCAGGGAGGTTCTACTGCAGTTGTACAGGGTTTTGGTGAGGCCACACCTGGAGTATTGCGTACAGTTTTGGTCTCCAAATCTGAGGAAAGACATCCTTGCCATAGAGGGGGTACAGAGAAGATTCACCAGACTAATTCCTGGGATGTCAGGACTTTCATATGAGGAAAGATTGGATAGACTCGGCTTGTACTCGATGGAATTTAGAAGATTGAGGGGGGATCTTATAGAAACTTACAAAATTCTTAAGGGGTTGGACAAGCTAGATGCTGGAAGATTGTTCCCGATGTTGGGGGAGTCCAGAACAAGGGGTCACAGTCTAAGGATAAGGGGGAATTCCTTTAGGACCGAGATGAGGAAAACATTCTTTACACAGAGAGTGGTGAGTCTCTGGAATTCTCTGCCACAGAAGGTAGTTGAGGCCAGTTCATTGGCTATATTTAAGAGGGCGTTAGATGTGGCACTTGTGGCTAAAGGGATCAGTGGGTATGGAGATAAGACAGGTACGGGATACTGAGTTGGATGATCAGCCATGATCACATTGAATGGCGGTGCAGGCTCGAAGGGCCGAATGGCCTACTCCTGCACCTATGCATTTTTCTATGTTTCTATGGATTACGTGAAGAAGGTCGTCCCCACGCATGCGCTTCAATCTTCAAAGCAACGGTGTGAAGTCACAGATAACAGCAGTTGAACTGACATAGTAAGATTATAAATGACTAGTACTACCAGATGATCGTTAAATTACGAGGGTAGGGAGCGGAGGGCACATCATCCCTCATCGTAACTCCTCATAAAATAACGATCACATTTCGAACTGGTAACTTCTCGTTTAATCTTACTATTTTACTTCGGAGTCACGAGAGTGACTACGTGAAGACTTTGAAGGTCTGTGATTTCGTGCCGAAGAACGAGTCTACGCATAACAGCTGCGTCAATTGACAAGTGAGAATGAGAATTGACAATTGACGAGTGAGAAAATTAATGCATGGAAACATGACATGTTTTAACAATAGTAACAGTTTAATAACAGAAAATAAAAAACAAACAGTGACCCCTCTCACCCAGGGGGAAACTGTGAAACAGAACTTAAAACAGAGTCAGCAAAACCACCGGATCTGGCGACAGGCTTATTATAGAACCTCTGGTACGTCCTCTCATTCGACCATCCCGCAGCCGCTAGAAATTAGTCAAGAGGAACATCCATGTCCCTTGCTGCTGACGGCGACAGCCCTGGTGGAATGAGGTTTAAAGATGTCAGTGTTCACACCTGCATTTGCCAGAAACTGTTTGATCCATCTAGAGATGGTCTGCACCGTAACCTGTGTGTGAGGTTTAGTGTGACTGACCAAAAAAGAGAGTTCCGAGCCTCTCAGGCTCCTAGTGACCTTAATGTAATGGGTTATGGATGATACGACACACCCCCGTGGATCTGAGGGATTTGCCATGAAACTCAACTTGAGCCCTATTACCCCTGGCCTACTCTGATTGATGAGGTACCTAATGAAAAAGGTGACATTATGGCCAGACAAACGCATACTGTCCAGTCTAAGTTTGTGTAGTGTTTGGACCTGTTGTGCTGAGACCAGCGCCATGAACATAACTACATTTAATGTCAGATGGTGTAGGGACAGAGATGAAACTGGAGCCCACTGACGGAGCAGCGTGAGGACCATGCTGACATCCCAAATATGAGTGTACCTAGGTCTAGGTGGAGTAGAATTAAAAACACCCTTCATAAATGTAGTTATTAGAGGGTGGGACCCTACCGTGTGATGTGCTGACCCCAACTGTAAATAATTGGTCAGAGCACTGCGGGCACTGTTAATGGCACTATCACTCAGTTTACTATCGTGATAGAATGATGATAGAAACTCTAGGACATCAGTAATTGTAGCTGTGTGGTATGAAATGTGAAAGGGGGAACAGTACATCTCTCATTTTCTTATGTGAGAGATGTACTGTTTCTCAGTGCTCTTCCTCCAGGCCGCAGTGATGACTTCACCGGTATGCTCTGAAAGCCCCAAGGAACGGTCTCCTCAGAATCTGCAAACCAACAAATTTATACGGTCATGAAGAAGGTGGCTTTCCCCTGTCACTGGGTGTACCAGCAGATTTCTGCACTTGGGCACTGCCATAAAAGGCTGTGTGATTAAGGCTAGCACCAGAGGGAACCAATGCTGAGTAGGCCAGTCTGGCACTACCAGAATACCAGTGGCGGAATCTTGCTGGATTTTTGCCACACATCGAGTAATGAGGCAGAATGGGGGAAATACATACACAAATTTACCACCCCAAAGTAGCGAGAATGCACCCACCGCAACTGCCCCTGAGTCTGGCTCTCATGACACATAAATTGGTAACTGATGATTAAGCCGGGAAGCAAACAGATCAATATCCGGCACAGCGTAACGAAGGACAATATCATTGAACACTTCGTGATTTAACATCCATTCTTTGTTATCATTGAACTCTCGTCACCTGGTGTCTGCCACTGTGCTATACCTTCCTGGTAAATAGATAGCTGAAACCCAGATGTTTCTTGCAATACACCAGTGCCAGAGAAGATTGGACAACCTATCACAGGATACAGACTTACTGCCACCCATGTGATTAATGTATGCTACCGCAGTAGTATTGTCAATCTGAAGTTGGACATGCACATGATGTCTGTTGGTACAAAAAGCTTTTAACCCATAGAGTGCACCCAACAACACTAAATAGTTAATGCCGTGTGATTGAAGCATGGATGGGATGCTTCCTGCAGGTCCCATCTGCCACCGCAGCTTGAGACAGTATCCGTAGCACCCCAACCTAGTGCACTGGCATCAGGCTGCAGGATAATTGATGGAGTATTGACTATAATAGTACCAGAGAAGCACTGAATATTGGCTATCCACCATTGTAACTCAGTTAGAGCGTCAGTTGATAGCTGCATAGGTCTATCGAAATGACCTATCTGAAGTTTAAGTGCCTGTTCCTTTACACGCTGTAAATTTTGGTAGTGCAAAGGTAAAATTGAGCAGCTGGGAATGCTGCGACTAATTTCACAATTACCCGAGCCACATGTCTAATAGACGGGTGATTATCATCAATGAGTTTCCTGCAGGCTTCAATGAAGTCTAATTGTTTGCCCTGAGGCAGTCACGGACATTTGAGTTAATGGTGAACCCCAAATAGTCAATTATCTTGGATGGCACCAATTTAGACTTAACTGGATGAATAATGAATCTAATCTTTTCGAACACGAGTTTTGTGGCTGCCACAGATGATTCAGCTAATTCAAAAGTCCTCCCAATGACTAAAATGTCATCCAAATATGCCATGACAATATGATTTTGTGCTCTGAGTAACTCCAGGACTGGTTTGAGCAATTTTGTGAATAGTCTGGGAGCCGAAGTTAATCCACTAGGCAAAGCTTTAAACTGCCAGAACTGACCCATCCAGTTAAATTTAAAAATAATTATGTGCTGCTCATGAATGGCCACTGAATAGTAAGCATCTTTGAGCTCAATCATTGCCATATAACATCCCCTGGAAAGCAGTTGTTTAGCTGTGACAAACGTTTCCATTTTGAAATGTTTATACTGCACAAAAGTGTTAAGCTCTGTCAAATCTAAAATAATTCTATATCCTCCATCCTTTTTTGGCCTCATAAACATGTTGGACACAAATTGATAAGACTCACGCCTTGCCCTTTCAATTGCACCTTTTTTAAACAAAGACTCTAGCTCTTTTTATGCACTAACACACTCCTGTTGTGAGAACACAAACTTACGGCCAGGTGTGTGCTGAGTTGGTGGAGGCAAGTCAGAAATGAACTCAATTTGAAAACCTTGAATACAATGCAGTATAAATGGGTTAGATCTTATCCATTGCCATTCATGTAGAAAAAATTGCAATCTCCCCCCAACTTGTAATGTATCCATTGCAATCGCACCTACCTTAGGATTTACTGGCGGTAACGTCGCTGCTTCTGCCCATCGAGGTCTGAGGGGTAGGACTGCTGGAGGGTGCCGCATCTTGAACATGGCCCGGCTTGGGCCCTGCCCTAAAAAAGGCCTCTGTGTAGGTCGCTCCACACCAAGTCCACCATAGCCAGCGAACCGTTTGGTATGCACAGGAGGGTAGGGATACAGTCTGCGAAAAACGACCCATTGGAGGCACCTTTATAAGCCCCACAGTCTTAGACTCTTTGTCCAAATCTTTCAGCTGTTTACTCGGGTTTTCCGTGAATAGGAGGTCTGGGGGTTGAACTGTCCCCGATTTACAAAGTCCAGCACATTTGGGATTGATGGTAGGACAGATGGCATTTTTACAGAATACAATTAAATTCAAAATGTGCATTGCACATTAATGCCAATGCCTCCTCCTGAGTCTCTGAGAGACACACTGTCCTTGCAAAGGCCGTGATGCCCGAGGCAAGTAGCCGGAGTACCTTCTGCAATTTAACCTCCTGGGCTCTGACGCCCCGTCCAATGTGCCCCCATATAGCTTGGTTTACAATGGGGACACTCAGTGAGGCACAGTTCTGTGGAGTAGTGTACCTGGCAGTTGTCTCCTCCATCGTGTGTTCTTGCAGAGGTTGGGAAGCCATATAATTTACATTCTCGGCGAGCTCTGTGTCTAATGACTCGCCGGTGAGGGCTGGGACTGTAAATCTAGATGCTATGGCCAATCCACCTGATGGTCCCTCTAGCCCAACTGTGCCTCTGTACTCTGGGTAAGCATAGCTCTGACCTCGTACCCTCCCTTCATCAGACAGGGAGATATCAAGCAGCCCTGACACAGGTGCTGCTGCCTCGGGTATAATAAACACCCCGGGCTCCGATAGCACCTCCTCTGGAGCGTATCGTGCTGGAGTAACCTCTCCACAAGGCTCTCCAGCTGGGCCAGCCTGCCGGTAACACTGCCCTGAGGAGGGAACTCGTCCACCTCTCCTGGCCCGACTCCTCAGAGTCCAGGGCCCTTACAGACTTCCTAGTGACTTTCCTCCCCTGTGGAGTAGCCAAGGTGCCTTCCCGCACCAAGTCTGTGGCTGCTGGCTGCTCTACCAGTAGCTCTTTAGGTGAATTAGGCGGTTGCACGCTGCCCGTAGGCCCGTGGTCTACCGCAGGCGTTTTGGTCGCTGCTCGCCTCTTCACCATCGACATATTTGTGGAAAACACAACACAAACTTTTCATCCAACAAATGTACTCCAAACCGGGAGCAACGATTCCAGCAAAGCTGTTTGAAAAAACACTTACCTGGACCTTTTAAACTTATCCGCTGGAAGGAGCGACACGCCTGCCAGTCCGTCGTTGCGCAATGCGTCAGACATAACGACGTGCATGTGTGGGAACGGCCTTCTTCACGTAGTCACTCACGTGACACCTAAGTAAAATTGGATGTGACATCTAGGACACGTGGTAAAACTAATTCAATGGGCACCAAGGTGGAAACACTTGATTCCATTTGCTATAGGTTTATTGGTACCATTGCTTTAATTCTTCATCCCACTCTCACTGTTACCTTTGAATCTGTGGCTCCTGCATTATTACAACAAGCCCAACAAAACCGTGATAGAAGCTGGAGGCAGAAGATTAAACAGCAGGACTCCAAGCACAGTAATCTCTGGAATCTCCAGTGCCACATGCTCGGGAGAGTAGAAATAGAAAGATAAGACAAATGAAAACATGGCTCAGGAGTTGGTGCAGGGAGTAGGGATTCAGATTTTTAGACCATTGGGATCTATTTGAGGTGAAAGATGACATGTACAAAAGGGACAAGTGCATCTGGACTGGAGGGGGACCAGTATCCTTGCCAGGAGGTTCGCTAGTGCTACTCAGAAGGGTTTAAACTAGAGAGGACAGATGGGTCAGAACCAGAGTAGTTGGTGAAAAATTGTAAGTAGCGATGGGAAGACCTCTGTCAGGACCAGTAAGTTTCAAAGGAAGGGCAAGAAGGGAGAGGTGAAGGAATATCATGATGCTGATGAACTGAAGTGTTTTTATTTCAATGCAAGGAGTATTGTGGAGAAAGCAGATGAACACGGAGCATGGATTGAGGCTTGTGACTATGATGTTATGGTCATTGTGGAAGCATGGTTGTGGGAGGGACATGACTGGATCTGCTTTTTGTGTTATTTTATAATAATGTTACAATGTGAAGAAATTCTATGTGTGAATTGTTTCAGGCAAATAATGTTGAATATTTTAAGTTGTCACTTTCCACGAATCAGTCCGATCTCAGTTAAATAAAAGGTTACACACACAATAAGTTGAACACCCACTCCACAGACATCTGTCACCACATACCTGTCAAACTATTAGCTGACTCTGCCTTGCATATAACTTATCAATCCAGATGCAAACCTGTTTTCAATGGAGATTTGCACCATTATAGACACGCTGCCCCATAGACACTAACCAGATTAAACAGGCAGAAGACACACCCATGCAGATGCTGGAATCAGGAACAACAAACAATCTGCTGTAAAGCATCAGCTCATTGACCCTCAGGACAGTGGCAGGGTTTCAATCTGAAACAAGGACCATTCCAGTCATCCCCCTCTGCCCACAGAGTCAAGGCTGCTTTACCAAAGGGAGCTGTGGGAATGCTCTGTGTTCTGCTTCACAGAGACATGGCTCACCCCCAGCTCCCCAGACTCAACGGTCAGCCTGAAGGTTTCTCCATCCATCGCATGGGTCATACACTGGCATCTGGGAAAGGGAGAGGAGGGGGCGTCTCCCTCATGGTCAACTCTGCGTTGTGCTCTGATGTGGCAGTTCTGTCCAACTCCTGCTCTCCACACCTCGAACTTCTGATGTTGAAGTGTCGCCCCTTCTACCTACCGAGGGAATTCATCTCCATCATTCTGGCCGCGGTCTACATCCCACCCCAGGCAGATGTCTGCTTGGCACTGGAGATCACGAGATTGATCCCTGGGATGGCGGGACTGTCATATGAGGAAAGATTGAAAAGACTAGGCTTGTATTCACTGGAGTTTAGGAGGATGAGGGGGATCTTATAGAAACATAAAATTATAAAAGGACTGGACAAGCTAGATGCAGGAAAAATGTTCCCAATGTTGGGCTAGTCCAGAAACAGGGTCCACAGTCTTACAATAAAGGGGAGGTCATTTAAGACTGAGGTGAGAAAAAAACTTATTCACCCAGAGAGTTGTGAATTTATGGAATTCCCTGCCACAGAGGGCAGTGGAGGCCAAGTCACTGGATGGATTTAAGAGAGTTAGATAGAGCTCTAGGGGCTAGTGGAGTCAAGGGATATGGGGAGAAGGCAGGCACGGGCTATTGATAGGGGACGATCAGCCATGATCATAATGAATGGTGGTGCTGGCTCGAAGGGCCGAATGGCCTCCTCTTGCACCTATTTTCTATGCAACCAAAACCTTACCAGTGTTTCCTAACCAGCAGCCTTGGATGAACCATGAGATCTGCATTCTTCTGAAGACGAGATCCTGGGCATTCAGGGCTGGCGAAGCAGAGGTCTATAAGAAGTCCAGATACGACCTTGACAAGGCCTTCAAAAAGACCAAAAGGGACTTCTGCTCTAAGCTGGAGGATGAGGCGGATGTCCGGCTGCTGTTGAGGGATCATGAATGGCATCACCTCTACAAAGCGAAATCAGGAGGAAGCTCAAATGACAGGGAAGCATCACTCTTGTCTATAACATCCTCAGTCTCCCAGATGACCCTGCGGTAATTCAGCTACTGCTGCCGTTCACGAATGCAACCTGTAAGGAGCTGCAGGTGGACACACTGCCTACAGGATGGAGGATGTGTCCCTCACCTTCTACATCCTGAACAAGGTGCATACCAATGCCCCACCCCCCACAAAGGACATCACCCCCAACATGGCCACCCCCGACATGTCCACCCCACCCCCACCCCGGACATGGCCGCCTGCCACACGCTGCTCCATCATTAAACACAACCGAATAAGCTCTGAGCTCAGAACTGCAAAATACTATATTATTATTTGTAATTTGCACTACATTTGTTCTTTATTTCTTTATGTATTGATGTATTTATTTATTTGTTGGAAGTAAGTACAGTAGTGTGGTGCCTAAGTACCTAATACATACACACACATTACCATTCTTGTACAACTTTTTATTTTTAATGTAATAATAAAAGAGCAGTGAAAGGAAAAGGGAAATAAAGGGTGTTGAGATAGATAGACGAGCGAGTAGAAGCAGATAGTGAGAGAGATAGAGAGCAGAGATAAGAAGCTAAGAAGATTGGAAGAAAAAGAGAAAGCAGAAAGAAAAGGAATTAGGAGAGATTGACCTATTTCATATCTTTACCCATCTGTCACCATGTTGTGAACCATTTAATTTCTAAAGTTATGTTACGTTGCACCGTATGCTTGTAAGAAGTCGATAAAAGGAGAGGATATTTGTAATTTATTGAACTTTGTCTTGTTTTCCCCATTATGTACAATGTTTCTATTTTCACATATTCTGTTGTGCTGCAGCAAGTAAGAATGTCATTGTCCGGTCCGGGAACTATGACAATAAAACATTCTTGACACTAACATCTGCTTTTCTTCTTATGTCCCCACGAGGAGCAGCCACTTGCAGTTAGTCTGCATTTCAGTACCTGTCTGACTGTTGCTTTCACCAGGCTAATCTCTGCTGCCCTTGCTGTAGATCAACATTTCTGATGATGTCATCTGGATTTGCTAGATCAACTATCCTTTCATAGCTCGGCCACTTTCTCAGTGTTTCACAGTCTTTCAACAATATGAATCCAAAGCCAGACTGAGTAGCAGATGTAGCAGCTCAGACCATCAAACAAATCAACCTCCCTTCCTCCATTTACACCTCACGCTGCGTCGGCAGGGCCAGCAGCATAATCAAGGATGAGTCGCACCCTGGACACTCCCTCTTCTCCCCTCTCCCATCGGGCAAAAGGTATAGAAGTGTGGAAAAACACACCTACAGATTCAGGGAGATTTCCTTCCCAGCTGTTATCAACAACTGTACGATCCTACCAACAACTAGAGAGCAGTCCTGATCTGCTACCCACCTCATTGAAGATCCGCAGACTATTTGTGATTGGACTTTACTGGCCTTTATCGTACACTAAACATTATTCCCTTTATCATGTGTCTGTACACTGTAGATGGCTTGATTGTTATCATGTATTCTGCTGACTGGGTACACATGACAATAAACTAAACTAACTAACGAGTAGGAAGAGGGGGAGAGAACATCTGCAAGTTTACACAGGAGGTTATAACCCAGAGAATCCAACTTTAAGGTACATGGCAAATGAACCAAAGAGAAAGATGGATAATGGAGACACAAAGGACTTTGATCAGGACCCTTCATCTGAACTGAAAGAGCACAGGGGACATGACAATGGACAATAGACAATAGACAATAGGTGCAGGAGTAGGCCATTTGGCCCTTCGACCCAGCACAGCCATTCAATGTGATCATGGCTGATCATCCACAATCAGTACCCCGCTCCTGCGTTCTCCCCATATCCCCTGACTCCGCTATCTTTAAGAGCCCTCTCTAGCTCTCCCTTGAAAGTATCCAGAGAACCGGCCTCCACCGCCCTCTGAGGCAGAGAATTCCACAGACTCACCACTCTCTGCGAGAAAAAGTGTTTCCTCGCCTACATTCTAAATGACTTACGCCTTATTCTTAAACTGTGGCCCTTGGTTCTGGACTCCCCCAACATTGGAAACATGTTTCCTGCCTCTAGCGTGTCCAAACCCTTAACAATCTTATATGTTTCAATAAGATCCACTCTCATGCTTCTAAACTCCAGAGTGTACAAGCCCAGTCGCTCAATTCTCTCAGCATATGACAAGCCCTCCATCCCGGGAATGAACCCTGTAAACCTATGCTGCACTCTCTCAATAACACGAATGTCCTTCCTCAAAATAGGGGACCAAAACTGCACACAATACTCCAGGTGTGGTCTCACTTTGGCCCTGTACAACTGCAGAAAGACCTCTTTGCTCCTATGCTCAACTCCTCTTGTTATAAAGGCCAACATGCCATTCGCTTTCTTCAATGCCTGCAGTACCTACTTGCTTACTTTCATAGACTGATGAACAAGGAGCCCCCAGATCCCGTTGTAATTCCCCTTTTCCCAACGTGACACCATTCAGATAGTGATCTGCCTTCCGGGTTTTGATACCAAAGCGGATAACCTCACATGCATCCACATTAAACTTCATCTGCCATGCATCTGCCCAAGCTGTCCAATTCACCCTGCATTCACATAGTATCCTCCTCACAGTTCACACTGCCACGCAACGTTTTATCATCTGCAAATTTGCTAATGTTACTTTGAATCCATTCATGCAAATCATTGAAGTATATTGTAAATAGCTGCAGTCACCGAGCCTTGCGGTACCCTACTAGTCACTGCCAGCAATTCTGAAAGGGACCCATAATATCCCTACTCTTTTTTTCCTGTCTGCCAACCAATTTTCTATCCACGTCAGCACTCTACCCCCAATACCATGTGCCGTAATTTTTCCCACTAATCTCCTATGTGGGACCTTATCAAATGCTTTCTGAAAGTCCAGGTACACTGTATCCACTGGCTCTGCCTTGTCCATTTTCCCAGTTACATCCTCAAAAAATTCCAGAAGATTAGTCAAACATGATTTCCACTTCGTAAATCCATGCTGACTCGGACCGATCCTGCTAGTGCTATCCAAATGTGCAGCTATCTCATCTTTTATAACTGATTCTTAAAAAGTGGGATAACATTAGCTACCCTCCAATCCACAGGAACTGATCCTGAATCTATAGAACATTGGAAAATTATCACCAATGCATCCATGATTTCCAGAGCCACTTCCCTAAGTACCCTGGGATGCAGACCATCGGACCCTGGGGTTTATCCTGAGGGATATGCCCTAAATGAACTGATCCTGCACCTCGAAATACCTGCCATTGTTCCCAGAAATACCTGCCATTGTTGATCCACTGTCATCCCTGCTCGGGCATCTTTTATCAACTTTGGCCAGCTCCTCCCTCATGGCTCCTTAGTCCCCTTTATCAACTGTAACACTGACACCTCCGATCTACCCTTCTCTCTCTCCAATTGTTGCTTAAACCTGACAATATTATGGTCACTACCTCCTAATGGCTCCTTAATCTCAAGTTTCTTTATCAAATCCGGTTCATTACATAAGACTAAATCCAGAATTGCCTTCTCCCTGGTCGGCTCCAACACAAGCTGCTCTAAGAATCCATCATGAAGGCACTCCACAAACTCCCTTTCTTGGGGTCCAGTACCAACCTGATTTTCCCAGTCTACCTGCAAGGATAAAGAAGTGAGGCGGACTGATGGAGAAAGATCTGACAAGCAATAGATGGAGCCTAGAAAGAACCATGAAAGCAGCAAAACCAAAGTGATGGATGAACTCAGCGGGTCAGGCAATGTCTATGGAAGGATGTGGACAGATGATGTTTCAGGTTTGAAGAAAGGGTCTTGCCCTCAAAGTCATCTGTCCATTTCTTTCCACAGGTGCTTCCTGGCCCAATGAGTTCCTATAACATTTGTTTTTTAGCTCAAGATTCCAGCATCTGCTGTATTCTGTGTCTCCACATTAAAACAACACAGTGAAAAAGAGTTGGTTAGTTGCATGCAAGGCTCAAACTACCTCCCAATCCAATTCCACTATGGCCCCCGCCAGCAATGTCCCCGTGTACCTGCTGGAGGGCTAGAGTGGAAATAGTTGGGCTTGGGAACACAGGTTGAGGGTGGTTGGATGAGAATTGGGAGCCAATGGTTGAACTAAGATGGCTTGGACTGAGCTGTAAATGTGCAGACAAATTAGTGATTAGGGGGAGGTGGGTGGAGAGAGTATAGTACAGGAGCGTGTGCACCAGAGGTGGCGGAAGGTGATGGGTGTTGAGTGCTGAAGATAGTGGCAATAAAAGGTGAAGATGTGGAAGGAGAATGCGTCAACTATTAAGAAAGCAACTACTAAGTACGGAATTGGCACGGTGGCGCAGCGGTGGAGTTGCTGCCTTACTAATGCACAGCATAGACAAAAAACATGTCATTGTACTGTTCAGGTGGCCACACACTCCTGGCATATGGACTTAAAAGACTCTTTCTATAATTCTTAAAGGAAAATCGACTTTCAAAAATACAAACATACTCCTGAGATGTGGGATGAAAAGACTCCTTCTATGATTCTATCACACTGGATGTAAAGATGAGAGATTAATGTTATACGGTAATTACAAACTCTTTCTGAGGTGCAGTCTGAATTTGTGCAGTATCTGGTTTGCTCTCTCAAGTTGCCATGCAATGTCAGCCCCGGGAACTTCCTAATGCCTTCCTTAGCTGACAGTCCACCTGTGAGTGTAGACTGATACCAACATCCATATAGCTTGTCTGGCAGACCTGAAGCAAATTGCAGAAACAGAGAGATCCTATCGACTGATACAAGAGTTAAAGTGGTACGCATAGTAACTAGTAGTGATATTTGCAAACTTGAGTCTACTCCAAAACAGGTCATGCATTCTTTATCCATGCTACATGTTGGAACAAAAATTAGTGTTGAAAAAAACAGGCATAAGCAAAATACAGTTTCTGCAATATGCAAATTTATTTTTCATGGAACTCACAGAACCAAATCTTGTCTTCTGAAACCAAGGCTCCCAATAGGATTAATCACATTGTGGCACAAGAATAAATGATGCATTTCATCACAAGGTGGATGCTGTAAGCTAGAAAACCAGTCATGCAACATTCCTCTTGGTATTGCATCAGTATTTCACGGGGAGAGGTGCTGGTTTGAAAATAATGCTCATGGAACTAGCCTGGTTTTAATATGTGCGCCATTTGCCTTTTGTTTATTAAAATAGAGCCCTGCTGCACCAAAGTTCCAAAGCTCAGTCTAGATCTGCAACAATGTGTGCTGTTCATGAATCTATGCTTTTTCTTACAATCTTTATTGTGACATTTCCACTATTCATCTTTCTAGCATAAAAAACCCAAAATAGCTTTGTTTACTCCATGCCGGTGAACATGTCAGCCTTACATATATTGAAAATCAGGAAATTAAAAACTGTCCTGGAAGTCTCTCATTGGCAATTGGTGCTTCCATCTACCTTCATCATCTGATAAATGTGGTCTTATCATTGCTGCAATAGGACCGAGTACGTTGGTATCAATGGCAGCATGTCTCGATGTAACCCAACAAGTATTCTTTGGAGATCCATTCCTGCTTCTTCCCATCTGTTGCTATATTATATTTTCCTTTTAGGAATTCGAGTAATTCGAGTTTCACTGCACCTTAATTGATACATGTGACAATAAAGTGACCTTTAATCCTGTGAACCATTAAAATGGAATTGATAATCCTTCAGCAAACTATTTAAACCAATTGGTTCAAAGGCTCGTGGTAACCTGAGCACAAGGAGTGAAAAACAATGACACCTGATCTCAACGTGCAGGTTTATATTTTCTGTCCCATTCTGTAATATTCAATACTATGGATTCTGACATACCTGGTTTAATTTACAACTGTCATGCGGCTTGTTCTGAGTTCTCAGATTTACAGAATATAAAAGACAGTGGCAGCACGGTGGTGCAGTGGTAGAGCTGCTGCCTCACAGCGCCAGAGACCTGGCTTCCACCCTGACTACGGGTGCTATCTGTGCGGAATTTGTACTTTCTCCCGGTGACCACTTGGCTATTCTCCAGATGCTACGGTTTCCTCCCATATTCCAAAGACTCGCAGGTTTTGTAAGTCAATTGGTTTCTGTAATTTGCTCATGGTGTGCGATAACATGGAACTAGTGTATGGGTGATCAATGGTCAGCGTAGACTTGGTGGGCCGAAGGGCCTGTTTCCACACTGTACCTCTAAACTAAATAATATTGTGCATGAACAGGCCCTTCAGTCCACAATGTGCTTGCTGAACATGATACCAAGTTAAACTAATCTCTGTTTGAACGTGATCCATTCCCCTCGATTACTTGCATATCCATGTGCCCATCCAAAAGACTCTTAAAAGTCCCTATCATGCCTGCCTCCACCATCACCCTCGCCAATGTGTTCCAGGTACCCACCATTCTCTGTGTAAACAACCTTCCTTTTAAACTTTGTCTCTCTCACAAAGCCATGCCCTCTAGTCTTTGACATTTCCACCCTTGAAAAAGCAGTTAGTCTTGGAGTCTTAGTCATACAGCATGGAAACGGGTCCATCGGCCCAACTCGTCCGTGCTCCATCTAAGCTAGTCCCATTTACCTGCATTAGCCCCATATCCCCCTGATCTTATCCATGCACCTGTCCAAGTGTCTTTTAAATGCTGTTATGCGACCTGCCTCAACCATCTCCCTTGACAGCTCATTCCATATACCCACCAATCCCTGAGTGAAAACGTTGCCCCTCAGGTCCCTATTAAATCTTGCTCCTCTCCACCCACAAAAGATAAAGTCCTAGTCTTCCAAACCTCTCCCTATAGCTCAGCGATTCTAGTCCTGGCAGCATCCTCATGAATTTTCTCAGCACTCTTTCCAGTTTAACGGCTTCTATGTAACTAAAAGTCTCATCCAGACCACTTCCTGTCTGCACTGTATAGAGTTTTTAGAAAACAATGCTACCATATATCGTTATGATTTTTGCCCATCTTACTCACAGTCCTCCTCCGCTGATACCCCGCAGATTTTTCTGATTGATGAAAAATAAAAAAGTTATGAGTGTTTAGAAAATCTTGAGATTGGCTGATTGGCACTCTCGTCTGTCAATCACCACGATGAAGGTAACGCCCCTTCCGGGGGGGGCAGGACTATAAAACCCAGGATGCCTGGACGTGAGTCATTCCCTCTGGAAGATCGCGAGGGAGAGTTCACAGCTGTGATTCTAAGCTGTGAATCAACTGAACTTTGAGTCTGCAATGTACTTGCAATAAATGATTTGTTAGCCCTTAATGACAATGCAATGAGTTGTTTGGCAATTTGGTGGCCTACACTCTGCTTGAAATGCTATGAATTTGAATTTGGTGGGTTGCACTTTGCATGCAATGCTATGAAATTAAAGTTGGTGGCGTGCACTCTGATTAAAATGCTGTGAAATTGAATTTGGTGGCCTACACTCTGCTTGAAATGCTATGAAATTGAATTTGGTGGCCTGCACTCTGCTTGAAATGCTGGAAATTGAATTTGGTAGCCTGCACTCTCCTTCAAATGCTGTGAAATTGAATTTGGTGGCCTGCACTCTGCTTGGAATGCTGTGAAATTGAATTTGGTGGCCCGTGCTCTGCTTGGAATGCTGTGAAATTGAATTTGGTGGCCCGTGCTCTCGTTGGAATGGAAAATGGAATTTGTAGTGCTGCACTTATTGTCAGGGCACATACGTGGAGGTACTTGCAATCTCGGGCTTGTCCCGGCAGCTCAGTCCTGGTCACGAAGGAGGAGGTGTGATGATCTTGAGCTTCTCCCTGCAGTTCACCCTTGCCATGAAAGAAGGCACTGGCAGTCTCAGGCTTACCCAGGTGGCTCAGCTTTGGGCTTGAAGAGGCTGCCCTGGTGGTCTTAGGCTTAACCTGGCAGCTCACTCTTTGCCTCTGTGTGTGGGCACAGTCCTTGGTTGTGTGTGAACAGATAAGAGGCACTGTAGTCTAATGCTTGCCCCAGTCATTCACACTTGGTGACTGTGGAGGTACTGACTGTCTAGGACTTCTTCCCAGCTGCTCAATCTTGATCACACGGTTATCTTAGGTTAGCCCTGTGGCTCAGTCTTCCTCAAACCTTCAACAGGGAATGGAGCAGCAAGGCACCCCACATCCTTTCACCTCCTTTCACCTTTCTCCTTTCTCCTTCTTTCTGCCCTGATTTCTCACTGGAATGTCTGGGTTTGATCAGGCATAAGGTGAAGTGCTATTTAGACCCAGTTGTTATTACTTATGCTGAGAATTGGCCTTTCCTGGCCTGTCAGCCAGAGATAGGGATCAGAGGCGTGTCACAAGAAAGAGACAATAGACAATAGACAATAGACAATAGGTGCAGGAGTAGACCATTCGCCGATTCGAGCCAGCACTGCCATTCAATGTGATCATGGATGATTATCCCTAATCAGTACCCCGTTCCTGCCTTCTCCCCATATCCCCTGACTCCGCTATTTTTAAGAGCCCTATCTAGCTCTCTCTTGAAAGCATCTCAAGAACCTGCCTCCACCACCCTCTGAGGCAGAGAATTCCGAAGACTCACCATTCTGTGAGAAAAAGTGTTTCCGCGTCTCCATTCTAAATGGCTTACTCCTTATTCTTAAACTGTGCCCCCAGGTTCTGGACTCCCCCAACATCGGGAACATGTTTTCTGCCTCTAGCTGTCCAAACCCTTAACAATCTTATTGTTAAAGAAGGAACTGCAGATGCTGGAGAATCGAGGGTTACACAAAAAGCTGGAGAAACTCAGCGGGTGCAGCAGCATCTAAGGTGCGAAGGAGATAGGCGACGTTTCGGGTCGTTGCTGCACCCGCTGAGTTTCTCCAGCTTTTTGTGTAACCCTTAACAATCTTATATGTTTCAATTAGATTAGATTAGATTAGATTAGATTCCTTTATTGTCATTCAGACCTTACGGTCTGAACGAAATTGTTACCATACAGTCATACATATAATACAAACAAAACACACAATAAACACATATCCACCATCCACCACAATGAGTTCACCAGGCACCTCCTCACTGTGGTGGAAGGCAAAAGTCTTAAGTCCCTGTCTTCCTCCCTCCTAGTTCTCCCTCTGCGCTGAGGCGATCCAGGCCGCTGACGCCGCTGGAGCACCGCCGCTCTGAATCAGGCCGCCGCCGCCGCTGGAGCACCGCAGCTCTAGGCGGACCGAAGGGAGAGACTAAGATTCTGTTTCTCCCACCCCCCACCCCACACTTACACAACCTAATAAAACAAAATTCTACCAACCAATCACAAAAAGACCCAAAAAAAAGAAACAGACGGACTGCAGGTGAGCCGCAGCTGCCAGCCAGCGCGGCCACTTCAATGAGATCCCCTCTCATCCTTCTAAACTCCAGAGTGTACAAGCTCAGCTGCTCCATTCTCTCAGCATATGACAGTCCCGCCATCCCGGGAATTAACCTTGTAAACCTACAATGCACTCCCTCAATAGCAAGAATGTCCTTCCTCAAATTAGGGGACCAAAACTGCACACAATACTCCAGGTGTGGTCTCACTAGGGCTCTGTACAGCTGCAGAAGGACCTCTTTGCTCCTATATTTGATTCCTCTTTCTAATTTTCAACATGCCATTCGCTTTCTTCACTGCCTGCTGTACCTGCATGCTTACTTTCATAGACTGATGAACAAGGACCCCCAGATCCCATTGTACTTCCCATTTTCCCAAATTGACGCCACTTAGATAGTAATCTGCCTTCCTGTTTTTGCTAACAAAGTGGATAACCGCACATTTATCCGCATTAAACTTCATGTGCCATGCATCTGCCCACTCCCCCAACCTGTCCAAGTCACCCTGCATTCTCATAGCATCCTCCTCACAGTTCACACTGCCACTCAGCTTTGTGTCATCTGTAAATTTGCTAATGTTACTTTGAATCCCTTCATCAAAATCATTGATGTATATTGTAAAGAGCTGCGGTCCCAGCACCGAGCCTTGCGGTATCCCACTAGTCACTGCCTGCCATTCTGAAAGGGACCCGTTAATCCCTACTCTTTGTTTCCTGTCTGCCGACCACTTGTCTATCCATGTCAGCACACTACCCCCAATACCACGTGCCCTAATTTTGCCCAATAATCTCCTATGTTGGACCTTATCAAATGCAATCTGTGCGTACGTGTGTTTCTGTAGTTTTGTGTTATCTAGAGGCTTATGACAGAATTCACATAATTTGACTGGTTCCTAAAAAAATGGATTCACATAATAATCTGTTTTACTTTATGCAAATGACTTCTAGACTCAGTACGTGATTCAAACACATCTTTAATCAGCACTAAAACTTAACAGCACGAAGGATGATCATTTGTCAACACACCCTGGCTGCTCCAACTGTCGGTGCTGCGAAATAGTGTTAGTATAAGTATTACAGTGGGCTGGAGTTAGAGATGCTGGCTGGTGTGTGATTGGTTAACATGCAACATCAATCTACATTTTAGTTTGAAGAAGATATACTGGATATCTGTCTTTAAATTATTAAACAACAGCTTTAAGCCTAACATTAAAAAAAATAGAATCTTTAGAAAGAAATAAGAAAAGCTAAAAGAAGATATGAGGTTGATTTGGCAAGAAAGGTGAAAGTAAATCCAAAGGGTTTCTTCAGCTATATTAATAGCAAAAGGATAACGGGGGATACAATTGGACCATTAGAGAGCCAGAATGGACAGCTATCTGCTGACGCAAAAGAGATGGGGGAGATATTGAATAATTTATTTTCTTCGATATTCACCAAGGAGAATGATATTGAACTCTGTGAGGTAAGGGGGAAAAAGTAGAATAGCTATGGAAACTATGAGATTCAAAGAGGAGGAAGTACTGACACTTTTGAAAAATATAAAAGAGGATAAGCCTCCAAGTCCTGACAGGATATTCCCTAGGACATTGAGGGAAGTTAGTTTAGAAATAGCAGGAGCTATGACAGAAATATTTCAAATGCCATTAGAAACGGGAAGGTAGGTAGGTGGTGATGTGGATAATGAAGTAGATTTTCAAAGTCTACAGAGAGATTTGGGCCATTTGGAAGAGTGGGCTGAACGATGGCAGAAGGAGTTTGATGCTGATAAGTGTAAGGTGCTACATCTTGGCAGGACAAATCAAAATAGGACGTACATGGTAAATGGTAGGAAATTGAGGAATGCTGTGGAACAGAGGGATCTAGGAATAACTGTGCATAGTTCCCTAAAGGTGGAATAGGTAGCATAGGTAGCAAGGTAGAAGCAATAGGTAGCAAGGTGAAAAGTAAAAGTGGCAGGCAGACAATTCCAGGGCAAAAATCAAAAAGGGCCACTTTTCAACATTATATGTATAAGGGGTAAGAGTGTTGTTAAAAACAAGCCTGAAGGCTTTGTGTCTCAATGCAAGGAGCATTCGTAATGAGGTGGATGGGTTGAATGTGCAGATAGTTATTAATGAATATGATATAGTTGGGATCATGGAGACATGGCTCCAGGGTGACCAAGGCTGGGAGCTGAACATCCAGGGATATTCAATATTCAGGAGGGATAGACAGAAAGGAAAAGGAGGTGGAGTAGTGTTGCTGGTTAGAGAGGAGATTAACGCAATAGAAAGGAAGGACATTTGCTTGGAGGATGTGGAATCGATATGGGTAGAGCTGCGAAACTCTAAGGGGCAGAAAACGCTAGTGGGAGTTGTGTACAGGCCACCTAACAGTAGTAGTGGAGTTGTGGATGGCATCAAACATGAAATTAGAAATGCGAGCGACAAAGGTAAAACAGTTATAATAACTACATATAGATTGGGTGACACCATGAAGAGCAGCATTGAATTCAGCTCCTGCTAAAATCATGTAAAAAGCTGTTTCTAAAGTTGGGACTGATTTAAAAACTTCCATCGGCGGCTGCTTGTTGTCGTGGGAGTGATAGCAGCATACAGAAAATTTCGAGAAATGTCGAGAAAATTTGAGTTTTAATAGGACCTTTAGATGAAAAAGGGAAAACATCAACGGGGTCAGAAGAAATGGACTATCAGACTCCGGCTGGAAGAAGATTTGGCAGCCCGCCAAACAGCAACTGAAAGCTCAGACGAAGAAGCTGATTCTCAACAAGCAATATCTGAAATGGCTACAAAAGGAGAGACAAAAGGGACAGAAAAGGAGAAAGAGATGAAGTAGTGGGAACAAACAGTAAGAGCTAATCTTACTAAAGATCTTACCACAGATCTCACTAAGGAATTCCCTAAAATGCTCACTAATATGAATAAGACACTGGCGAACAAGTTATCTAAAATGGAAGTTAATGTCTCCAAGAAAATAGCTGCTGCGCGTGATGAATCAAAGGAACAGTTTGACTTTTTGAAGCAACAGTTGTCGGATCTGGAGCAGAGGACAACTCAGGAATTTGCGAGAATGGAATATGAGTATAATACGAATTTGATGAACTGACTGAAGGAGTTGATAAGTCGATAGAAGATATGAAGGTTGAAATACGTGAGATGTCTCGGGAAATATCGACCCTGAAAGAAGAACAAGGGGTTAATCGGGAGCAATTGAATAAATTGACAGATAAAATTCAAGATTTTGAAGCTAGCGCAAGGAGACAGAACTTGAGGATTGTTGGAGTAAAGGAGGGACAAGGGATAGGAATTTTACTGACCGAACTTGTTACTAAAATACTCAAAGATGTCTTTAAGTTGAAGGAAAACCCGAGGATTGATGTGGCTCATCGGGTAGGTCGCTTCAGAAGAGAAATAAATGCTTCCCCAAGACAGATTATTGTAAAGTTTTTGGACATTTCAAGTTTGGATAAACTTATGAAGATGATACCCACATGGGGAGAGGCTAACATTTGATGGAGAGACTGTCAGATTCTACAGGGACTACCCACGCAAAATATTGGAGAGGAGGAACAAGTTCAAAAGAGCAAGCAGCATTTGACAAGGTAATTCAGAGGTGAAATACGGAGTGGTGTTTCCCGCGAAGATGAAAATTAATTACAACTCTATTCAACGCGCCAGATTTGGCATTTAATTACGCACAAGAAATTGTAAAGAAAATAGAAAAAAGTGAAGTAAAGGGTGATGATTAAATGTGTATTAGGAAACTGTGCTGTAATTAAGATGGTGGAACTGCTCTAGACATTAACCAGACAGGTTTATCTGTCAGGAATGTGTATGCAATGAACATGCCCTGGTTTCAACCTTGATAAGGAGAAGATAAATAATTGAAAGGAGAACATTTTGAAGCAACGCGATCAGACTTGAAAGGAAATTATGGACTTAAGAAATGTTTTATTTAATACAGTATATATGTAAATTAAAGAATGAACTAACTATATAAACTTAATATTACTAATTAATGGTTATGCTATTATATTAATTTTATACTAATATGATTAACCAAGGTATTAACCTAATGGATTTAGGGGATAAGGGGCATATAGAGATGATTATTATTAACAGATATATAAGGTTCATTTGGCTGAAAAGAAATGAAATATAATTTAGGATGTCTACTAACACACTAAATTAATGAAAAGGGGTACAAGAATATTATAACATCATAAACTTGTGGGAAGAAAGTGGCATTAATGATCCGGAAAAGTTCCAGAGGTTTGGGCTGGAAGATGGTTGTATTTTAGATGAGAAATGAAACCGTTGAAACAGGCTGGTAATAAAGGTACAGATGAATACTGTATATTTAGACAGGGACAGGGCAGGTGTTTGCATGTTTTTTAATTCTATGATTCGGGGATTATGAGCAAGTAACATAGAAGGTTTAAAATTGGGGTAAAAAAGAGAATATTTCAAACAGTAAAGATGACTTTTTTTTCTTCTTTAGATATATTAATATATATTAAGATATATTTAGATGAAACGGCATGTAGTTATAAATGCCATTGTAATTAGGGGGCTGAACTCAATGTATAATTCCATCTACGGAGGTCAATCAATTTTTTGCAATCATAGATGGCTTCTTATATTTAGAGTATCACATTTTTGATACCTTAAATTCATGGTTTTTTGTTGTTGCTGTACTTACTTTTATGTGGCTTATTTAACAATTTTTCTTTTTTTCCTCACTATTTTTCAACACACCTTTCTCTTTTTCTTATGGAGGTTCAATATACGGAGGAGAGGTAAAATAACGTCAGAAGTGTGGGATGATACCCATATACCCAAACGTCTGAGGTACCTAACTACACCACATGAAGTAAAATCACGAAAACCTATTTATGATGCCGGATAATAAGGAAAAAAAGAATGGAGGAGTCACATTTTGCAGTTGGAATATTAGGGGTGTGAATGATCCAATTAAAAGGGGCAAGATTATGGCCCATTTAAAATCTTTAAAGGTGGATATCGCTTTTCCGCAAGAAATGCATACGATACTACAAACACAGATGAGACTAAGGGCAAACTGGATAGGCCAAACGTATCACTCGTCATTTACTGCTAAAGCTAGAGGAATGGCTATTATTATTTGGAAAGGTATACCATTTATATTAAAGGATACAATATCTGATAAAGAAGGAAGATACACGTTAGTGGCGGGAGAAATTTATTCCACTCCACTGACTCTGATAAATATTTACGCACCAAATGTTGATTATCCCCAATTTTTAAAGCAAATGATGGATAAAATAGATGAGTATAATTTTCAAAATGTAATATTAAGGGGGGACTTTAACTGTGCTATAGATTCATACTTAGACAAATCAATAAAATTAAGGAAGGGTAGCGCTAAATCCAAGTCTAATGAATTCTTAAATACTTATATAAAAAACACTAATATAACAGATGTATGGGGAATAGCTAATCCAACAGGAAGGGAATATTCTAGAGGAGGTAGCAATTAAACATTAGGATAATCCCAGCCTTAACTACCTCCTCTGGCAGCTCGTTCCATACACCACGCACCCTTTGTGTGAAAAAGCTACCTCTCAGATTCCTGTTAATTTCTGAAATATTGGTCATAAATTTGCTGCAAAAATGCTCCAGAATAAGACTCAGAATGCTAACCCATTATTTTTTAAGAAAATATTTAATAATATCCCTATAGCTGCAGAACATAACTTAATAATTGGAGGAGATTTTAATTGTACTTTGGATAATTATTTAGATAGATCGTCAACAAAAAGTAAATCTATTTCTAAGTCAAGCATACTTATAAATTCCTTTATTAGTACAGCAAACGTTAAGGACATCTGGAGAATAGATAATCCAATAGGACGAGAATATTCATTTTTCTCACCTGTATTTGGAACTTACTCGAGGATAGACTATTTTTTAATAGATTCAAAATTACTTCCATTTACATATGATTCAAAATATCATAATATTATTATTTCAGATCACGCTCCATTAACTTTTAAGATAAAATTAAAAGATATAATTATAAAATCTAATAATTGGAGGTTTAATCCCGAAATATTAAAGGATAAGGCTTGTTATGATTATCTGGTAAAACAGATTAAATTATTCTTTGAAACTAATGACAAACCTGAAGTTTCACCATCATTACTTTGGGATACATTTAAAGCATTTATGCGCGGAGCTATAATATCGGCACAAGCATACTTTAATAAAGAAAATAGAAAGACGGAACAAAACTTGGAAAAAGAGATAAAACAATTAGATATGGAGAATACAAAACAGCCCTCTAAATTGTTAAGTAATAAAATTGCAATATTAAAATATAAACTAAATAAAATATATTCCAATCAGGTAATTAAACTTTATCAACAAACTAAACAAGTGCACTTTGAATTTGGAGATAAACCGCAAAAATTGTTGGCTCGACAACTTAGAAAGCGAGAGGACGAAAAAATGATACATAGAATTAGATCTGAGAATGGCAATATATCGACCTTACCAAAAGATATCAATGATATATTTTTACAATATTATCAAAGTCTTTATTCATCAAAAATAACAGGACAAATGGATGAAATGGATACATTTCTACAAAAATGTAATATTAACAGCTTAGATCAGGGAGGTAGAGACTTGTTAAATGCGGATATATCAATAAAAGATATTGAGGAGTCAATCGGATCATTAAATAATGGAAAAGCAGCGGGCCCGGATGGCCTGAGTACAGAATTTTATAAGAAATTTCAAGATCTGATCTCCCCAAGATTACATGCAGTCTATAAATATACATATGAACAAGGAAAATTGCCGGAATCCCTAAATGAATCTACAATTACACTAATTCCTAAGGTTGACAAGGACTTGGAAGACCCAGGATCATATAGAGCAATTGCTCTTTTAAATACAGATCAAAAAATTTTAGCTAAAGTTTTATCACGAAGATTAAGTTTGGTGATTACTAAAATAATACACCATGATCAAACAGGTTTTATCCCAAAGCGTTACTCATCTTATAATTTAAGACGATTATTTAATATCATATATTCAAAAAGAGTTGGGGATAGGGATTTAGCTGTTTTGTCCTTAGATGCAGAAAAAGCATTCGATCAGGTTGAATGGCCATATTTATTTAGAATAATGGAGAAATTCCAATTGGGGGATAGATTTTGTAAATGGATAAGAATTCTATATTCGAATCCCACTGCAAGAATATTAACTAACCAAATATTGTCAGCTAAATTTAAGCTTCATAGGGGTTGTAGACAAGGATGTCCGCTGTCGCCTTTGTTATTCGCTATGGTGATAGAGCCTTTAGCTGAAAGGATTAGATCTGAACCAGAAATATATGGATATAATACTGATACTACAACTAATAAAATATCTTTATATGCAGATGATGTATTAATTTATATTACAAAACCAGAGATCTGTATACCCAAGCTATTTAATGTTATAACTAAATTTGGCAGATTTTCTGGATATAGAATTAACTGGAATAAAAGTGAGATTATGCCTATAACCGGAATAAGATCAAATATATTGCAACAATATCCACTAAAAATAGTTACGGATAAATTTAAATATTTAGGTATTAATGTATCTAAATCCTATAACTCATTAATTAAATCTAATTATCCCCTATTATTAGATAAACTTAGAAAAAATATTTTATACTGGAAAACACTTCCTATATCTATGATTGGTAGAATAAATGCTATAAAAATGATCTTTTTACCACAACTGCTATACTTGTTTCAAGCTATTCCTTTCTATCTCCCAAAGAGTTTTTTAAAAAAAATAGATAACATTGTCAATAGTTTTATTTGGGATTATAAAAATCATAGAATAAGTAAAAAACATTTATGTAAATCAAAAATAAATGGAGGATTAGCACTTCCAAATTTTTTGTACTATTTTTGGGCAGTCCAGATTAAGAATATGAATTTTTGGTGGGTAAATTTGGATTACGAACCAACGTGGTTAAAGATGGAAAAGGAAGATTGTTTACCTTTTAATGTAAGTTCAATTCTTTTTGCGCCAAGAGAAATACAAAATAAAATTTATAGGAACAACCCTATAATTCATAGCAATAGACGTATTTGGAAACAAATAGTCAAGACTTTATGTTTGGATAATTTGTCACTTAAACTACCAATTATGAATAACCCTTTATTTAAACCCTCTATATTAGATAGGGGGTTTAGACAATGGGAGGATTTAGGAATTTATAGGATTGAACATCTGTATAGAAAGGGAAAATTTCTTTTATTTCATGAGTTACAAGAAATTTATGGGTTACCACCACATAATTTGTTTAGGTATCTACAAATTAGAGATTATATTAAGTCTAACACACAAGATTATAAAATTAAAGAACCAGGATTATTAGATGAAGTATTTAATAAACATCCAAATTCAGAAAAATTTATAGCTTATATATATAATCTTATTTTGGATAGGGAGAATCCAACAACAGAAATATACCGTCAAGCATGGGAAAATGAAATTGGTTTATCTATAACAAAAGAATCTTGGGAAGAAAGTTTACAACGCATACATTGCTGTTCATTAAACGCGAGGCATACATTGATACAATTTAAAGTTTTATATAGGTTACATTATTCAAAAACCAAATTAAATAGAATTTTTCCTAATGTCTCTCCTATTTGTGATAAATGTCAGAATTTAGAGGCTAATTTAATACATAGTTTTGTAACGTGTTCAAAACTTAGTTATTATTGGACAGAAATCTTTAGAGTTATATCTGAAGTTCTTAGAGTTAAACTGGACCCAGAACCAAAGTTAATAATATTAGGAATTCCGGATTCACAATGCGTATTAACAGTAAATCAAAGAATTTTCTTAGATTACTGTTTGATAATAGGGAAAAAAATAATATTGAAATTTTGGAAGGGAACATTAACCCCCATAATTAAAATGTGGACAGCAGAGATGTTGGAGACTTTGTATTTGGAAAGAATCAGATTTGTCCTAATGGACAAATGTGAAATCTTTGAACAAATATGGTCTCCATATATACAATATTTGAAGGGCTAGCTGTTCTTGGCATTACTACTCAATGGGTACTAGACAGGATTTGACGAAAAAAATATGGATTTTCTAATTGGGTTTTGTGTACACGTCTCCGCAATACGACGTTATAATTACAATACATTTTGTTGTTTCTATCTTAAATATTCATATTATACCATATATTGTTCATAAAGGGGAATTATATATATATACTGAATAGATATATACTAAGTAGTGTTTGTTTTCTTTTTCTTTTTTTTTTTTTTTTTCTTTGACTTTTTATCTTTTTTTATTATTCAAACACAATCATTTTCTTTCTTTTTTTTTTCGATTTAAAGTCTATTCCTTTTTTCTTATTCTTTCTTTATTTCTAAAAAACAGAAGATAATAATAGTGAATATGATAGTTGTACATTTACTGAATTACGTTGGTATTGGTAAATTTGTTTTACTACTTGGAAATTACTACATCTAATAAAAATATTATTAACAAGACTCAGAATGCATCAGAGAGCATCTAAAACCCCAGAGCTTCCAGGGCCCGCTTAAGGGCCCTGGAATCGAGGGACTTCACGCTTTGCGCTCGTGATGTGCGCAGTGCGCACATTATTTCATGTTACATTTTTTGTAATCCTGTCATGCCACCCACCTTTTTGCAAAGCTTCTTACTGGCCTGTCAATTTACACAAACATCCATCACAGTGACTCTCCTGCAGACAGCTCCTCACTGTGATGGAAGGTAAAACAAGTCTTATCACTTACTTGCATCTTCTCTCGCGGTCAGGCAGTCAAAACTGCTGCATTGACGCGATCGAGGCTCCCGATGTTGAAGCCCCCGCCGGGTGATTGGATATCCCGCAGTTGTAGTAAGCCGCGCGGGGCAATCTCTGTGAATTGGACAGGAGTCTGGTGAAGGATGATTGTACACTGACAAAGGAAATGCTAAAGAGATTTGGGCTGCTGGACACAACATGCTGAGCCTGACTTACACAATACAAAGTAATCATCAGGGTTTGTGCTGTTCACATCAGCATCAATACTCACTGTTGTAATGTCCTCTGTAAATTGGTGCAGCTGCAATGAACATTGACAGGACTCCATACACCAGGAAAACATAATGATGTTCTGTCAAAGAGATTCCATTGGAGGTCGTGACTGACGCAGGTAGATGCTTGCGCATGCACATATGCCCCACAACCCAAAACATATTTCACTGGTACTTCAGAAATGGATCTTTATGAATTTCTGTGCATGTGTCTGTTTATTGTTGTCATTCCACTGACATATAGTCATAGAATCAGTGAAACAACCCCATCAGCACACCACATCCAGGCCTGTCTTTTGGCCCAAATACTCTCATCCCATTTGATGCCTATTAATTTTGAATGCTTCTATGCCTCACCTATTTAAGTGCATCGTATGGGAGAAAGTGAATGAAAACGGATAAAGCATTAGTGCTGCCGTAGTGGGATAGTACGTTGGAGGCACAAGAGCCTGTAGATGTTGGAATTAGGAGCAACAAAACAAAATTGCTGGATGAACTCAGAGAATCAATCGACAGTTGATGTTTTGGGGTGAGGATCAACTGGATTACAAGTTGGCCTTGCTCTGGACAAAACTGTAAATGTAATTCATGTAGATTCAGATTTCCACGATATTGTCCACACCTTCTGTAGGAGGCCAGCACAGAGGACAACTGTAAATGCTTGGAAGTCATCTGGCTTGGACTTTCAGCGGTGGAGTGGATGTCCATCCCTCCCAGATCACCCTACTGCAATATTCAGCCTACTATGCAATATTACAATAATCATCAGCTCTACTATGGAGAAAGACAAGAACAGGGATGTAATGCTGAGGGGCTAGAAGGCGCTGGTCAGGCCGCATTTGGAGTATTGTGAACAATTTTGGGCACCATATTGGAGGAAGGGTGTACTGGCTCTGGAGAGGGTCCAGAGGAACTTTACAAGCATAATCCCAGAAATGAGTGGTTAACCTATGAGGAGCGTTTGATGGCACAGGACCTGCACTCGCTGGAGTTTAGAAGGATGTGGGGGACCTCATTGAAACGTATCGAGTAGTGAAAGGCTGGGATTGAGTCGGTGTGGAGAGGAATTATTCACTAGAGAGTGTGTCTAGGATTAGTGGTCATTGCCTCAGAATTAAAGGATGTTCCTTTAAGAAGGAGGTGAGGAGGAATTTATTTCATCAGAGGGTGGTGAATCTGTTGAATTCTTTGCCACAGAAGGCCATGGAAACCAAGTCAATTGATGTATTTAAGGCAGAGATAGATATTCTTGATTTGGATTATATCAGAGGTTATGGGGAGAAGGCAGGAGAATGGGGTTAGGAGGGAGAGATAAATCATCTCTGACATGGCTGCCTTTGGAGCGGGGAGAGCTGTGGTGGCGCTCGGCTGCGACCCGACTTTGGAGCTTCGGAAGCTCCGGCTGCAGGCCCGGTGGACAGGAACATCGGGAGTTCCAGGTCCCTGGTGGGAGACGGCTTTTCGGAGCTCCCGCAACGGCAACTTCTCCCGCTGGAATCGCGGGGTTTAAAGGACACGAAGCGGGGCCTAACATCGCCCAACGCGGGTTAGCGGCCACAGGACTTACCATCCTCCGCCGGGGGCTCTAACATCGGAGTCCCAGTTCGCCTAGATGCTGCAGTTGGAATGCTGGACCGTGGGTGAAGAACAGAGGGAAGAGATAAGACTTTGCCTTCCATCACAGTGAGGAGGTGTTGGAGACTCACTGTGATGGATGTTTGTGTAAACTGTGTTAAGTCTGGGTCTTAGGTTTTTTTGTAATGTAAAAAGAAACTGTAGGAAATGAAATTTTGTTCAAATCTAGTTGGGTTTTTTTAACTTCACATTTATTGACATAACAAAATACACATACAGGCAAAACAAAGAGACACACAAAAGACAATCACAAAATGACAATATACAAATCACCGAACCTCTATTTACATCACATCGGATCCTCTTAACATTCTATCATAGAAGCATCTTATTCACAGGCACCATAGCAAGCTCATCCATTCATATCCTTAATCAATCTTGGCATTTGTAATAGTATTGGTTTCCATTTAATATTAAAGGCATCGGTCCTCAACTGGAGTTTAGCAGTTATACTTTCCATCAAGTATACATTTTTCAATCTTTCCCTCCACTGTTGAACATTTGGGGACATTTCCTTTCTCCATAGCACTGTTATCATCTTTTTAGCAATCAACAGCATCACCCCAAGCAAATATTTCTGATTTTGAATATCTGTTGCTGCTGGAGTATCTCCTAATACAAAACAAGCTGGTTCCAAAGGTAGATACACTCCCAGAATTGATTTCTCTACCTGGATGTCTCTCCAGTATTGGTACAATTTGGTACAATCCCACATTGTCTCCAGCATAAATTTGAGGTGTTACTGTATCTTGCCAACACTAAAGGGGTCCTAAATACTCTAATTTCAATTTTCCAGTCGAACTCCCTCCAAGAGGGGCTGCTTGTCAGCTTATGGCCCAAGAGACATGTCCTTTCCCATGTTCCATCTGTAATAATAATGTTCATCTCCAATTCCCATTTCTGTTTTGTTTCTATAGTATTTCCTTTTATATAGTCTTGAAGTCCTTGATATAAATGGGATATCAAATTATTTTGTAACGCTCCCTCTGTAGTCATCAAGAAAGTATTTTCCAAATTTGAAGGTAGTCTACATATCTGCTCCCAATCTACAAGTGTCTGTAAGTAGTGCCGTATTTGGATGAACCTGAAGAAATCCGACTCTGACAGTCCAAATTCATTCTGCAAGCGCTCGTAAGATTTCAAGACTCCGCCACAAAAAAACTGGTCCACAGTAATAAGCGTTTTATCTGCCCAGTTTCTAAATCCCTTATCAATTTTGCTGGTTATAAAATTGGGACTAGCAGCTATCCTCATTGCTCTAGATATCGAATTAAAAAGATTTAATTGCTTTCTTATAGCTAACCACGTTTTCATCGTGAATTTAATCCAATCGTTATCTACTTTTAATTTCTTCCAATTCACTTGAGTTAGAAATGGGAGCCCAGCCAGGGCAATACTCGGACATGCATTTTGTTCTATTTTCACCCATCCCATTTCCTCATCGTTTGTTAACCATGTTATCACGGTCCTCAGCTGCGCTGTCCAATAATAATATTTAAAGTTGGACATATTCAGGCCCCCTTTTTGTTTTGATAACAACAGTGTCTTCAGTCTGACTCTGGTCCTCTTATTTTGCCACCCAAATCTTGTTAACTCTTTGTCTAACACCTTAAATGCCACGCCAGGGACCGCTACTGGTAAAGATTGAAATAAGAAAAGCAGTCGGGGCAAAATGTTAATTCAAACAACTTTCACTCTACCAATTAAAGATAAAGGGAGAATATCCCTTCTGTGCATGTCTACCTTAATATTCTTGAGTAATTTACCATAATTAGCTTCATACAATGTGGTGATAGAGGAAGTGATGACAATACCTAGATATCTAAAAGCCTCCTGAGACCAATGGAACCTGACCTGATCATTTAATTGCGAGCGCCACAGACGTGACAGCATCATTGCTTCTGATTTTGAGTCATTTATTTTATATCCTGACATTTCTCCATATTCTTGTTGTTTGAATCAGAATAAACAGCATTCAATTCCATTCCATCAGACATGATTGAATGGCAGAATAGACTTGATGAGTCAAATAGCCTAATTCTACTCTTATCACTTATGACCTCATGAGCAGCTTCATTGGAAACTGTCCACAACATTCTCTGGCCACACATCATCCTGTCTTGGAGAATTATTGCTCAATGTTTGACTATGGTCATCCACAATATCCTGATATGAGTGATCAAATAATAAAATCCAAGGGTTTTTTTCAAACTCGTACAGCAAATTAAATATTTCATCCAAGAACTATGCGGTCATTCAGATGAGATTTACTGGAATGTTGCCTGGGTTTCAGCACCTAAGTTACAGAGAAAGGTTGAACAAGTTAGGTCTTTATTCTTTGGAGCGCAGAAGGTTAAGGGGGGACTTGATAGGTCATTAAAATGATGAGAGGGATAGACAGAGTTCACGTGGATAAGCGTTTTCCATTGAGAGTAGGGAAGATTCAAACAAGAGGACATGATTTGAGAATTAAGAGACAGTAGTTTAGGGGTAACATGAGGGGGAACTTCTTTACTCAGAGAGTGGTAGCTGTGTGGGATGAGCTTCTAGTGGAAGTGGTGGAGGCAGGTTCGATTTTATCATTTAAAAATAAATTGGATAGGTATATGGACGGGAAAGGGATGGAGGGTTATGGTCTGAGTGCAGGTAGATGGGACTAGGTGAGAGTAAGTGTTCCGCACGGACTAGAAGGGCCGAGACGGCTCGTTTCCGTGCTGTAATTGTTATATGTTTTATGTTTTTTATCATCCAAAATGTTGGGCTCCTGCCTACAATTTCAGAAGCAAAATATTCCAAAAATGATACAAGTTGGAGAAGAGTATCTACAAAAATATTCAAATATAATTGTTTAAACTTACTCCTCATAATCAAAAACGATCTTTGGAGTTTTGTTTCAGGATGCGAGTAAACCTCGAGAATATAAAGGATCTTTGCTACCACCATTAAAAATCCAAAGCCATTCTGCTCTATTGAGCTTGTATTTATTGTTGTAATATCTTCATGACTGTATGGACATTGCCCCCTGGTGCATTTGACAAGAAACAGATCCAAATGTGAATTGGGAAACTGACCTGGATCAAAAATACAGAAGAGTGATGCAGACAACAAAGAGATAAAGCTGAGTAGCTGGAAGAATACAAAGAAAGCCGTCAGCTGTACATGCCGCTTGTGCACGGGAAAGACAGACGGACACTCATTTCACCGTCGGGTACAGATGCATAATACACAAACTCATGATATAATGAGTTACACAGTACAAGTGTGACCTCTGTACGTCCCCAGAGCAAAAAAGATAATGAAGACAGATGCAGCAAAAGATGCTGCTGTGATCACCAGAGCTATTATGGGTGAGATAAAAGAGTCCTGATTGAGTAGCACCGATCCTGAAACCATTTCATGCTGTATTTCACGTTATTCATCATTACATTAAAAAAAACAATTCAAGTCAAAACGCCGCCCTTTTGATACACACACAGATACTTCAGTCAGCTCCCACTGACCTCACAATGCCCCCGCTAGGGGAGGGGGGTCGCTAGATGGGAACCGACTTCAAGGGCGAGATCTTTATCTTGGGACCCGGCGACTACAAGTCCCTGGGCAAGTTCAACCAGAAAATTAGCTCACTGCAGCGGGTGAACGAGGAGCTGGTGAACCCGGAGATCAGTCTGTTCGAGGATGCGAACAACGAGGGCAAGTCCCGCATTGTCCTGCAGAAGGTGGATGAGCTGCGGAGAGGCCGACATTGAAGAGCTGGTCTCGTCTCACACACACACACACACGCACACACGCACACACACACACACACACACACACACATACACACACACACACACACGCACACGCATACACACACACACACACGCACACACACACACGGAGACACATTCAAACACGCGCACACACACACACGGAGACACATTCAAACACACGCTCACACACACGCGCGCGCACACACACACACGGAGACACATTCAAACACACGCTCACACACACACGCTCACACACACGCACACACGGAGACACATTCAAACACACGCTCACACACACACGCTCACACACACGCACACACGGAGACACATTCAAACACACGCTCACACACACACGCTCACACACGGACGCTCACATACGCACAGAGACACACTCACGCTCACACACAAACACACAGAAACACACACACACGGAGACACACACACACGGAGACACACACACACGGAGACACACACACTCACACATGCACACACACACCCTCACACACAGACGCAAACACATACACGGACACACACAATCACACACACATGCAGACACACACTCTCACACACACACACTCACACACCCTCACACACAAACACACACTCACACACACGTGCTCACACACACACGGAGACACACTCACACACGCTCACACACACGCAGACACACACACGGACACGCACACAGACACACACACTCACACACAGATGCTCATACAGACACGCAGACACATTCACACACACAGACACACACGCTCTCACACACACGCAGACACACTCACACACATATGCAGGCACACTCACACACACACACTCACACACGCAGACACACACACGCAGACACACACACACTCACACTCACACAGACACACGCACGCACAAACACACATGGTGACACATACACGCTGACACACACACAGACACACACACGGACACACACACTCACACACACATGCTCATACACACACGCAGACACATTCGCACACACGGACACACACGCTCACACACACGCACACACGCAGACACACACGCAGACACACTCACACGCTCACACACACACGCTCACACACACGCAGAAACACACACACACGGACACACACACTCACAAACACACGCTCACACACGGAGATACACGCACGCACACACGCTCACACACACACGCAGACACACTCACGCACACGCTCTCACACACACGCAGACACACTCACACACACGGACACACACACACACATGCAGACACACTCACACACACGGACACACACGCGCAGACACACACATGGACACACACACAGACACACACACTCACGCACACATGCTCATCAGACACGCAGACCCATTCAAACACACAGACACACACGCTCTCACAAACACGCAGACACACTCACACACATATGCAGGCACACTCACACACACACACTCACACACACGCAGACACACACACACGCACACTCACGCAGACACACGCACGCAGACAAACACACATGCAGACACACACACGCTGACACACACACACACATGCAGACACACACATGCTGACACACACACTCACACACGCACGACGACACCCTCACACACACTCACACGCTTATACACACACGCAGACACATTCGCACACACGGACACACACGCTCACGCACACGCACACACGCAGACACACACGCAGACACGCTCACACAGTCACACACACACGCTCACACACACACACGCAGAAACAGTCACACACACGGACACACACACTCACACACACACGCTCACACACGGAGACACACGCACGCACACACGCTCACACACACGCAGACACACTCACGCACACGCTCTCACACACGCAGACACACTCACACACGGACACACACACACACACACACATGCAGACACACTCACACACACGGACACACACGCTCACACACACATACAGACACACTCACACACGGACACACACGCTCACACACACACATGCTCGCACACACACGCAGACATACACACACACACGTAGACACACTCAAACACAGACACAGACACACACGCACACTAACACACACGTGATCTCACACAAAAACACAATCACACACACGCACACACACGCTCACGCACACACTATCTCACAGACACAATCACACACGCTCACACGCAGACACACACTCTCGCTCACACTGACACATGCAGACAAACTCACACACAATCTCACACAGACAAACAATCAAACACACACACGCAGACACGCAGACGGACACACACGCTCACACACACGTTCACACACACGTTCACACGCAAACATGGACACATACGCTCACACTCACAAACACATGCTCACGCAGATGCACACACGGACACACACACTCACACACACACACGGACACACATGCTCACATTCACACACATGCTCACGCTCACACACACGGCCACGCTCTCACCCTGCCAGCCCTGCTGTTGAACCAGGCAATTAGTAACCCGACTGTGATCTTCATCTTACGCACCCACCCCCCCCCCCCCCCCCCCGAGTAACCCGACCTGCACCTTATCCCCTGGTAGAGCTGGAGTAACTCAGCGGGTCAGGCAGCATCTGTGGAGAACATGGATAGGTGACGTTTCACAGAGTGCTGGAGTACACGCATACCGATACACACACACACACACACACACACACACACACACACACACACACGGGAAGATATACGCACACATGCATACACACACATGCATACACACACACACATACACACACACACACATGCAGCCGCAGACAGACAGAGACTGACACACACACACACACACACACACACACACATGCACATACACACACACACACAGAAAGCCACACACACAGGCAGCCACACACACACTAACACACATGCATAAAAAGACACACACACACACACATACATACACATACACACGCACACACACACAAGCACACACACACATACACAGAAAGACACATACACATATACGCAGACACACACACACACATATACGCAGACACACACACAGACACACACACACAGACAGACACACACACACACAGAAAATCACACGCACATACACATGCGCACACACACACGCAGACACACACATACACACATAAAGACACACGCGCACACACACAAGCTGAGTGTGTGAGCCCTGGTACTGAGCTTGTGGAACTGTGTTCTGTTGTGGGATATTTCTGTGGGTTGAAGGACTCTGACCACTAATCACTCTATTTTACTGTCAACAATCCTATATTAGTTTTGCTAATTTTAAACGTCACCACAAAATGAGTCGCGCGTTTTAACTTTAATACCTCCGGGAATCAGAATGAAACACCAAGCATTTGTTTTAAATTTAATTTTCCAAAAGCTTTATGAGGGGCAAGAGTTGGACTAATAGCCCAGACATGGAGCCATACAGCACTGAAACAGGCCATTCGGCCCAACTCTTCCATGCTGACCTTGACGCCCCATCTGAGCCCACAAAGTCTGTATCGAACAAGATGCCAAAACCAACTCCTCTTAAACCGAACCCAATCCATTTCCCCCACTTGCAAGATGTAGTCATGGTGACAAGTATATTTCGACCCAGTTTGTGAGGTTTTCCGCCAGAAATTTAAATATGTGAACAGAAGAGAAATGATGTACCTTATGAAGGTAACCTGGCCAGTAATATAAATGAGGCCTATGGACGATTATAAGCCTATGGACAGTTTGTTGACCTGACCAGGAGGTCACAGAGTGACAGAGAAAGAGAAAGAGAGACACGGAGACACAGGGACACAGAGACACAGGGACACAGAAGCGCAGAGTTACAGAGACACAGAGACAAAGAGTCACAGACACAGAGTCACAGACACAGACACAGACACAGACACAGACACAGGCACAGGGTCACAGACACAGAGCCACAGAGACACAGAGACAAAGAGTCACAGACACAGAGTCACAGACACAGAGACACAGGCACAGGGCCACAGAGACACACATACAAGCACATAGACACAGACACAGGCACAGAGACACAGACATGGACATACGGAGACAGAGTGTCACAGAGACATAGAGACACAGACACATCAAGACACAGACACAGACACAGGCACAGGGTCACAGACACAGAGCCACAGAGACACAGAGACATAGAGTTACAGTAACAGAGACACAGACACATGGAGACACATACACGGAGACACGGAGACACGGAGTTACAGCGACACAGAGTCACAGACACAGACACAGACACAGGCACAGGGTCACAGACACAGAGCCACAGAGACACAGAGACATAGAGTTACAGTAACAGAGACACAGACACATGGAGACACATACACGGAGACACGGAGTTACAGCGACACAGAATGATACAGCGTGGAAGCAGGCCATTTGGCTAAACTTACCCACACCGGCCAACAAGCCCCAGCGACAGTGGTCCCACCTGCCAGCGTTTGGCCCATATCCCTCCAAACCTGTCCGATCCACGTACCATTCTATGTGCTTCTTAAACGTTGGGATAGTCCCAGCTACTCAACCTACGCCTCACCTCCTCCCAGCTCCCCCTCCCCTCCTCCCGGCTCTCTCTCCCCTCCTCCCCGCTCCCCCTCCCCTCCTCCCGGCTCTCTCTCCCCTCCTCCCCGCTCCCCCTCCCCTCCTCCCGGCTCTCTCTCCCCTCGTCCCTCCGCCCGGGCCAGTGTCCCGTCGCTTTTCTGCTCATATAAAGAATGAAATAAACTCTGATCTCAATGCAAAATGCCTCCAGTTGTTTGTTGAGTAAATGGGGACGCGGTTGGCGGGGAGTGGGTCGGATAGACAGGTCTTGTTCCTCACGGCAGCGCTGCGGAGTTCCCGAGTCGGGGACAGGCTGGGGAAACGGCGCTCACCTCAAACACTCACACACTCACACACATACACTCACCCGCACACACACACACACACACACACACACACACACACACACACTCTCTCTCTCCCTCTCTCGCTCACACACACGCACTCTCGCTTGCACACACTCACTCAGGCACACTCAGACACAGTTTCACCCGCACACACACGCACTCTCACTCACACACACTCACACTCACCGCGACACACACACTCACGCGCACACACACGCACTCTCACTCACACACACGCACACACTCTCATCCAGACACACACTCTCACTCACACACACTCACACTCACCGCGACACACACACTCACGCGCACACACACGCACTCTCACTCACACACACTCACACTCACCCAGACACACACACACACTCACGCGCGCGCACACACACACACGCAATCTCACTCACACACACTCACACACTCTCATCCAGACACACACTCTCACTCACACACACTCACTCAGGCACAGACACAGACACAAACTCTCACTCGCACTCTCACTCGCACACACTCAGACACACACGCACTCTCACACAGGCACACACCCAGGCACACACTCACACTCCCTGCGTTGGGGGGGGGGAGGGGGGGTGGGGGGGCGATGGTCGCGGACGTGTCTCTGACACCTCCGTCCAGCTGACGGAGCCTCCGGCCGCCGATCACTCGCCCGCTGGTCATTTCACTCGTTCACTGTTGATATCCGAGCGACCCGAACCCGAGGCGTTTGTGCGCATTAACACAGACGCTGGCAGCTCATGTACCGTCGGCGAGGACACATTTAGAGGATTGTGTTCAAGTCCTTCCAACAGACCGATTCATTACGCTCTCTGTTCCATAGTTACTCTTGGACTGAAATACACATATGTTATTCTTAAATTCTTCCTCGCCAACATTTTTGAATCTGAACAATAAATGCTGGAGGGTACAAATTCCACGCAGGCATGTACAATGCAGAACAACAAATCCTAGTGGAGATCAAATCCACGCCGATAGGCACGTAACACACACAATACAAAATAAGGAATCCTGGTGAGATACAAATCCCCACAGGCAGGCACGTAACTTACACAATGGTCCCTGGGATGGCGGCACTGTCAGGGAGAGGTTGGGGCAAATTCGGACTTTAATCCCGTAGGTTCACGAGATTGATCCCTGGGATGGGGGGACTGTCATATGAGGAAAGATTGAAAAGACTAGACTTGTATTCACTAGAGTGTAAGAGGATGAGGGGAGAAACATATAAGATTATAAAAGGACTGGACAAGCTAGATGCAGGAAAAATGTTCCCAATGTTGGGCGAGTCCAGAAGCAGGGGCCACAGTCTTTGAATAAAGGGGAGGTCATTTAAGACGGAGGTGAGAAAAAAACTTTTTCACCCAGAGAGTTGTGAATATATGGAATTCCCTGACACAGAGGGCAGTGGAGGTCAAGTCACTGGATGGATTTAAGAGAGAGTTAGAAAGCTCTAGGGGCTAGTGGAATCAAGGGATATGGGGAGAAGGCAGGCACGGGTTATTGATAGGGGACGATCAGCCATGATCACAATGAATGGCGGTGCTGGCTCGAAGGGGCGAATGGCCTCCTCCTGCACCTATTTTCTATGTTACTATGTTTCTACATTTCTAATGTTACTCATATTTATCCCAGCTTCGGCAGCGCTCTTCCCTCACCTGGATACAAACAGGTGCTAGTGGCAGAGAAGACTCGATGTTAGGAAAACCCTCACCTTCTTTATCTGTCGGCTGAGTCGCCTATCACTAGAGTTTAGTTCTCAAGAATCCAAGTTAGTTGAGGAGATCATCGATCTCGGCGGAACCTCCAACGCTGTTGGAATAATTTGATCATGTTTTGCTGTACTTGTTATTTGGATCAGACGGCAGTGATTGTAAAGCAACTGCTTTGTGGGGGAGGGGCGTGGGGTGGGTGCGGGGGGGGGAGGGGGGGGGGAGGGGGTTGAGGAAGTGCAAGGGCGGGGGAGAGGGGCAGCGACATGTGCAGTGCTATTGGAGAGATAGGGAGGGAGGGAGGGGAGAGAGGAATTCCGCTGAGTCACTCCAGCACGTTGCGCCTTTCCTTGATAACCAGCATCTGCAGTTCCTTGTATGCACGGATTGTCGGCGTGGCTGAGGTGGTGACCAGCGATTGGATGGGGCGGCTGGTGCGTGGGTGAGAGATGAACATAAAAGTGTAGCCGAGTCCCGAAGAATCACATCGTTTCCCCGGCGTCTGACAGGAATCTTGTGGAGCGCTGTCACCTCGGGTACCATGAGTAAACTCATCCTGTACGATCAAGAGAACTTCCTCGGGGAGTGCATTGAGTTTGTGAGGAATGAGCCGGATCTGTCCAAGATGATGTTCACCAACACTGCCCAGTCGGCGCGGGTGAAGGGCCAGCACTGGGTCGGCTACACGGAGAAGAACTACAAGGGCGAGTTCATTGTCTTCGCGCCCGACGACTACAAAACCCTGGGACCTCATTTCAGCCAAAAGCTGAGCTCACTGCGGCTGGTGGATGAGGCGCTGGCGAACCCGGAGATCGTTCTGTACGAGCATGTGAGCTACAAGGGCGAGGTCCGCGAAATCAGGAAGAAGGTTGATAACCTGGAAAGAGCCGAAATGAACAACAAGGCCTCGTCTCACAAGGTGAAGCAGGGCGCGTGGATCCTCCATAAGGGGTTGGACCAGACCGGGCCGCGCCTCATCACCTTCAAGGGCGACGAGTGGCCCAACTACTGTGACTACGGATGGAACGACAAAGTCTCCTCGCTCTTCCCTCTGGTCAACAGCTACAATGAGGTGGGAGCCTCGCCCAGCGTGAAGGTCCAAGGAGTATGAGGCTCATCTGGGCAGTGAGCCTCGTCCAGCCGGCTCAGCTGCAACTGCTGCCAGATGACCAGCGCCCCCTCCCCTCCTCCCGGCTCCCCCTCCCCTCCTCCCGGCTCCCCCTCCCCTCCTCCCGGCTCCCCCTCCCCTCCTCCCTCCGCCCGGGCCAGTGTCCCGTCGCTTTTCTGCTCATTTAAAGAATGAAATAAAATTCTGATCTCAATGCAAAATGCCTCCAGTTTGATTGTTGAGTAAATGGGGACGTGGTTGGCGGGGAGTGGGTCGGAGAGACAGGTCTTGTTCCTCACGGCAGCGCTGCGGAGTTCCCGAGTTGGGGACAGGCTGGGGAAACGGCGCTCACCCCTCACACACACTCACCCGCACACTCACACACACACTCACACACTCACGCACATCTCACTCAGGTACACTCACACTCACACACTCACCCAAGTCTCTCCCCTTCTCTCTACCCCCCTCTCTCTCCCCCCCTCTCTCCCCCCCTCTCTCTCCCCCCCTCTCACGCTCCCCCCTCTCTCACTCTCACTCAGGTACACTCAGATGCACACACTCACCCAAGCCTCTCCCCTCCTCCCCCCCTCCCCTCCCCTCCTCCCCTCCCCCCCTCTCCCCTCCCAGCGTGAGCTACAAGGGCGAGGTCCGCGAAATCAGGAAGAAGTGAACCTCGCCCAGCGTGATGGTCCAGCGGGCTTGTGAGTAAAGTGAGCCTCGTCCAGCCGCCTCAGCTGCAACTCCTGCCAGACGACCCGCGCCCCCTCCCCTCCTCCCCGATCCCCCTCCCCGGCTCCCCCTCCCCTCCTCCCGGCTCCCCCTCCCCTCCTCCCGGCTCCCCCTCCCCTCCTCCCGGCTCCCCCTCCCCCCCTCCCGGCTCCCCCTCCCCTCCTCCCGGCTCCCCCTCCCCTCCTCCCGGCTCCCCCTCCCCCCCTCCCGGCTCCCCCTCCCCTCCTCCCGGCTCCCCCTCCCCTCCTCCCGGCTCCCCCTCCCCTCCTCCCTCCGCCCGGGCCAGTGTCCCGTCGCTTTTCTGCTAATTTAAAGAATGAAATAAAATTCTGATCTCAATGCAAAATGCCTCCAGTTGTTTGTTGAGTAAATGGGGACGCGGTTGGCGGGGAGTGGGCCGGATAGACAGGTCTTGTTCCTCACGGCAGCGCTGCGGAGTTCCCGAGTCGGGGACAGGCTGGGGAAACGGCGCTCACCCCTCACACACACTCACACTCACACACACACACACACTCACACACGCACGCACATCTCACTCAGGCACACTCACACAAGTCTCTACCCCCCTCTCTCTACCCCCCTCTCTCTACCCCCCTCTCTCTACCCCCCTCTCTCTACCCCCCTCTCTCTACCCCCCTCTCTCTACCCCCCTCTCTCTACCCCCCCCTCTCTCACTCTCACTCAGGTACACTCAGATGCACACACTCACCCAAGCCTCTCCCCTCCTCCCCTCCTCCCCTCCCCCCGTCTCCCCTTCCCCCCTCAGGTACACACACTCACCTCTTTCCACCTCCACCTCTACCCCCCTCTCCCTCTACCCCCCTCTCCCTCTTCCCCCCTCTCACACTCAGGTACACTGAGACGCACACACTCATCCAAGCCTCTCCCTCTCTCTCCCCCCTCTTTCCCCTCCTCTCTCTCTCCTCTCTCCCCCCTCTCTCCCCCTCTCTCACGTGCACACACTCACCCAAGCCTCTCCCCTCCTCCCCGCTCTCCCCTCCACCCCTCTCCCCTCCTCCCCTCTCTCTCTCCCCTCTCTCTCCCCCCCTCTCTCTCCCCCCCCTCTCACGCTCCCCCCCTCTCTCTCCCCTCTCACGCTCCCCCCCTCTCTCACTCAGGTACATTCAGATGCACACACTCACCCAAGCCTCTCCCCTCCCCCCTCCCCTCCTCCCCTCTCCCCCCTTCCCTCTCTCCCCCTCCCTACCCCCTCTCTCTCTCCCCCCTCCCTCTCTCCCACCCTGTCTCCCCCCCTCACACTCAGATACACTCAGACACACACACTCACCCAAGCCTCTCCCTCTCTCTCCCCCCTCTTTACCCTCCTCTCTCTCTCTCCTCTCTCCCTCCCCCCCTCTCACTCTCACTCAGTTACACTCAGACGCACACACTCAACCAAGCCTCGCCCCCTCTCTTCCCCCCCTCTCATCCCCCCTCTCTTCCCCTCCCCCCTCTCTTTCTCTCCCCCTCCCTCTCCTTCTCCCTCCCCCTCCTTCTCCCTCCCCCCCCCTTTTCACCCCCCCCTCTTTTCACCCCCTCCCCCCACCTCCCCCCCTCCTCTCCCCACCCCCCCCCCCCCCACGGATGGAACGACAAACTCTCCTCGCTCTACCCTCTGGTCAAGAGCCACACTGAGGTGGGAGCCTCGCCCAGCGTGATGGATTCAGATTCAGATTCAATTTTAATTGTCATTGTCAGTGTACAGTACAGAGACAACGAAATGCATTTAGCATCTCCCTGGAAGAGCGACACAGCAAATGATTTGAATAAATAACAATAAGTGTCCGGGGGGGGGGGGGGTGATTGGCAGTCACCGAGGTACGTTGTTGAGTAGCGTGACAGCCGCCGGAAAGAAGCTGTTCCTGGACCTGCTGGTTCGGCAACGGAGAGACCTGTAGCGCCTCCCGGATGGTAGGAGGGTAAACAGTCCATGGTTGGGGTGAGAGAGGTCCTTGGCGATGCTGAGCGCCCTCCGCAGACAACGCTTGCTTTGGACAGACTCAATGGAGGGGAGCGAGGAACCGGTGATGCGTTGGGCAATTTTCACCACCCTCTGCAATGCCTTCCGGTCGGAGACAGAGCAGTTGCCATACCAAACTGTGATGCAGTTGGTAAGGATGCTCTCGATGGTGCAGCGGTAGAAGTTCACCAGGATCTGAGGAGACAGATGGACCTTCTTCAGTCTCCTCAGGAAGAAGAGACGCTGGTGAGCCTTCTTGATCACAGTTGAGGTATTGTGGGTCCAAGAGAGGTCGTCGGAGAGATTGACTCCCAGGAACCTGAAGCTAGAAACACGTTCCACCTCCGTACCGTTAATGTGGATGGGGGTGTGCGTGCCGCCCCTGGACTTCCTGAAGTCTACAATGAGCTCCTTGGTCTTCTTGGAGTTAAGGGCCAGGTTGTTGTCAGCGCACCATGCTGCTAAGTGCTGGACCTCCTCCCTGTAGGCCGACTCATCATTGTTGCTGATGAGGCCAATCACCTTTGTATCATCTGCATACTTGATGATGGTGTTAGTACCATGTACAGGTGTGCAGTCATAGGTGAAGAGGGAGTAGAGGAGGGGGCTCAGCACACAGCCCTGTGGAACGCCGGTGTTCAGGGTGAGGGTTGAAGAGGTGTGCTTGTCTAACCTAACAGACTGGGGTCTGTTGGTTAGAAAGTCCAGTATCCAGTTGCAGAGGGAAGGAGCGATGCACAGATTACCTAGTTTGGCGATCAATTTTGATGGTATAATGGTGTTGAATGCTGAGCTGTAATCGATGAACAGCATTCTTACGTAAGTGTCTCTGTTGTCGAGGTGGGAGAGGGCGGAGTGAAGTGCCGTTGAGATGGCATCCTCCGTACTCCTGTTCTTGCGGTAGGCAAACTGATAGGGATCCAGTGTGGGGGGTAGGCAGCTTTTGAGGTGTGCCAGGACCAGCCTCTCGAAGCACATGGTGATGATGGGGGTAAGTGCAACTGGGCGGAAGTCGTTGAGGCTTGCCGCAGTGGAGTGTTTTGGCACTGGCACGATGGAGGTGGTTTTAAGGCACGTGGGGACAACTGCCTGGGCAAGTGACAGGTTGAAGATATCAGTCCAGACGTCTGCCAGCTGCGCCGCACAGACCCTGAGCACGCGCCCGGGGATGCCGTCAGGGCCAGCAGTTTTACGTGCATTATTTCATTTCGGAGTCACGTGAGTGACTTCGTGAAGAGCCCGCCGGCGCGCATGCTCTACAGTTCCGGGGCCTTTACCATCGGCAGTACCTGCAGCGCAGGCCGGGACTCAGGCGGAGATGTGGGTAAGCCCTGTGTTCACAGGTCCAGATCCGCCAGCACACCACAGCTCGGAGGAGTTCGATGAGGAGGAGTGTGGTGTGCCGCCAGAGCAGGGGGACCCTGCCATGGCAGTCAGGTTGTCAGCGGGCTCGCTGGCGACCTCGAGCAGGGCACGTGCCGTTGCACGGCCTGTTCCACTCAGCCCTCCGAGAAGGGGGAGGGGAGGAGCCCAGAAGCCTAACCCTGTTAGGGCTAAGGCATTGCCTGTCGCGGAGGAGCGGTCAGGTTCCAGGGCGAGACCCGGGGCGGCTGTGAGGTCCAGCCGGCACACCCCGACTCTCGACGCCGGGACGGGTCGGTCGAGTCGGGTCTCGTCACGGTCGCCGAGCCCCCCATGGATGGGTGGGCGAGACCATGCGTCGGCAACGTCCACGATGTGGGCAGCCGGCAAGACTGCGCGGGCCCCAGGCAGCCATGCTTCGGCTGGTGCCGACACCTCGCCGCGAGTGCCCTTAGTGGCAGCGGCTTCAGCTCTCGCTAAACGGAGGCGATTGAACACGCCCGCGCAGGAATCGCGCAGTTTCGCCTCGGCGGCTGTTAGCAACAACTACCGGCACCGGCAGGGCCTCGACGAGGTGTGGGCCGATGACAGGAGCCCGGTTTTCTTTTCAGAGCCGGAGGACTCAGACCACCTGAGTGTTCAGGGTGAAGGGCGTATTGACCGTATGGAGCGGCTGCTGGAGCTCCTGCTTCAACGTCAACAACAGCAGGGCAGCAACAGGCACAGGGCGTCTTCACCAACATCTACTATCAGACTGGAGCAGCAGGAGGAGGAGGTTCTGGTGGATCCCGTACCACCTCCGTTGGAGGTGCCAGCGGAGGAACTCTTGGATGTGGCGACCAAATTCGCGGCCCCACATACGGCTGGTCTTCCTCTAAATACAAAGCTGGCAGCCACAGTGGACTTTCTTAATAATCAGGTGCTGCAGGAAGAAGTCCTCATCCAGGCTATGAGCCGTCACAAGGCTCCATCAAACTGCAACTCCCTCAACGTGCCTGTGGTCAATACGCCAATATGGGGCAACATCAGTGCGGCTATCCGTCAACAAGAGCTAAAATTGCAGCGGATCCTGAAACTCCTCACGGCCGGTATTACCGCCTTTGCGCGGTCGGTGGACGGGGACGAACTGAATTTGGACCAGGAAGATGCTCTGGCCTTATTGTGCGCGACCCAGCACGAAATCAACGGGTTTCGCAAAAACAGCATCCGCCCAGCACTCAACCCGAAGTTTGCAGGATTGTGCAAACCACCGCCGCCGCCCCGTCAGCTCTTTGGTGAGGACCTCTCGAAGAGAGTCAAAGAGCTTGACGAACAAGCCAAAACGGTGGGGATCATGCGCTCTAAGAGTGCCCCCACACCGTCCGGCTCAAAAGCTCCATACATTCGCTCACGAGGGTCGGCCAGTGCCTCGACGAGGACTCACTCTCTAGCTCCACAACGACAACAGCACCAGAACCAGCACCAAGGGTCTTTTTTAGGACAGGGTCGGCAGAGACCTTTGTGGAAATCGAAGACGCCGCGCCCTCAAGCCAACCCAGCACCTCCACGGCCACCCACACGTGTCAAGGACCGCCGGTAACCACGGAGGTGAGGGGGTCTGGTTCTCTTTTTTCTCTCTGTTTAACTTCCCATGTTGGTGGTCGTTTACGGTTGTTTTTGGATGCATGGGGTAATTTTACTGGTGATGAGTATGTGTTGCGGAATATTCAGGGGCATAAAATTGAGTTTATTAATGGCGACATTCCTCCATCCCAGCACATGCCTGGTCGTACGTTCAAATTGTCTGCTGCAGAACAGGCAGCAGGTTATAAGGAAATTTTAAGTCTGGAACAGAAGGGTGTGATTGAGAAAACGGTGCATGAGCCAATTGAATTTGTTTCGAACATATTTACTAGACCTAAGAAGGATGGAGGCTGTCGTGTCATTATTGATCTAACCCGTTTGAATACGTTTGTAACATATACTCATTTTAAAATGGATACGTTTGAAACAGCCAAATCATTGATTTCTCATGGCTGCTTTATGGCATGCATTGATTTAAGGGATGCATATTATTCAGTATCCATCCAGAAATATGATAGAGGGTTTTGAAATTTATCTGGATGGGGCAACTTTGGCAGTATAAGGCTTTGCCTAATGGGCTCACTACAGCCCCTAGATTGTTCACTAAATTGGATTTAGATCATTAGTTCACTAAATCCAGATTAAGAATATGAATTTTTGGTGGGTAAATTTGGATTACGAACCAACGTGGTTAAAGATGGAAAAGGAAGATTGTTTACCTTTTAATGTAAGTTCAATTCTTTTTGCGCCAAGAGAAATACAAAATAAAATTTATAGGAACAACCCTATAATTCATAGCAATAGACGTATTTGGAAACAAATAGTCAAGACTTTATGTTTGGATAATTTGTCACTTAAACTACCAATTATGAATAACCCTTTATTTAAACCCTCTATATTAGATAGGGGGTTTAGACAATGGGAGGATTTAGGAATTTATAGGATTGAACATCTGTATAGAAAGGGAAAATTTCTTTTATTTCATGAGTTACAAGAAATTTATGGGTTACCACCACATAATTTGTTTAGGTATCTACAAATTAGAGATTATATTAAGTCTAACACACAAGATTATAAAATTAAAGAACCAGGATTATTAGATGAAGTATTTAATAAACATCCAAATTCAGAAAAATTTATAGCTTATATATATAATCTTATTTTGGATAGGGAGAATCCAACAACAGAAATATACTGTCAAGCATGGGAAAATGAAATTGGTTTATCTATAACAAAAGAATCTTGGGAAGAAAGTTTACAACGCATACATCGCTGTTCATTAAACGCGAGGCATACATTGATACAATTTAAAGTTTTATATAGGTTACATTATTCAAAAACCAAATTAAATAGAATTTTTCCTAATGTCTCTCCTATTTGTGATAAATGTCAGAATTTAGAGGCTAATTTAATACATAGTTTTGTAACGTGTTCAAAACTTAGTTATTATTGGACAGAAATCTTTAGAGTTATATCTGAAGTTCTTAGAGTTAAACTGGATCCAGAACCAAAGTTAATAATATTAGGAATTCCGGATTCACAATGCGTATTAACAGTAAATCAAAGAATTTTCTTAGATTACTGTTTGATAATAGGGAAAAAAATAATATTGAAATTTTGGAAGGGAACATTAACCCCCATAATTAAAATGTGGACAGCAGAGATGTTGGAGACTTTGTATTTGGAAAGAATCAGATTTGTCCTAATGGACAAATGTGAAATCTTTGAACAAATATGGTCTCCATATATACAATATTTGAAGGGCTAGCTGTTCTTGGCATTACTACTCAATGGGTACTAGACAGGATTTGACGAAAAAAATATGGATTTTCTAATTGGGTTTTGTGTACACGTCTCCGCAATACGACGTTATAATTACAATACATTTTGTTGTTTCTATCTTAAATATTCATATTATACCATATATTGTTCATAAAGGGGAATTATATATATATACTGAATAGATATATACTAAGTAGTGTTTGTTTTCTTTTTCTTTTTTTTTTTTTTTTTCTTTGACTTTTTATCTTTTTTTATTATTCAAACACAATCATTTTCTTTCTTTTTTTTTTCGATTTAAAGTCTATTCCTTTTTTCTTATTCTTTCTTTATTTCTAAAAAACAGAAGATAATAATAGTGAATATGATAGTTGTACATTTACTGAATTACGTTGGTATTGGTAAATTTGTTTTACTACTTGGAAATTACTACATCTAATAAAAATATTATTAACAAGACTCAGAATGCATCAGAGAGCATCTAAAACCCCAGAGCTTCCAGGGCCCGCTTAAGGGCCCTGGAATCGAGGGACTTCACGCTTTGCGCTCGTGATGTGCGCAGTGCGCACATTATTTCATGTTACATTTTTTGTAATCCTGTCATGCCACCCACCTTTTTGCAAAGCTTCTTACTGGCCTGTCAATTTACACAAACATCCATCACAGTGACTCTCCTGCAGACAGCTCCTCACTGTGATGGAAGGTAAAACAAGTCTTATCACTTACTTGCATCTTCTCTCGCGGTCAGGCAGTCAAAACTGCTGCATTGAGGCGATCGAGGCTCCCGATGTTGAAGCCCCCGCCGGGTGATTGGATATCCCGCAGTTGTAGTAAACCGCGCGGGGCAATCTCTGTGAATTGGACAGGAGTCTGGTGAAGGATGATTGTACACTGACAAAGGAAATGCTAAAGAGATTTGGGCTGCTGGACACAACATGCTGAGCCTGACTTACACAATACAAAGTAATCATCAGGGTTTGTGCTGTTCACATCAGCATCAATACTCACTGTTGTAATGTCCTCTGTAAATTGGTGCAGCTGCAATGAACATTGACAGGACTCCATACACCAGGAAAACATAACGATGTTCTGTCAAAGAGATTCCATTGGAGGTCGTGACTGACGCAGGTAGATGCTTGCGCATGCACATATGCCCCACAACCCAAAACATATTTCACTGGTACTTCAGAAATGGATCTTTATGAATTTCTGTGCATGTGTCTGTTTATTGTTGTCATTCCACTGACATATAGTCATAGAATCAGTGAAACAACCCCATCAGCACACCACATCCAGGCCTGTCTTTTGGCCCAAATACTCTCATACCATTTGATGCCTATTAATTTTGAATGCTTCTATGCCTCACCTATTTAAGTGCATCGTATGGGAGAAAGTGAATGAAAACGGATAAAGCATTAGTGCTGCCGTAGTGGGATAGTACGTTGGAGGCACAAGAGCCTGTAGATGTTGGAATTAGGAGCAACAAAACAAAATTGCTGGATGAACTCAGAGAATCAATCGACAGTTGATGTTTTGGGGTGAGGATCAACTGGATTACAAGTTGGCCTTACTCTGGACAAAACTGTAAATGTAATTCATGTAGATTCAGATTTCCACGATATTGTCCACACCTTCTGTAGGAGGCCAGCACAGAGGACAACTGTAAATGCTTGGAAGTCATCTGGCTTGGACTTTCAGCGGTGGAGTGGATGTCCATCCCTCCCAGATCACCCTACTGCAATATTCAGCCTACTATGCAATATTACAATAATCATCAGCTCTACTATGGAGAAAGACAAGAACAGGGATGTAATGCTGAGGGGCTAGAAGGCGCTGGTCAGGCCGCATTTGGAGTATTGTGAACAATTTTGGGCACCATATTGGAGGAAAGGTGTACTGGCTCTGGAGAGGGTCCAGAGGAACTTTACAAGCATAATCCCAGAAATGAGTGGTTAACCTATGAGGAGCGTTTGATGGCACAGGACCTGCACTCGCTGGAGTTTAGAAGGATGTGGGGGACCTCATTGAAACGTATCGAGTAGTGAAAGGCTGGGATTGAGTCGGTGTGGAGAGGAATTATTCACTAGAGAGTGTGTCTAGGATTAGTGGTCATTGCCTCAGAATTAAAGGATGTTCCTTTAAGAAGGAGGTGAGGAGGAATTTATTTCATCAGAGGGTGGTGAATCTGTTGAATTCTTTGCCACAGAAGGCCATGGAAACCAAGTCAATTGATGTATTTAAGGCAGAGATAGATATTCTTGATTTGGATTATATCAGAGGTTATGGGGAGAAGGCAGGAGAATGGGGTTAGGAGGGAGAGATAAATCATCTCTGACATGGCTGCCTTTGGAGCGGGGAGAGCTGTGGTGGCGCTCGGCTGCGACCCGACTTTGGAGCTTCGGAAGCTCCGGCTGCAGGCCCGGTGGACAGGAACATCGGGAGTTCCAGGTCCCTGGTGGGAGACGGCTTTTCGGAGCTCCCGCAACGGCAACTTCTCCCGCTGGAATCGCGGGGTTTAAAGGACACGAAGCGGGGCCTAACATCGCCCAACGCGGGTTAGCGGCCACAGGACTTACCATCCTCCGCCGGGGGCTCTAACATCGGAGTCCCAGTTCGCCTAGATGCTGCAGTTGGAATGCTGGACCGTGGGTGAAGAACAGAGGGAAGAGATAAGACTTTGCCTTCCATCACAGTGAGGAGGTGTTGGAGACTCACTGTGATGGATGTTTGTGTAAACTGTGTTAAGTCTGGGTCTTAGGTTTTTTTGTAATGTAAAAAGAAACTGTAGGAAATGAAATTTTGTTCAAATCTAGTTGGGTTTTTTTAACTTCACATTTATTGACATAACAAAATACACATACAGGCAAAACAAAGAGACACACAAAAGACAATCACAAAATGACAATATACAAATCACCGAACCTCTATTTACATCACATCGGATCCTCTTAACATTCTATCATAGAAGCATCTTATTCACAGGCACCATAGCAAGCTCATCCATTCATATCCTTAATCAATCTTGGCATTTGTAATAGTATTGGTTTCCATTTAATATTAAAGGCATCGGTCCTCAACTGGAGTTTAGCAGTTATACTTTCCATCAAGTATACATTTTTCAATCTTTCCCTCCACTGTTGAACATTTGGGGACATTTCCTTTCTCCATAGCACTGTTATCATCTTTTTAGCAATCAACAGCATCACCCCAAGCAAATATTTCTGATTTTGAATATCTGTTGCTGCTGGAGTATCTCCTAATACAAAACAAGCTGGTTCCAAAGGTAGATACACTCCCAGAATTGATTTCTCTACCTGGATGTCTCTCCAGTATTGGTACAATTTGGTACAATCCCACATTGTCTCCAGCATAAATTTGAGGTGTTACTGTATCTTGCCAACACTAAAGGGGTCCTAAATACTCTAATTTCAATTTTCCAGTCGAACTCCCTCCAAGAGGGGCTGCTTGTCAGCTTATGGCCCAAGAGACATGTCCTTTCCCATGTTCCATCTGTAATAATAATGTTCATCTCCAATTCCCATTTCTGTTTTGTTTCTATAGTATTTCCTTTTATATAGTCTTGAAGTCCTTGATATAAATGGGATATCAAATTATTTTGTAACGCTCCCTCTGTAGTCATCAAGAAAGTATTTTCCAAATTTGAAGGTAGTCTACATATCTGCTCCCAATCTACAAGTGTCTGTAAGTAGTGCCGTATTTGGATGAACCTGAAGAAATCCGACTCTGACAGTCCAAATTCATTCTGCAAGCGCTCGTAAGATTTCAAGACTCCGCCACAAAAAAACTGGTCCACAGTAATAAGCGTTTTATCTGCCCAGTTTCTAAATCCCTTATCAATTTTGCTGGTTATAAAATTGGGACTAGCAGCTATCCTCATTGCTCTAGATATCGAATTAAAAAGATTTAATTGCTTTCTTATAGCTAACCACGTTTTCATCGTGAATTTAATCCAATCGTTATCTACTTTTAATTTCTTCCAATTCACTTGAGTTAGAAATGGGAGCCCAGCCAGGGCAATACTCGGACATGCATTTTGTTCTATTTTCACCCATCCCATTTCCTCATCGTTTGTTAACCATGTTATCACGGTCCTCAGCTGCGCTGTCCAATAATAATATTTAAAGTTGGACATATTCAGGCCCCCTTTTTGTTTTGATAACAACAGTGTCTTCAGTCTGACTCTGGTCCTCTTATTTTGCCACCCAAATCTTGTTAACTCTTTGTCTAACACCTTAAATGCCACGCCAGGGACCGCTACTGGTAAAGATTGAAATAAGAAAAGCAGTCGGGGCAAAATGTTAATTCAAACAACTTTCACTCTACCAATTAAAGATAAAGGGAGAATATCCCTTCTGTGCATGTCTACCTTAATATTCTTGAGTAATTTACCATAATTAGCTTCATACAATGTGGTGATAGAGGAAGTGATGACAATACCTAGATATCTAAAAGCCTCCTGAGACCAATGGAACCTGACCTGATCATTTAATTGCGAGCGCCACAGACGTGACAGCATCATTGCTTCTGATTTTGAGTCATTTATTTTATATCCTGACATTTCTCCATATTCTTGTTGTTTGAATCAGAATAAACAGCATTCAATTCCATTCCATCAGCCATGATTGAATGGCAGAATAGACTTGATGAGTCAAATAGCCTAATTCTACTCTTATCACTTATGACCTCATGAGCAGCTTCATTGGAAACTGTCCACAACATTCTCTGGCCACACATCATCCTGTCTTGGAGAATTATTGCTCAATGTTTGACTATGGTCATCCACAATATCCTGATATGAGTGATCAAATAATAAAATCCAAGGGTTTTTTTCAAACTCGTACAGCAAATTAAATATTTCATCCAAGAACTATGCGGTCATTCAGATGAGATTTACTGGAATGTTGCCTGGGTTTCAGCACCTAAGTTACAGAGAAAGGTTGAACAAGTTAGGTCTTTATTCTTTGGAGCGCAGAAGGTTAAGGGGGGACTTGATAGGTCATTAAAATGATGAGAGGGATAGACAGAGTTCACGTGGATAAGCGTTTTCCATTGAGAGTAGGGAAGATTCAAACAAGAGGACATGATTTGAGAATTAAGAGACAGTAGTTTAGGGGTAACATGAGGGGGAACTTCTTTACTCAGAGAGTGGTAGCTGTGTGGGATGAGCTTCTAGTGGAAGTGGTGGAGGCAGGTTCGATTTTATCATTTAAAAATAAATTGGATAGGTATATGGACGGGAAAGGGATGGAGGGTTATGGTCTGAGTGCAGGTAGATGGGACTAGGTGAGAGTAAGTGTTCCGCACGGACTAGAAGGGCCGAGACGGCTCGTTTCCGTGCTGTAATTGTTATATGTTTTATGTTTTTTATCATCCAAAATGTTGGGCTCCTGCCTACAATTTCAGAAGCAAAATATTCCAAAAATGATACAAGTTGGAGAAGAGTATCTACAAAAATATTCAAATATAATTGTTTAAACTTACTCCTCATAATCAAAAACGATCTTTGGAGTTTTGTTTCAGGATGCGAGTAAACCTCGAGAATATAAAGGATCTTTGCTACCACCATTAAAAATCCAAAGCCATTCTGCTCTATTGAGCTTGTATTTATTGTTGTAATATCTTCATGACTGTATGGACATTGCCCCCTGGTGCATTTGACAAGAAACAGATCCAAATGTGAATTGGGAAACTGACCTGGATCAAAAATACAGAAGAGTGATGCAGACAACAAAGAGATAAAGCTGAGTAGCTGGAAGAATACAAAGAAAGCCGTCAGCTGTACATGCCGCTTGTGCACGGGAAAGACAGACGGACACTCATTTCACCGTCGGGTACAGATGCATAATACACAAACTCATGATATAATGAGTTACACAGTACAAGTGTGACCTCTGTACGTCCCCAGAGCAAAAAAGATAATGAAGACAGATGCAGCAAAAGATGCTGCTGTGATCACCAGAGCTATTATGGGTGAGATAAAAGAGTCCTGATTGAGTAGCACCGATCCTGAAACCATTTCATGCTGTATTTCACGTTATTCATCATTACATTAAAAAAAACAATTCAAGTCAAAACGCCGCCCTTTTGATACACACACAGATACTTCAGTCAGCTTCCACTGACCTCACAATGCCCCCGCTAGGGGAGGGGGGTCGCTAGATGGGAACCGACTTCAAGGGCGAGATCTTTATCTTGGGACCCGGCGACTACAAGTCCCTGGGCAAGTTCAACCAGAAAATTAGCTCACTGCAGCGGGTGAACGAGGAGCTGGTGAACCCGGAGATCAGTCTGTTCGAGGATGTGAACAACGAGGGCAAGTCCCGCATTGTCCTGCAGAAGGTGGATGAGCTGCCGAGAGGCCGACATTGAAGAGCTGGTCTCGTCTCACACACACACACACACGCACACACGCACACACACACACACACACACACACACACGCATACACACACACACACACACGCACACACACACACGCGCTCACACACACACGCGCACACACACACACACACGGAGACACATTCAAACACGCGCACACACACACACGGAGACACATTCAAACACACGCTCACACACACGCGCGCGCACACACACACACGGAGACACATTCAAACACACGCTCACACACACACGCTCACACACACGCACACACGGAGACACATTCAAACACACGCTCACACACACACGCTCACACACACGCACACACGGAGACACATTCAAACACACGCTCACACACACACGCTCACACACGGACGCTCACATACGCACAGAGACACACTCACGCTCACACACAAACACACAGAAACACACACACACGGAGACACACACACACGGAGACACACACACACGGAGACACACACACTCACACATGCACACACACACCCTCACACACAGACGCAAACACATACACGGACACACACAATCACACACACATGCAGACACACACTCTCACACACACACACTCACACACCCTCACACACAAACACACACTCACACACACGTGCTCACACACACACGGAGACACACTCACACACGCTCACACACACGCAGACACACACACGGACACGCACACAGACACACACACTCACACACAGATGCTCATACAGACACGCAGACACATTCACACACACAGACACACGCTCTCACACACACGCAGACACACTCACACACATATGCAGGCACACTCACACACACACACTCACACACGCAGACACACACACGCAGACACACACACACTCACACTCACACAGACACACGCACGCACAAACACACATGGTGACACATACACGCTGACACACACACAGACACACACACGGACACACACACTCACACACACATGCTCATACACACACGCAGACACATTCGCACACACGGACACACACGCTCACACACACGCACACACGCAGACACACACGCAGACACACTCACACGCTCACACACACACGCTCACACACACGCAGAAACACACACACACGGACACACACACTCACAAACACACGCTCACACACGGAGATACACGCACGCACACACGCTCACACACACACGCAGACACACTCACGCACACGCTCTCACACACACGCAGACACACTCACACACACGGACACACACACACACATGCAGACACACTCACACACACGGACACACACGCGCAGACACACACATGGACACACACACAGACACACACACTCACGCACACATGCTCATCAGACACGCAGACCCATTCAAACACACAGACACACACGCTCTCACAAACACGCAGACACACTCACACACATATGCAGGCACACTCACACACACACACTCACACACACGCAGACACACACACACGCACACTCACGCAGACACACGCACGCAGACAAACACACATGCAGACACACACACGCTGACACACACACACACATGCAGACACACACATGCTGACACACACACTCACACACGCACGACGACACCCTCACACACACTCACACGCTTATACACACACGCAGACACATTCGCACACACGGACACACACGCTCACGCACACGCACACACGCAGACACACACGCAGACACGCTCACAGTCACACACACACGCTCACACACACACACGCAGAAACAGTCACACACACGGACACACACACTCACACACACACGCTCACACACGGAGACACACGCACGCACACACGCTCACACACACGCAGACACACTCACGCACACGCTCTCACACACGCAGACACACTCACACACGGACACACACACACACACACACACATGCAGACACACTCACACACACGGACACACACGCTCACACACACATACAGACACACTCACACACGGACACACACGCTCACACACACACATGCTCGCACACACACGCAGACATACACACACACACGTAGACACACTCAAACACAGACACAGACACACACGCACACTAACACACACGTGATCTCACACAAAAACACAATCACACACACGCACACACACGCTCACGCACACACTATCTCACAGACACAATCACACACGCTCACACGCAGACACACACTCTCGCTCACACTGACACATGCAGACAAACTCACACACAATCTCACACAGACAAACAATCAAACACACACACGCAGACACGCAGACGGACACACACGCTCACACACACGTTCACACACACGTTCACACGCAAACATGGACACATACGCTCACACTCACAAACACATGCTCACGCAGATGCACACACGGACACACACACTCACACACACACACGGACACACATGCTCACATTCACACACATGCTCACGCTCACACACACGGCCACGCTCTCACCCTGCCAGCCCTGCTGTTGAACCAGGCAATTAGTAACCCGACTGTGATCTTCATCTTACGCACCCACCCCCCCCCCCCCCCCCCGAGTAACCCGACCTGCACCTTATCCCCTGGTAGAGCTGGAGTAACTCAGCGGGTCAGGCAGCATCTGTGGAGAACATGGATAGGTGACGTTTCACAGAGTGCTGGAGTACACGCATACCGATACACACACACACACACACACACACACACACACACACACACACGGGAAGATATACGCACACATGCATACACACACATGCATACACACACACATACACACACACACACATGCAGCCGCAGACAGACAGAGACTGACACACACACACACACACACACACACACATGCACATACACACACACACACAGAAAGCCACACACACAGGCAGCCACACACACACTAACACACATGCATAAAAAGACACACACACACACACATACATACACATACACACGCACACACACACAAGCACACACACACATACACAGAAAGACACATACACATATACGCAGACACAAACACACACATATACGCAGACACACACACAGACACACACACACAGACAGACACACACACACACAGAAAATCACACGCACATACACATGCGCACACACACACGCAGACACACACATACACACATAAAGACACGCGCGCACACACACAAGCTGAGTGTGTGAGCCCTGGTACTGAGCTTGTGGAACTGTGTTCTGTTGTGGGATATTTCTGTGGGTTGAAGGACTCTGACCACTAATCACTCTATTTTACTGTCAACAATCCTATATTAGTTTTGCTAATTTTAAACGTCACCACAAAATGAGTCGCGCGTTTTAACTTTAATACCTCCGGGAATCAGAATGAAACACCAAGCATTTGTTTTAAATTTAATTTTCCAAAAGCTTTATGAGGGGCAAGAGTTGGACTAATAGCCCAGACATGGAGCCATACAGCACTGAAACAGGCCATTCGGCCCAACTCTTCCATGCTGACCTTGACGCCCCATCTGAGCCCACAAAGTCTGTATCGAACAAGATGCCAAAACCAACTCCTCTTAAACCGAACCCAATCCATTTCCCCCACTTGCAAGATGTAGTCATGGTGACAAGTATATTTCGACCCAGTTTGTGAGGTTTTCCGCCAGAAATTTAAATATGTGAACAGAAGAGAAATGATGTACCTTATGAAGGTAACCTGGCCAGTAATATAAATGAGGCCTATGGACGATTATAAGCCTATGGACAGTTTGTTGACCTGACCAGGAGGTCACAGAGTGACAGAGAAAGAGAAAGAGAGACACGGAGACACAGGGACACAGAGACACAGGGACACAGAAGCGCAGAGTTACAGAGACACAGAGACAAAGAGTCACAGACACAGAGTCACAGACACAGACACAGACACAGACACAGACACAGGCACAGGGTCACAGACACAGAGCCACAGAGACACAGAGACAAAGAGTCACAGACACAGAGTCACAGACACAGAGACACAGGCACAGGGCCACAGAGACACACATACAAGCACATAGACACAGACACAGGCACAGAGACACAGACATGGACATACGGAGACAGAGTGTCACAGAGACATAGAGACACAGACACATCAAGACACAGACACAGACACAGGCACAGGGTCACAGACACAGAGCCACAGAGACACAGAGACATAGAGTTACAGTAACAGAGACACAGACACATGGAGACACATACACGGAGACACGGAGACACGGAGTTACAGCGACACAGAGTCACAGACACAGACACAGACACAGGCACAGGGTCACAGACACAGAGCCACAGAGACACAGAGACATAGAGTTACAGTAACAGAGACACAGACACATGGAGACACATACACGGAGACACGGAGTTACAGCGACACAGAATGATACAGCGTGGAAGCAGGCCATTTGGCTAAACTTACCCACACCGGCCAACAAGCCCCAGCGACAGTGGTCCCACCTGCCAGCGTTTGGCCCATATCCCTCCAAACCTGTCCGATCCACGTACCATTCTATGTGCTTCTTAAACGTTGGGATAGTCCCAGCTACTCAACCTACGCCTCACCTCCTCCCAGCTCCCCCTCCCCTCCTCCCGGCTCTCTCTCCCCTCCTCCCCGCTCCCCCTCCCCTCCTCCCGGCTCTCTCTCCCCTCCTCCCCGCTCCCCCTCCCCTCCTCCCGGCTCTCTCTCCCCTCGTCCCTCCGCCCGGGCCAGTGTCCCGTCGCTTTTCTGCTCATATAAAGAATGAAATAAACTCTGATCTCAATGCAAAATGCCTCCAGTTGTTTGTTGAGTAAATGGGGACGCGGTTGGCGGGGAGTGGGTCGGATAGACAGGTCTTGTTCCTCACGGCAGCGCTGCGGAGTTCCCGAGTCGGGGACAGGCTGGGGAAACGGCGCTCACCTCAAACACTCACACACTCACACACATACACTCACCCGCACACACACACACACACACACACACACACACACTCTCTCTCTCCCTCTCTCGCTCACACACACGCACTCTCGCTTGCACACACTCACTCAGGCACACTCAGACACAGTTTCACCCGCACACACACGCACTCTCACTCACACACACTCACACTCACCGCGACACACACACTCACGCGCACACACACGCACTCTCACTCACACACACGCACACACTCTCATCCAGACACACACTCTCACTCACACACACTCACACTCACCGCGACACACACACTCACGCGCACACACACGCACTCTCACTCACACACACTCACACTCACCCAGACACACACACACACTCACGCGCGCGCACACACACACACGCAATCTCACTCACACACACTCACACACTCTCATCCAGACACACACTCTCACTCACACACACTCACTCAGGCACAGACACAGACACAAACTCTCACTCGCACTCTCACTCGCACACACTCAGACACACACGCACTCTCACACAGGCACACACCCAGGCACACACTCACACTCCCTGCGTTGGGGGGGGGAGGGGGGGTGGGGGGGCGATGGTCGCGGACGTGTCTCTGACACCTCCGTCCAGCTGACGGAGCCTCCGGCCGCCGATCACTCGCCCGCTGGTCATTTCACTCGTTCACTGTTGATATCCGAGCGACCCGAACCCGAGGCGTTTGTGCGCATTAACACAGACGCTGGCAGCTCATGTACCGTCGGCGAGGACACATTTAGAGGATTGTGTTCAAGTCCTTCCAACAGACCGATTCATTACGCTCTCTGTTCCATAGTTACTCTTGGACTGAAATACACATATGTTATTCTTAAATTCTTCCTCGCCAACATTTTTGAATCTGAACAATAAATGCTGGAGGGTACAAATTCCACGCAGGCATGTACAATGCAGAACAACAAATCCTAGTGGAGATCAAATCCACGCCGATAGGCACGTAACACACACAATACAAAATAAGGAATCCTGGTGAGATACAAATCCCCACAGGCAGGCACGTAACTTACACAATGGTCCCTGGGATGGCGGCACTGTCAGGGAGAGGTTGGGGCAAATTCGGACTTTAATCCCGTAGGTTCACGAGATTGATCCCTGGGATGGGGGGACTGTCATATGAGGAAAGATTGAAAAGACTAGACTTGTATTCACTGGAGTGTAAGAGGATGAGGGGAGAAACATATAAGATTATAAAAGGACTGGACAAGCTAGATGCAGGAAAAATGTTCCCAATGTTGGGCGAGTCCAGAAGCAGGGGCCACAGTCTTTGAATAAAGGGGAGGTCATTTAAGACGGAGGTGAGAAAAAAACTTTTTCACCCAGAGAGTTGTGAATATATGGAATTCCCTGACACAGAGGGCAGTGGAGGTCAAGTCACTGGATGGATTTAAGAGAGAGTTAGAAAGCTCTAGGGGCTAGTGGAATCAAGGGATATGGGGAGAAGGCAGGCACGGGTTATTGATAGGGGACGATCAGCCATGATCACAATGAATGGCGGTGCTGGCTCGAAGGGGCGAATGGCCTCCTCCTGCACCTATTTTCTATGTTACTATGTTTCTACATTTCTAATGTTACTCATATTTATCCCAGCTTCGGCAGCGCTCTTCCCTCACCTGGATACAAACAGGTGCTAGTGGCAGAGAAGACTCGATGTTAGGAAAACCCTCACCTTCTTTATCTGTCGGCTGAGTCGCCTATCACTAGAGTTTAGTTCTCAAGAATCCAAGTTAGTTGAGGAGATCATCGATCTCGGCGGAACCTCCAACGCTGTTGGAATAATTTGATCATGTTTTGCTGTACTTGTTATTTGGATCAGACGGCAGTGATTGTAAAGCAACTGCTTTGTGGGGGAGGGGCGTGGGGTGGGTGCGGGGGGGGGAGGGGGGGGGGGAGGGGGTTGAGGAAGTGCAAGGGCGGGGGAGAGGGGCAGCGACATGTGCAGTGCTATTGGAGAGATAGGGAGGGAGGGAGGGGAGAGAGGAATTCCGCTGAGTCACTCCAGCACGTTGCGCCTTTCCTTGATAACCAGCATCTGCAGTTCCTTGTATGCACGGATTGTCGGCGTGGCTGAGGTGGTGACCAGCGATTGGATGGGGCGGCTGGTGCGTGGGTGAGAGATGAACATAAAAGTGTAGCCGAGTCCCGAAGAATCACATCGTTTCCCCGGCGTCTGACAGGAATCTTGTGGAGCGCTGTCACCTCGGGTACCATGAGTAAACTCATCCTGTACGATCAAGAGAACTTCCTCGGGGAGTGCATTGAGTTTGTGAGGAATGAGCCGGATCTGTCCAAGATGATGTTCACCAACACTGCCCAGTCGGCGCGGGTGAAGGGCCAGCACTGGGTCGGCTACACGGAGAAGAACTACAAGGGCGAGTTCATTGTCTTCGCGCCCGACGACTACAAAACCCTGGGACCTCATTTCAGCCAAAAGCTGAGCTCACTGCGGCTGGTGGATGAGGCGCTGGCGAACCCGGAGATCGTTCTGTACGAGCATGTGAGCTACAAGGGCGAGGTCCGCGAAATCAGGAAGAAGGTTGATAACCTGGAAAGAGCCGAAATGAACAACAAGGCCTCGTCTCACAAGGTGAAGCAGGGCGCGTGGATCCTCCATAAGGGGTTGGACCAGACCGGGCCGCGCCTCATCACCTTCAAGGGCGACGAGTGGCCCAACTACTGTGACGACGGATGGAACGACAAAGTCTCCTCGCTCTTCCCTCTGGTCAACAGCTACAATGAGGTGGGAGCCTCGCCCAGCGTGAAGGTCCAAGGAGTATGAGGCTCATCTGGGCAGTGAGCCTCGTCCAGCCGGCTCAGCTGCAACTGCTGCCAGATGACCAGCGCCCCCTCCCCTCCTCCCGGCTCCCCCTCCCCTCCTCCCGGCTCCCCCTCCCCTCCTCCCGGCTCCCCCTCCCCTCCTCCCGGCTCCCCCTCCCCTCCTCCCTCCGCCCGGGCCAGTGTCCCGTCGCTTTTCTGCTCATTTAAAGAATGAAATAAAATTCTGATCTCAATGCAAAATGCCTCCAGTTTGATTGTTGAGTAAATGGGGACGTGGTTGGCGGGGAGTGGGTCGGAGAGACAGGTCTTGTTCCTCACGGCAGCGCTGCGGAGTTCCCGAGTTGGGGACAGGCTGGGGAAACGGCGCTCACCCCTCACACACACTCACCCGCACACTCACACACACACTCACACACTCACGCACATCTCACTCAGGTACACTCACACTCACACACTCACCCAAGTCTCTCCCCTTCTCTCTACCCCCCTCTCTCTCCCCCCCTCTCTCCCCCCCTCTCTCTCTCCCCCCCTCTCACGCTCCCCCCTCTCTCACTCTCACTCAGGTACACTCAGATGCACACACTCACCCAAGCCTCTCCCCTCCTCCCCCCCTCCCCTCCCCTCCTCCCCTCCCCCCCTCTCCCCTCCCAGCGTGAGCTACAAGGGCGAGGTCCGCGAAATCAGGAAGAAGTGAACCTCGCCCAGCGTGATGGTCCAGCGGGCTTGTGAGTAAAGTGAGCCTCGTCCAGCCGCCTCAGCTGCAACTCCTGCCAGACGACCCGCGCCCCCTCCCCTCCTCCCCGATCCCCCTCCCCGGCTCCCCCTCCCCTCCTCCCGGCTCCCCCTCCCCTCCTCCCGGCTCCCCCTCCCCTCCTCCCGGCTCCCCCTCCCCCCCTCCCGGCTCCCCCTCCCCTCCTCCCGGCTCCCCCTCCCCTCCTCCCGGCTCCCCCTCCCCCCCTCCCGGCTCCCCCTCCCCTCCTCCCGGCTCCCCCTCCCCTCCTCCCGGCTCCCCCTCCCCTCCTCCCTCCGCCCGGGCCAGTGTCCCGTCGCTTTTCTGCTAATTTAAAGAATGAAATAAAATTCTGATCTCAATGCAAAATGCCTCCAGTTGTCCCTCTCCCCAGTCTCTCCCTCTCTCTCCCCCCTCTTTACCCTCCTCTCTCTCTCTCCTCTCTCCCTCCCCCCCTCTCACTCTCACTCAGTTACACTCAGACGCACACACTCAACCAAGCCTCGCCCCCTCTCTTCCCCCCCTCTCATCCCCCCTCTCTTCCCCTCCCCCCTCTCTTTCTCTCCCCCTCCCTCTCCTTCTCCCTCCCCCTCCTTCTCCCTCCCCCCCCCTTTTCACCCCCCCCTCTTTTCACCCCCTCCCCCCACCTCCCCCCCTCCTCTCCCCACCCCCCCCCCCCCCCACGGATGGAACGACAAACTCTCCTCGCTCTACCCTCTGGTCAAGAGCCACACTGAGGTGGGAGCCTCGCCCAGCGTGATGGATTCAGATTCAGATTCAATTTTAATTGTCATTGTCAGTGTACAGTACAGAGACAACGAAATGCATTTAGCATCTCCCTGGAAGAGCGACACAGCAAATGATTTGAATAAATAACAATAAGTGTCCGGGGGGGGGGGGGGGTGATTGGCAGTCACCGAGGTACGTTGTTGAGTAGCGTGACAGCCGCCGGAAAGAAGCTGTTCCTGGACCTGCTGGTTCGGCAACGGAGAGACCTGTAGCGCCTCCCGGATGGTAGGAGGGTAAACAGTCCATGGTTGGGGTGAGAGAGGTCCTTGGCGATGCTGAGCGCCCTCCGCAGACAACGCTTGCTTTGGACAGACTCAATGGAGGGGAGCGAGGAACCGGTGATGCGTTGGGCAATTTTCACCACCCTCTGCAATGCCTTCCGGTCGGAGACAGAGCAGTTGCCATACCAAACTGTGATGCAGTTGGTAAGGATGCTCTCGATGGTGCAGCGGTAGAAGTTCACCAGGATCTGAGGAGACAGATGGACCTTCTTCAGTCTCCTCAGGAAGAAGAGACGCTGGTGAGCCTTCTTGATCACAGTTGAGGTATTGTGGGTCCAAGAGAGGTCGTCGGAGAGATTGACTCCCAGGAACCTGAAGCTAGAAACACGTTCCACCTCCGTACCGTTAATGTGGATGGGGGTGTGCGTGCCGCCCCTGGACTTCCTGAAGTCTACAATGAGCTCCTTGGTCTTCTTGGAGTTAAGGGCCAGGTTGTTGTCAGCGCACCATGCTGCTAAGTGCTGGACCTCCTCCCTGTAGGCCGACTCATCATTGTTGCTGATGAGGCCAATCACCTTTGTATCATCTGCATACTTGATGATGGTGTTAGTACCATGTACAGGTGTGCAGTCATAGGTGAAGAGGGAGTAGAGGAGGGGGCTCAGCACACAGCCCTGTGGAACGCCGGTGTTCAGGGTGAGGGTTGAAGAGGTGTGCTTGTCTAACCTAACAGACTGGGGTCTGTTGGTTAGAAAGTCCAGTATCCAGTTGCAGAGGGAAGGAGCGATGCACAGATTACCTAGTTTGGCGATCAATTTTGATGGTATAATGGTGTTGAATGCTGAGCTGTAATCGATGAACAGCATTCTTACGTAAGTGTCTCTGTTGTCGAGGTGGGAGAGGGCGGAGTGAAGTGCCGTTGAGATGGCATCCTCCGTACTCCTGTTCTTGCGGTAGGCAAACTGATAGGGATCCAGTGTGGGGGGTAGGCAGCTTTTGAGGTGTGCCAGGACCAGCCTCTCGAAGCACATGGTGATGATGGGGGTAAGTGCAACTGGGCGGAAGTCGTTGAGGCTTGCCGCAGTGGAGTGTTTTGGCACTGGCACGATGGAGGTGGTTTTAAGGCACGTGGGGACAACTGCCTGGGCAAGTGACAGGTTGAAGATATCAGTCCAGACGTCTGCCAGCTGCGCCGCACAGACCCTGAGCACGCGCCCGGGGATGCCGTCAGGGCCAGCAGTTTTACGTGCATTATTTCATTTCGGAGTCACGTGAGTGACTTCGTGAAGAGCCCGCCGGCGCGCATGCTCTACAGTTCCGGGGCCTTTACCATCGGCAGTACCTGCAGCGCAGGCCGGGACTCAGGCGGAGATGTGGGTAAGCCCTGTGTTCACAGGTCCAGATCCGCCAGCACACCACAGCTCGGAGGAGTTCGATGAGGAGGAGTGTGGTGTGCCGCCAGAGCAGGGGGACCCTGCCATGGCAGTCAGGTTGTCAGCGGGCTCGCTGGCGACCTCGAGCAGGGCACGTGCCGTTGCACGGCCTGTTCCACTCAGCCCTCCGAGAAGGGGGAGGGGAGGAGCCCAGAAGCCTAACCCTGTTAGGGCTAAGGCATTGCCTGTCGCGGAGGAGCGGTCAGGTTCCAGGGCGAGACCCGGGGCGGCTGTGAGGTCCAGCCGGCACACCCCGACTCTCGACGCCGGGACGGGTCGGTCGAGTCGGGTCTCGTCACGGTCGCCGAGCCCCCCATGGATGGGTGGGCGAGACCATGCGTCGGCAACGTCCACGATGTGGGCAGCCGGCAAGACTGCGCGGGCCCCAGGCAGCCATGCTTCGGCTGGTGCCGACACCTCGCCGCGAGTGCCCTTAGTGGCAGCGGCTTCAGCTCTCGCTAAACGGAGGCGATTGAACACGCCCGCGCAGGAATCGCGCAGTTTCGCCTCGGCGGCTGTTAGCAACAACTACCGGCACCGGCAGGGCCTCGACGAGGTGTGGGCCGATGACAGGAGCCCGGTTTTCTTTTCAGAGCCGGAGGACTCAGACCACCTGAGTGTTCAGGGTGAAGGGCGTATTGACCGTATGGAGCGGCTGCTGGAGCTCCTGCTTCAACGTCAACAACAGCAGGGCAGCAACAGGCACAGGGCGTCTTCACCAACATCTACTATCAGACTGGAGCAGCAGGAGGAGGAGGTTCTGGTGGATCCCGTACCACCTCCGTTGGAGGTGCCAGCGGAGGAACTCTTGGATGTGGCGACCAAATTCGCGGCCCCACATACGGCTGGTCTTCCTCTAAATACAAAGCTGGCAGCCACAGTGGACTTTCTTAATAATCAGGTGCTGCAGGAAGAAGTCCTCATCCAGGCTATGAGCCGTCACAAGGCTCCATCAAACTGCAACTCCCTCAACGTGCCTGTGGTCAATACGCCAATATGGGGCAACATCAGTGCGGCTATCCGTCAACAAGAGCTAAAATTGCAGCGGATCCTGAAACTCCTCACGGCCGGTATTACCGCCTTTGCGCGGTCGGTGGACGGGGACGAACTGAATTTGGACCAGGAAGATGCTCTGGCCTTATTGTGCGCGACCCAGCACGAAATCAACGGGTTTCGCAAAAACAGCATCCGCCCAGCACTCAACCCGAAGTTTGCAGGATTGTGCAAACCACCGCCGCCGCCCCGTCAGCTCTTTGGTGAGGACCTCTCGAAGAGAGTCAAAGAGCTTGACGAACAAGCCAAAACGGTGGGGATCATGCGCTCTAAGAGTGCCCCCACACCGTCCGGCTCAAAAGCTCCATACATTCGCTCACGAGGGTCGGCCAGTGCCTCGACGAGGACTCACTCTCTAGCTCCACAACGACAACAGCACCAGAACCAGCACCAAGGGTCTTTTTTAGGACAGGGTCGGCAGAGACCTTTGTGGAAATCGAAGACGCCGCGCCCTCAAGCCAACCCAGCACCTCCACGGCCACCCACACGTGTCAAGGACCGCCGGTAACCACGGAGGTGAGGGGGTCTGGTTCTCTTTTTTCTCTCTGTTTAACTTCCCATGTTGGTGGTCGTTTACGGTTGTTTTTGGATGCATGGGGTAATTTTACTGGTGATGAGTATGTGTTGCGGAATATTCAGGGGCATAAAATTGAGTTTATTAATGGCGACATTCCTCCATCCCAGCACATGCCTGGTCGTACGTTCAAATTGTCTGCTGCAGAACAGGCAGCAGGTTATAAGGAAATTTTAAGTCTGGAACAGAAGGGTGTGATTGAGAAAACGGTGCATGAGCCAATTGAATTTGTTTCGAACATATTTACTAGACCTAAGAAGGATGGAGGCTGTCGTGTCATTATTGATCTAACCCGTTTGAATACGTTTGTAACATATACTCATTTTAAAATGGATACGTTTGAAACAGCCAAATCATTGATTTCTCATGGCTGCTTTATGGCATGCATTGATTTAAGGGATGCATATTATTCAGTATCCATCCAGAAATATGATAGAGGGTTTTGAAATTTATCTGGATGGGGCAACTTTGGCAGTATAAGGCTTTGCCTAATGGGCTCACTACAGCCCCTAGATTGTTCACTAAATTGGTGAAGCCAATCATGGCTTATTTGAGACAACGACATCATATAGTTATGGCCTATTTAGATGATGTCTTTATTGTGGGCCACACCCTGCATTTGGCTGAACAGGGTGTTGCAGCTGCTGTCAATATATTTCAACAATTAGGATTCATTGTCCATCCAGAGAAATCGAAGTTCTGCCCTGCCCAGGTAATTAATTACCTAGGGTTCACGGTGAACTCAATGAGTATGAGGATAACTATACCAATTAACAAAATTGAGGAAGTCACTCAGGTGTGCAGAGATTTAATTGGCACCAATATACCATCGATTCGGCATACAGCCACAGTAATTGGCAAGCTAGTGGCTTTGTTTCCGGCAGCACGATATGGACCTTTGCATTATCAGAATTTGCAAAGAGCTAAAATTATTGCGTTAAAACGGAACGCTGGTCATTACGATCGATCAATGCAGCTGCCGTCCGAAGCGATAACTGAGTTGCAATGGTGGGTGTGTCACATTAGCAACTCATTTAAGCCTGTTAGGGAGGCTAATCCGGTGGTATATTTACAGACTGATGCAAGCTCCAATGGCTGGGGAGCTACTGATAATTGCTCTAGTTGTGGGGGCAGATGGGACACCCTTGAGGCATCGATGTTGTTGACTCAAGGGATTAACTATTTGGAGTTGCTGGCAGCATTCCACGGACTTTGTGCATATTGTTCCAAGCTTGTTGGAGCACACGTCCGTCTCCAAATAGACAACACCACAGCTGTGGCATATTTAAACCATATGGGTGGTACCAGGTCAGTTTCGTGTGACAAATTGGCTAACTCAATTTGGCTCTGGTGTGTTCAAAGAGACATTTGGATTTCAGCTACCTATTTGCCAGGTGAGCTTAATACTGTGGCGGACACCAGGTCATGCAAATTTAATGACAACATTGAATGGACGTTGCATCCTGAGATTTTTTCTAAAGTCACAGCCAAATTTGGTAAACCGGACATTGACCTTTTTGCGTCATGGTTAAACCATCAGGTACCAGCCTACGTTTCATGGGAACCGGACCCTGGGGCAATAGCGCTAGATGCATTCTCGCTGGACTGGGGGAATTGGTTTTTCTATGCCTTCCCTCCGTTTTGCCTCATCAGTCGGGTATTGCGAAAGATTCAGGCAGATGCTGCCAAGGGCATCCTTATTATACCCGACTGGCCCACACAGCCTTGGTATCCGGTGGTCTTTGACATGCTCAACAAACCTTGGGTCCTTTTGAGGGGTTGCCCACAATTGGTTGCTCACCCTGTCTCAGGGGAGCCACATCCCTGCCATGGCTATTTAAATTTGTTGGCTTGCAGGTTCTGAACAGGCCGTTAGTCCAATACGGCCTCTCGGCTCGGACCATGGATACCATCGGGGCGTCGTGTCGAGAGTCCACAAGGCGAAGATACCGCTCGCATATTAAGAAGTGGGAAGCCTACTGCAGCCGCTCTCGCATCACGTACGATGACGTGACAATAACCGACGTCCTGGAATTCCTCGCGGGGTTGCACCATGATGAACACTTAAGTTACAGTGCCATCAACAGCGCCAGAAGTGCGCTATCATTCTACCTCAAGATTGGGGTAGGATCCAACAGGCTAGTGTCCAGACTCATGCGGGGTATATTCAATATGAATCCGCCTACACCACGCTATAATATCACCTGGGATGTCAGGGACGTATTAACCCTGCTCAGGACGTGGTCTCCCATGGAAGGGCTCCAACTGGACCAACTCACCATGAAGCTGGTGATGTTACTAGCGCTGACTTCAGCTCAGAGGGTACAGACACTACACAAACTTCGTGTCGACAGAATGACATCTACCCCTACAGAAGTAGTCTTTTTCATTGACGAGCTACTAAAGCAGCATAGACCTGGGTGCACAGGGCTGCAGCTGAAGTTCCCGGCATACCCCGCAGATGCTAGGCTATGTTTAGCCTCACATATCCGCCACTATGTCAAGGTGACGGCACGCATCAGAGGAATGGAGAGATACCTGCTTGTCACTCATAAGAGACCTCATCATCGAGTGACAGTCCAGACGATATCCAGGTGGCTTCGAGTCGTCTTGGGTAAGTCAGGTATCGACACTAATGTGTTCAAGTCTCATTCCACCAGGGCTGCATCGACGTCAGCGGCAAGGGTCATGGAGGTGCCCATGGACCAAATTCTCGCCACAGCAGGATGGGCGAATGAAGCTGTGTTCCAGCGTTTTTATAACAAGCCTGTTGCTGCTCCTCTACAGTTCGCAGAAGCCGTGCTGAATGCAGGTCAAGAACGTGGAGATGTCCCCGCATGAGGGGTTTTTGATTTGTTATTAATAAATATGCTCTTGTTTTGCAGTATGAACTATTGAGCCAGTTTGTCCTCCCATCCATCCCTGGTAGTGGTGTGTCAGCATGGATGTGGTCCAGGGCGTGTAATCACAGAAGCTTTGAAGTCTTCACGAAGTCACTCACGTGACTCCGAAATGAAATAGTAAGATTGAACGAGAACTTACCAGTTCGAAGGTTGATCTTTATTTTATGAGGAGTCGAAGTGAGGGATTTCGTGCCCTCCTCGCCCAACCCTCAATCACCTTCATCTGGTAATCTTAGTTAATTCAATCATACAATGCGAAGTCATTTCTATTGTTGGTTCTGTGATTCCACGCCGCTACTTTGAAGTATGTCGAGCATGCGCGCCGGCGGGCTCTTCACGAAATCCCTCACTTCGACTCCTCATAAAATAAAGATCAACCTTCGAACTGGTAAGTTCTCGTTCAATCTTACTAGTCCTACTCAGTGCCACGTATAGGTCGTAGGGGGTGAGTGTGAGGGGTTGGTGATCGGCAGGTAGCACAGCCTTGATGGCTGTCTCTAGATTGTCCCTGTCGAAGCGGCCATAGAAGTGATTGAGCTCCTCAAGGAAGGAGGCGTCGCTGGATGTGGGGGTGGTGTTGGCGGGTCTGTAGTCCGTGATGGCCTGGATGCCTTGCCACATGCGTCGGGGGTCGGAGCGGGCTTGTGAGTGAAGTGAGGCCTCGTCCAGCCGCCTCAGTTGCAACTCCTGCCAGACGACCAGCTCGCCCTCCCCTCCTCCCGGCTCCCCCTTCCCTCCTCCCGGCTCCCCCTTCCCTCCTCCCTGCTCTCCCCCCCCCCCCTCCTCCCCGCTCCCCCTCCGCTCCCCCTACCCTCTCCCCCTCCCCGCTCCCCCTCCCCTCCTTCCGGCTCCCCCTCCCCTCCTCCCGGCTCCCCCTCCCCTCCTCCCGGCTCCCCCTCCCCGCTCGCCCTCCCCTCCTCCCGGCTCCCCCTCCCCTCCTCCCGGCTCCCCCTCCCCTCCTCCCGGCTCCGGCTCCCCCTCCCCTCCTCCTCCCCCTCCCCTCCTCCCCGCTCCCCCTCCCCTCCTCCCCCTCCCCTCCTTCCCGCTCCCCCTCCCCCCGGCTCCCCCTCCCCTCCTCCCCGCTCCCCCTCCCCTCCTCCCGGCTCCCCCTCCCCGCTCCCCTCCTCCCCCTCCCGGCTCCCCCTCCCCTCCTCCCGGGCCAGCGTCCCGTCGCTTTACTGCTCATTTAAAGAATGAAATAAACTCTGATCTCAATGCAAAATGCCTCCAGTTGTTTGTTGAGTAAATGGGGACGCGGTTGGCGGGGAGTGGGTCGGATAGACAGGTCTTGTTCCTCACGGCAGCGCTGCGGAGTTCCCGAGTCGGGGACAGGCTGGGGAAACGGCGCTCACCCCTCACACTTACTCACCCGCACACTCACCCAAGTCTCTCCCCTTCTCTCTACCCCCCTCTCTCTCCCCCCCCCCTCTCTCTCCCCCCCACTCTCTCTCTCCCCCCCCCCTCCCCCCCCCCTCTCCCCCCCCCCCTCTCTCCCCCCCCCCCCTCTCCCCCCCCCCCCCTCTCTCTCCCCCCCCCCTCTCTCTCACTCAGGTACACTCAGATGCACACACTCACCCAAGCCTCTCCCCTCCTCCGCTCCCCCCTCCCCTCTCCCTCTCTCCCCTCTCCCTCTCTCCCCTCTCCCTCTCTCCCCTCTCCCTCTCACTCACTCAGGTACACACACTCACCTCTATCCCCCTCCTCTACCCCCTCCCCCCACTCACACTCAGGTACACTGAGACGCACACACTCACCCAAGCCTCTCCCTCCCCCCTCTTTACCCTCCTCTCTCTCCTCTCCCCCCTCTCTGCCTCCCCCCCCCTCTCTCTCACTCAGGTACACTCAGATGCACACACACACCCAAGCCTCTCCCCTCCCCCCTCTCCCTTCTCTCCCCCCTTCCCTCTCCCCCCTCTCTCGCCCCCCTCTCTCACTCAGGTACACACACTCACCTCTACCCCCCTCCACCTCTATCCCCTCCACCTCTATCCCCCTCCCACACTCAGATACACTCAGACGCTCACACAAGCCTCGCCCCCTCTCTTCCCCCCCTCGCCCCCCCCTCTCATCCCCCCTCCCTTTCTCTCCCCCCTCTTTTCACCCCCCCCCCTCTTTTCACCCCCTCACCCCCTCCCCTACCCCTCCCCTACTTCCCCTCCTCCCCACCCCACGGATGGAACGACAAACTCTCCTCGCTCTACCCTCTGGTCAAGAGCCACACTGAGGTGGGAGCCTCGCCCAGCGTGATGGTCCAGCGGGCTTGTGAGTGAAGTGAGCCTCGTCCAACCGCCTCAGCTGCAACTCCTGCCAGTTGACCCGCGCCCCCTCCCCTCCTCCCGGCTCCCCCTCCCCTCCACCCGGCTCCCCCTCCCCTCGGCGCCCCCTCCCCTCCTCCCGGCTCCCCCTCCCCTCTCCCGGCTCCCCCTCCTCCCCGCTCCCCTCCCCTCCGCCCGGGCCAGTGTCCCGTCGCTTTTCTGCTCATTTAAAGAATGAAATAAATTCTGATCTCAATGCAAAATGCCTCCAGTTGGCTGGGGAAACTGCGCTCACCCCTCACACACACTCACATCTCACTCAGGTACACTCACACTCACCCAAGTCTCTCCCCTTCTCTCTACCTCCTCTCTTCCCCCCCCCCCCCTCACGCCCCCCCCCTCTCACGCTCTCCCCCCCCTCACTGAGGTACACTCAGATGCACAAACTCACCCAAGCCTCTCCCCTCTCCCTCCCTCTCTTCCCCCCTCTCTCCCCCCTCCCTCTCTCTCCCCCCCCTCTCTCTCTCGCCCCCCCCCTCTCACTCACGTACACACACGCACCTCTACCCCCCTCCCCCCCTCTCACTCAGGTACACTCAGACGCACACACTCACCCAAGCCTCTCCCTCTCTCTCCCCCCTCTTTACCCTCCTCTCTCCCCCCTCTCTGCCTCCCCCCCTCTCTCTCTCTCCCCCCTCTTTTCACCCTCCCCCCCCCCCCCCCCCCACACGCATGGAACGACAAACTCTCCTCGCTCTACCCTCTGGTCAAGAGCCACACTGAGGTGGGAGCCTCGCCCAGCGTGATGGTCCAGCGGGCTTGTGTGTGAAGTGAGCCTCGTCCAGCCGCCTCAGCTGCAACTCCTGCCAGATGACCCGCGCCCCCTCCCCTCCTCCCCGCTCCCCCTCCCCTCCGCTCTCCCTCCCCGCTCCCCCTCCCCTCCTCCACGCTCCCCTCCTCCCTCCCCCCGGGCCAGCGTCCCGTCGCTTTACTGCTCATTTAAAGAACGAAATAAAATTCTGATCTCAATACAAAATGCCTGCAGTTGATTGTTGAGTAAATGGGGACGCGGTTGGCGGGGAGTGGGCCGGATAGACAGGTCTTGTTCCTCACGGCAGCGCTGCGGAGTTCCCGAGTCGCGGACAGGCTGGGGAAACGGCGCTCACCCCTCACACTTACTCACCCGTACACACACATCTCACTCAGGTACACTCACACACTCACCCAAGTCTCTCCCCTTTTCTCTACCCCCCCTCTCTCCTCTCCCCCCTCTCTCGCTCCCCCCCCTCTCACTCAGGTACACTCCGATGCACACACTCACCCCTCCTCCCCCCCTCCCCTCCCCTCCCATGTCCCAGCCTGCTCGAACATCCTATAGCTCAGGCTCTCAAGTCCTTGTAAAAGCTCTATGCACTCTTTCCAGTTCAACAACAGGGTTACCAAATCTGAACTCAATACTCTAAGTGCGGTCTCACCAATGTCTTGTGCAACTGTAACACAACAGCCCAACTTTTATACACAATACCCTGACTGATGAAGGCCAATGACCCCTTTTCAGGGAACAATCTCACTTCACTCCTAAATCACTCTGCACTGCAACACTCCTATTCATGTGAAGAACATGCCCTGCCCTGCCCAAATGCAACACGTCGCACTTATCTGCATTAAATCCAAGCAATCCTCAGGCCATTTGCCCAACTAATCACCATCCTGCTGACATCTATATAACTAAAAGTCTCATCTTGATCACTTCCTGTCTGTGCTGTAGGTTGATTTTAGAAAAAATGCCACCATATATCGCTTGAAATGCTGTGAAATTGAATATGGCGGCCAGCACTCTGCTTGAAATGCTGTGAAATGGAATTTGGCGGGCTGCACTCTGCTTGAAATGCTGTGAAATTGAATTTGGCAGCCTGCACTCTGCTTGAAATGCTGTGAAATTGAATTTGGTGGCCTGCACTCTGATTGAAATGGAATTTCAAGGAATAGCCGTGACAGAGCTGCCAGCCCACCAGCCCCGAGTGACTGAGCTGCCAGCCCACCAGGCCTGAGTGACGGAGCTGCCATCCCAATCCATTCGGCCCATGATGGCCATACTAGCCCTCTGGAAACCAGTCCCTTCTGCCCACAACACCAATACTAGCACTCCAGAAAGCCCTCCCCCGCCCCCCCCAGTTTTGGAATTGGTGGAGAGGTGGAATATTGCTCTGGGGGACCAGCCCTCCCATGTGAAAATGGGACCCTAACCCCAACCCTAACCCCAACTTCACATTCCTGAAATCAGCTCAGAAACCAAAGAGACTTCAATGCACATAGTTCTGAAATTTGCTCTGAGCAAGAGAAGGACCCAAATTATTAAGCCATAAAGTTACCCTTCCCCCCGCCCACACACCCACCTCCTCCCCACACCCACCCCAAACAACCACCTACACCCACCTCCTCCCCCACACCCACCCCAAACACCCACCTCCCTGCACACCCACCTCCCCCGCCCACACACCCACCTCCTCCCCCACACCCACCTCCCCCTACACAAATTTGTTCAGTATGTCCCGTAATACATTGTTAACCATGCCTTGAAAAACGGCTAGAGCATTAGTAAGAACAAACGGCATGACCCGATATTCATAATAACCACTGGGTGTGTTAAACGCAGTCTTCCATTCATCCCCCTCCCTTATCCTTACCAGATGATAAGCATTTCTAAGATCCAACTTAGTGAATATTTTAGCATCCTTTAACAGTTCAAATGCAGAGGAGATAAGAGGAAGAGGGTATCTGTTCTTAACAGTAATGTCATTGAGTCCTCTGTAGTCTATGCAGGGCCGAAGTGTTCCATCCTTCTTATCCACAAAGAAGAATCCAGCTCCTGCAGGTGAAGAGGAAGGTCTGATGATCCCAGCAGTAAGGCCGTCGTCAATGTACTTCTCCATGGCGAGCCGCTCAGGTGAAGACAAGGAATAAAGACGACCCTTAGGAGGCGCTGTACCTGGCAGAAGGTCAATGCAGCAGTCGTATGGTCTATGTGGTGGAAGAGAGGTGGCCTTGGCCTTGTTGAACACCTCCTTAAGGTCTGGATAACATGAGGGAACCTTGGTGAGATCTGGAAAATCCCCCTCCTTTGAACGGGAAGACTGCCGGAGGGTGGTCCTGGAAGATCCCAGCAAACTGCTCATTGATGGATCCTTCCTAGATTCAGGAGAAGAATCATGCAGATAGATGAGTTTACAGTTATTTCCCCAAGAAATTACTTCCCCAGTACCCCAGTTCATGTGAGGATTATGGTAAGACAGCCAAGGGAGCCCCAAAACCAGAGGATGAAGAGAACAGTCGAGGAGATGAAAACTGATGGTCTCCAAGTAATTACCTGCCACGATGAGTTGAACAGGTTGCGTTCGGTGAATCACCCTGTACATCAGGCGCCCATCCAGTGCACTAGCCTCCTGACGATCTTGAAGTTGTTCACGTTCCAGCTTCAATTCATCAGCCAAGCGAATGTCCATGAAGTTCTCATCTGCCCCAGAATCAACCAAAGCCTGCAGGGAGTGCCACTGGGAATGCACCAACAATTGTACAATAGTGAGCTGACGAGAGGAATGGCTCATAGGAGTGGTACAGCTCACCAATGTCCTCTTTCATTGGTGAGTCTTGTCTTTTACTGAACGGCCGTTCAACAAATGTCCCAGTTCACCACAGTAAAAACACCTCCCCTCCCTTAGGTGGCGCTGCCGTTCCTCCGGGCTGAGTTTGACTCGTCCCACTTGCGTGGGCTCCTCCGATGAGACAGGTGGCGCTGTAGGTTGACTGGACCGGCCGAGAGGGACAAAGGCGAAGGGCGACGCTGCCGCCGCAGTTGGGAGGACCGAACTGCCGCCGATCTCCTTTCTTGCTCTCTTTCTCTGAGCCTAGCGTCAATTTGGACAGCCAGGGAAATCATAGACTTGAAGTATGAAGGCAGGGATAGTGGAGCCAACTGATCCTTGAGAGCTTCAGACAATCCATTGCGAAAAGCATCCAACAAAGCAGACTCATTCCATCCACTCTTAGCAGCAACAGTTGGTAATTCAATAGCAAAATCCATAACTGAGCAATTACCTTGTTTCATGGAGACCGGGTTCTGTGAAGCCTCTCGGCCAGGATTGGAGTGATCAAACGTGCAGGACAGAGCTTCCATGAACAGGACTGATGTCTGGCAACCAGGAGAATTCTGAGCCCATTCCGCCGTGGCCCAAGCCTCCGCTCTACCCGACAGGTGCGTGATGATAAAAGCTACCCTTGATCGTTCTGATGGAAAGGAAGCCGCTTGAAGTTCAAAATGCAGCCCACACTGAATCAAAAAAGGTCTACACTTCTCCGATTCCCCCGAAAAGTGTTCAGGTCTTGCCAAGTGGACGAATGGAGACACTGCGGCAACCGTGGCCATCGGAGCCCCTGGAGACACAGACAAGGAAACAGACTTGGCAGGCACGGGAGCCGCAGTAGGAAGCAAAGAATTCAGCCGAGCACCCATATCTTCAAATCGAAAACTTAAAGTGTTCACCTGTGAACCGATGTCCGCCAGGAACCCCTGCAGACGCTCGCCGAGATCCCGGAACCTGGCGACGATCGAGGTCAGTTGACCCTCGTAATGCGAGATGCGCTCCTCTTGCTTCTGGAGCGCTGCACAAAAAGGATCAGAGCCTGCTGCGTCCATTGTTGGCCAGTTCATACTGTCAGAACTGAACGAGGAGGAGGACACAAAATGCACGCTCAGACACAGGGCAGATCCGTATTCAGAGTTTAAGCGGTCCAAGTCCGTACACAGGTAAGCAAGCACAGAAGCAACAGTATAATCTAGGAGCAGCAAAAAACAGCATTTCTAGAGCTGGAACAAGGTGATACCAAGTAGCATACACAACGAACTGGCAATGAGAACTAAAACACAAAGGGCTTAAATACAGACCTAACAGGGGATAACGAGACACAGGTGAAACACATCAGGGTGGGGCCAACAATCACATGAGGGTAAACGACCTGACAGGAAATGGGACCTGAAACAAGAGGAGATGTGAGACACCCAAATAAAACAAGAATGCAAACTCAAATACTAAACCCCAATAAGAAACAGAAACTAGATCAAACGCGAGGCCTGACAGTGCATGTGGATGGGATGTTTCCACTCGTGTGAAAGTCTACGACCAGAGACACAGCCTCAGAATAAAATAACGTGCCTTAAAATAGGAGAAGAGGAGAAATTTCTTTAGCCAGGGGGTGAATCTAGAATTCATTGCCACAGATGGTTGTGGAGGCTAAGGAGTGCAGGTACATAGTTCCTTGAAGGTGGCGTCACAGATAGATGGGGTGGTCAAAAAGGCTTTTGGCACATTGGCCTTCATCAGTCAGAGTATTGAATATGGAAGTTGGGATGTCATGTTGCAGTTATGTAAGATAATGCTGAGGCTGAATGTAGAGTATTGTGTTGAGTTCTGGGGACCATGTTATCGAAAAGATATTGTTAAATTGGAAAGGACGCAGAGAAGATTTCCAAGTATGTTTCTAGGACTCAAGGGTGTGAGCTATAGAGGGAGGTTGAGTAGGCAGGGACTCTATTCCCTGGGGCGCAGGAGGATAAGGGGAGACTTATAGAGGTGTATAAAATCATGAGATGAATAGAACAGGTGAACACACAGAGTCTCTTGCCCACAGTAGGTGAATCGAGAAGCAAATGGCATAAGTTTAAGGTGAAGGGTGAAAGATTTTATAGGGATCTGAGGAGTAACTTTATCACGCATAGGGTGTATGGAAAAAGCTGCCGGAGGAGATAGTTGAGACAGGGATTATTGCGATGTTTAAGAAACATTTTGTACAGGCACATGGATAGGTTTAGGGGGATATGGGCCAAACAGAGGCAAGTGGGACTAGTGTACATGGGACATGTTGGTTGATGTGGGCAGGTTTAGCTGAAGGTCCTGTTTCCACACTCAATTACACTATTTACGTATAAGATCATTTACGTATAAGAAAGAAAGAAAAGATCATTTGGGATTGTCCTTAATGCTATCTGCCAGAGCTATCTCCTGTCCTCTTTTTGCTCTTCTGAATTTTTTTTAGTTTGCTCCGCAGTTCCCGAAACTCCTCCAGGGATACACTTGACCCCAGCTGCTTATACCTGCCCCATGTCTCCCTCTTACTCTTGACCAGAGTCTCAATTTCCCAAGTCATCCAAGCTCTCTTATGCTCATCTGCCCTTTACTCCAACAGGAAAATGTGCATGTCCTGGAATCTTGTCAGCACGCTTTTAGGAACATCCCACTTTCCTGACGTTCATTTCCCTTCAAACAACCTACTCCAATCAACTTGAGTGAGTTCCTGTCTCATACCCTCAAAGTTGGCCTTGTCCCAATTTAGCATTTTAACTCGTAGGTCTGCTCTGTCTCTATCCATAACTATCTTAAACTATCTTGTCCCAAAAGGCTCCTCCATGAACACTTCATCCACTTGCCACTCCTAATTTCCAAAGACTAGATCAGGTGTTTCGCTCTCTCTCTACATATTTGGAGGAAACTCTACTGAACATATTTGGCAAATTCCACCCTGTGTAATTCTTTCGCACTTTGAAATTCCCAGTCAATATTGGGAAAGTTAAAATCCCCTACTACGACAAGCATATTGGACCTGCAGCTGCCTCCATTCTCCTGGCATATTTGCTCTTCTAATTCATGTTGACTATTTGGGGACCTGGCGAACACTCGATTGGCTAAATAGCCTAATTCTGCTCCTATGACACAAACCTATGACTAATGAACATGGGCATTTATCAGCTGAAGGATTCACAGACCATGTTCTGGCCCCTCTGATCTACTGACAAGAAGATCCCAAATTTCCACTCCTGTCATTACACTATCTATTCATTCATTTGCAACATTTCCATCTGGATCGAAGTGTTAGACCTCGCTGTAGAAATTGCACTGCTGGCTGAATGCCAACTGAGTTTCAGTACACAGGGAAAGTCAACAACAGGTTGAATGAGAATGAATTTAGAACTGTTATGATGCTCGAGAGGATTATCCTAAGAACTGCAATCCTACCCTAAGACCTTGATCTTTATACTGTCATTAAAACAACATGGGTGAGTCGCAGTGCTGCTCTCATACCATGCTGTAGGAAAGTAATTTTTAGTAGCTATTTAAACAATACCCCTAAAATAACTTTCAAACACTGGTACTATAGCATTTGTTCTGATGGCAGTAATTCCCAAAATGATTTATAACCAATTAAGGATTTTTGATGTATAATTGTAAAGCAGGAAACCAAACAATTGTGTTAACCCCCCTCGAAACAAAACAGGATAAGTGCACTTCTTAGCAAACTGCCGTGTGAACAGATAGACTTTTAGTTCATTGTTTGACCCAAAGGTATGGCCCCTCTGACAGTGACAGCTTGGATTGTGGACTTGGGTTCTTTGAGTGGGCTAGAAGCCTTGTCCTTCTGGTTCCAAACCATGGCACACAAGTTGTGCTGCAGTGATAATCTTTTGTTTGCAAAATATCTCATGCTTCATCTGCACAGCTAGATGTAACCATTTGTTAAACTTTGACACACTGGCAGGTGAGCGTTACATTATATTAGGAACTGGAATATTCAACAAAATAATTTCACCTCAACCAATTTACGAAGCATCTCTAAATGGTGAGTGTTACATTCACAATATTTCTATTGTTGATAATTTTAAAATGTGTGAGTGAATATTTGATTGAGAAAATGCAGTTTACAAAAATTCTTCTCCATGAGAACTAGGTAGGATTATGACACGTTTGTCAAAATGTCCACAGAATCGTTTCAATTCATCTCTAATAAATGCTTGACAATACAGTCAAAAGGAAAATCATTAATATGTCCAAAATAATACAGAAAATGCCAGAAATATGCAGCTGTTCAGGCAGCAACTGAAAAGAGGAAAGACTGTTATTGATGCCTTGGGTGTAAACCCTTCATCAGAATTGAAATGTCATAAATCAGCCCTTTCTCTTTTCTGCAGGTGCTAACTGGCCTGCGATTTCAGCATTTTTCTGCTTTCAGCCTTAGCCGTCCAATGGGTCTTAAAGTCAAGGCAGCTGTCTTTGGTAAGTCAGTCATGGACCACGAACACTGCAGCTTCAATTGCTGGAATTCTTTTCCTGCAAATGCTGCCTAATCTGCCATACATTTCCAATATTTACTGTTTTTATTTCAGTTAGTTCTTCCTCCCATGCACCAGTTGATACTGGACAGTTTCAAAGAAGTTAGATAGGAAAATGGAAGGAGTCAAACCAGCCCCCTCACCTCCCTATGCCTAAGGGAAGATCAAGAGGGCCTTATCTTCATTCAAAACTTGATGTTCCACTGCCAGAAGCACAGCAATGCTCCTGTAATACCCATTGTTGAATTTTGCATCTCTCCTCATCCTGAGGTGTTTGGGGATAACATAAGAATTCCCAATAAACACAATTGGATTTAAGAAATTGCCCAAATCATGATATAATAAAGTTTAATTAGAAACCTTGCTCAGTTTCACATCTTTGCCTCAATTTCTGGACTGTGCAGAACATTCAACATTGAAGACATTGCTGTATATTTCAGTTTGACGGTGTTATTTCTCCTCAAAGCAGAACATTAACAGGTCAGAACATACTCATCACCAGTTGTGTGAGACCATTAATAGCCAAGAAAGTAAAATGATGCTGATAAATCCCAAGGATCCATAGATCTTATAGAATCATATAGCATGGAAACAGGCCCCACTTCGTTCATGCTAACCACCTTGATTTACCACGCCAATCCCACTTGCCTACGTCTCACCCATATGCCTCCAAACCTTTCCTATCTATGTACGTGTCCAATGTTATAATTGTAGGTGCCTTAACTAGCTTGTTCCACATACCCAGCATCCTCTGTGTGGAAAAAGTTCTCCAGAGATGCTGCATGATCTGCTGAGTTACTCCAGCACTTTGTGTCATTTGTAGAAACATAGAAACATAGAAAATAGGTGCAGGAGGAGGCCATTCAGCCCTTCGAGCCAGCACCGCCATTCATTGTTATCATGGCTGATTGTCCCCTATTAATAACCCGTTACTGTCTTCACCCCATATTCCTTGACTCTACTAGCCCCTAGTGCTCTATCTAACTCTCTCTTAAATCCATCCAGTGACTTGGCCTCCACTGCCCTCCGTGGCAGGGAATTCCATAAATTCACAACTCTCTGGGTGAAAATGTTTTTTCTCACCTCAGTCTTAAATTACCTCCCCTTTATTCTAAGACTGTGACCCCCTGGTTCTGGACTCGCCCAACAGTATTGTAGTATTGGACTTCCCTGGATTGGGGACAAAACTGTGGCTATTCACTGTATCCCTGCCCCTCATTATTTGATATACTTTACCTTCAAGGACACCCCATTCTTCCTAACCTATTTAGCCTCTCCGTATAAACTCAAACCCTGGACACCTGGTAAAATCTTAGTGAATTTTTCTGCACTCTTTCCAGTTTAAAGACATGCATCCTATAGTAGACTATACACAGTACTCCAAATGACACTTTACTAACACCTTGTACAGCTGAAACATGACATTCCAAGTCATGAACTTAATATCTCCATCCTTCTCTCCCCCACCTGACTCATCTGCCAACCATCCCTTGTCACACAGCTGGGAAACAGGCCCTTCGGCCCGACTTGCCCACCCCAACCAACCTGTCCCATCAACACTAGTCTCACCTGCCAGCATTGTCCACGTACCTGTCTAAATGTTTCTTAACATTGCAATAGTCCCTGCCTCAACTACCTGTTCCGGCAGCTCATTCCATACACCCACCACCCTTTGTGTAAAAAAGTAACCCCTCAGGTTCCAATTAAATCTTGCTCATGCCCATGTTACACTTCCCAAAATGCAACACCTCACATTTCTGTGTATTAAATTCCATCAACCATTGCTCAGCCCACCTGCCCAACCGATTAAGATCCTGCTGCAATTTTGGACAACCATCTTCACTATCTACAATACCACCTACTGTAGTGTCATCTGCAAACTTGCTAATCATGCCATGTTTGTTCTCATCTAAATCATTGCTACAGATGACAAACAGGAATGGGTCCAGCACCGACTGGTGAACCCTGAGGCACACCACTGGTCACAGTCCTCCAGATTAAAAAGCAACTTTCCACCATCAACCTCTACTTCCTTCCATGAAGCCAATTTGTTATCCATTCAGCTATCTCTCATTGGATCCCATGCGATCTATCCTTCCAGAGCAGCCTACCATGCGGAACCTTGTCGAATGCCTTACTAAAATCCATGTACACAACATCTACAGCTCTGCCCACATCGCCCTTTTTGGTCATATCTAAAAAAGATTCACTCGGTTTTGTGAGACAGTCTCCCATGTACAAACCCATGCTGACTATCCCTAATCACGCCTTGTTCATCTAAATGCATATATCTTGTATCCCTCAAAATACTCTCTAGTAACTTTCGCACTAGAGATGTCCGGCTCCCTGGCCTGTAGTTCCCAGGCTTTTCCCTGCAGCCCTTCTTGAATAGATGCACAACATTTGCCACCCTCCAGTCTTCCAGCACCTCACCTGTATTTAATGATGACTTTTAAATCTTAGCCAGGGCTCCTGCAATTTCCTCTCTAGCTTCCCACAGAGTCCTCAGATATACAGTGGCTTGCAAAAGTATTCATAGCCCTTGAACTTTTCCACATTTTGTCACGTTACAATCACAAACGTAAATGTATTTTATTGAGATTTTATGTGATAGACCAACACAAAGTGGTGCATAATTGTGAAGAGGAAGGAAAATGATACATGGTTTCCAAATTTTATTACAAATAAAAAACTGAAAAGTGTGGCGTGCAAAAGTATTCAACCCCCCTGAGTCAATACTTTGTAGAACCACCTTTCGCTGAAATTACAGCTGCTAATCTTTTGGGGTATGTCTCTACCAGCTTTGCACATCTAGAGACTGACATTTTTGCCCATTCTTCTTTGCAAAATAGCTCAAGCTCAGTCAGATTGGATGGAGAGCGTCTGTGAACAGCAATTTTCAAGTCTTGCCAGAGATTCTCAATTGGATTTAGGTCTGGACTTTGACTGGGCCATCCTAACACATGAATATGCTTTGATCTAAACCATTCCATTGTATCTCTGGCTGTATGTTTAGGGTCGTTGTCCAGCTGGAAGGTGAACCTCTGCCCCAGTCTCAAGTCTTTTGCAGACTTTAACAGGTTTTCTTCCAAGATTGCCTTGTATTTGGCTCCATCTATCTTCCCATCAACTCTGACCAGCTTCCCTGTCCCTGCTGAAGAAAAGAATCCCCACAGCATGATGCTGCCACCACCATGTTTCACAGTGGGGATGGTATGTTCAGGGTGATGTCCAGTGTTAGTTTTCCGCCACACATAGCGTTTTGCATTTAGGCCAAAAACTTCAATTTATGTCTCATCAGACTAGAGCATCTTCCTCCACATGTTTGCTGTGTCCCCCACATGGCTTGTGGCAAACTGCAAATGGGACTTCTTATGGCTTTGTTTCAACAATGGCTTTCTTCTTGCCACTCTTCCATAAAGGCCCGATTTGTGGAGTGCACGACTAATAGTTGTCCTGTGGACAGATTCTCCCACCTGAGCTGTGGATCTCTGCAGCTCCTCCAGAGTTACCATGGGGCTCTTGGCTGCTTCTCTGATGAATGCTCTCCTTGCCCAGCCTGTCAGTTTCGGTGGAAGGCCATGTCTTGGTAGGTTTGCAGTTGTGCCATACTCTTTCCATTTTAGGATGATGGATTGAACAGTGCTCCGTGAGATGTTCAAAGCTTGGGATATTTTTTATAACCTAACCCTGCTTTAAACTTCTCCACAACGTTATCCCTGACCTGTCTGGTGTGTTCCTTGGGCTTCATGATGTTGTTTGTTCACTAATGTTCTCTAACAAACCTCTGAGGCCTTCACAGAACAGCTGCATTTATACTGAGATTAGATTACACACAAGAGGACTCTATTTACTAATTAGGTGACTTCTGAAGGCAATTGGTTGCACTGGATTTTATTTAGGGGTATCAGAGTAAAGGGGGCTGAATGCTTTTGAACGTCACACTTTTCAGTTTTTTATTGGTAAAAAAATTTGAAAACCATGTATCATATTCGTTCCACTTCACAATTATGTACCACTTTGTGTTGGTCTATCACATAAAATCCCAATAAAATACATTTACGCACCGGAAATTAGTATTTTAAATTTATTAAATTTAATAACTGAATTTGGTTCGTTTTCAGGATATAGTATTAATTGGAATAAAAGTGAACTCATGCCAATAAAGGTAAATAATCTACATACATTACAACAATATCCTTTTAAGATAGCAAAAGAAAAAAGAAAATATCTCGGAATTCATGTAACAAAAAGATATGATTCTTTATTTAAAGCTAATTTCCCACCATTACTGAATAAACTAAATAAGAATATTTTATATTGGAAAACATTACCTATCTCAATGTTAGGTAGAATTAATGCAATAAAAACGATCTTTCTTCCACAAATACTATATATTTTCCAAATGATACCAATATACCTTCCGAAATTTTTTTTTAAAAAAGTTGAATCTATAGTTACCAATTTTATCTGGGAATATAAGAGTCATAGAATAAATAAAAAACACTTATGTAAATCAAAAATAAATGGAGGTCTAGCATTACCAAACTTTATGTTTTATTATTGGGCAGTTAGTATTAAAAATATGAATTTTTGGCTGGATGAATTAGATAAACAACCAAATTGGTTAAAAATGGAAAAAGAAGATTGTTCACCTTTTGACATTAGTACGATTTTATTCGCCAATGCTAAACTAGGTAAGAAAACCTATAAAGAAAACTCTATAATAGAGAGTGGGATACGTATTTGGAAACAACTTAAGAAAACATTAAAATTGGAATGTATACCACTAGCTCTCCCCATTGTAAACAATGTCACATTTAAACCTTCAATGATGGATAAAGGTTTTTCACAATGGAAAAATTATGGAATTAATAGGATGGGTGATCTTTACAGGGAAATCTCCTTTCTTTCATTTCAAGAACTACAACAAATTTATGGATTACATCCAAAAGATTATTTTAGATATTTACAAATCAGAGACTATGTAAAATCAAACACACAGGAAATTAGAAATAGAAAGGCAGAAATTTTAGATGAATGTCTAAATAAACATCCAAATACAGAAAAATTGATATCATATATTTATAATATTTTATTAGAAAATGATGTACCAATGACAGAAACATATAGGCAATCATGGGAAAACGAATTAGGTCAAATAATTAGACCAGAAATATGGAATGAAAGTTTACAAAATATACATCATTGTTCGTTAAATGCTAGGCACATCTTGATACAATTTAAAGTACAACATAGATTACATTATTCCAAATCAAAATTACATAGAATTTTTTTCAAATATACCAGCCATATGTGATAAATGTCAATATTTAGAAGCTAATCTAACCCACTCATTCACAAACTGTATAAAAATTACGATCTTTTGGGCAGAAATTTTTAAGATAATCTCGAATGTTGTTAATACAAATTTGCTTCCTGACTCAAAATTAATAATATTAGGAATATTAGAAACAGATCAATTAATAACAATAAATCAAAGAATTTTTATTGATTACAGTTTAATAATTGGGAAAAACTTATATTGAAATTTTGGAAGGGTCCTACATCCCCCACAATTAAAATGTGGATCACTGAAATGTCGGAGACACTTAATTTTGAAAGATTAAGACTTGTCCTTCTGGGCAAGTTGGATCAATTCAGAGGGATATGGTGTCCATTTATTGAATATTTAAAGGGTCAAAGTGGTTCGGTGCGAGAACCTGACTGAAGCCTGAACGAAGGAATAGACGAAGATTTACATATAATAACCCATGATATATCTCCAATGATGTACAAACTGCTTAATACTTCATTCATTTTTCTGAATCTCTATCTTTATTTTATTTTTCTCTTATATTTTCTATCTATATAAAAAATGAAAAATTCATAGAAGTACAAATTTGATATGTACTTACTTCTAATAAAAATATTTAACAAAAAAAATACATTTACGTTTGTGGTTGTAACGTGACAAAATGTGGAAAAGTTCAAGGGGTATGAATACTTTTGCAAGCCACTGTATCTGTTCAGGACCTTGATTAAATAACTCTCACATATCCTTTAATCTTTGCCCCTCTAAACCTTAAAGCTATGCCCTCTCGTCTTTGACATTTTCACCCTGGTCCCTTTCAGGAAGCTATGGAAAAAGTGCTACAATATGAATTTAAAGAGTTAGTAGCCAAATTGGAAAGCAGTATCGTAAAGGTAGTAATCTCATGATTACTGTCTGCCATGCACTCTTGATAAAGGTACTTGGCAATAGATCAGCTGAATACATGGCTGTTAAAGGTGTGCAGGATGGAGGGATTTGGATCCTGGGGCACTAAACTAGTTCTGGAGAAGGTAGGTCGGTACAAACAGGACGGGTTACAACTGCACGGAAACCACTGCCCTTCCCCATGCATTTGCTAGTGTTGTTCATTGATAAGGAACTGAATTTAAAACAGCCAATAGGATTTGCAGTGTGTTCCAGAAGAAGAAAGAATTACCTGAAGGGGAGGCGCTATCATTGTGGCATTGAAGGATAAGAGTGCCAGCATGAGGATTCCTTCATTATGAAAACAAGGAACATACATCATCAGTTTACTTCAAAGCAAGACAAGGCCATAGTAAATTCAGGCAAATGAGCAATGTCTTCCCTTTGGGAAGAATAGAGGAGACATTGTGCAGCTGAACTGGATGAAGAAGTTAGAGACCTGAATGGATCTTATTGACTGTTTATACTCACTCCAAAGACTGCTGAACGTTTTTGTTCATTCGTACGCATTGAAGTGAAGAGAGCATCAACGGAAGTTAACACTGTAGTATTAGTTTAAGAAAGAACTGCAGATGCTGGAAAAATCGAAGGTGGACAAAAAATGCTGGAGAAACTCAGCGAGTGAGGCAGTATCTATGGAGAGAAGGAATTGGCAACGTTTCGGATTGAGACCATTCTTTATATTGGGATGGCAGGAAAAAGAAAGGGAGTAGACAGAGACAGTGGGACTGGTGGGAGAACTGGGAAGGGGGCAGGGAAGGAGGGAGAAAGCAAGGGCCATCTAAAATTAGAGAAGTCAATGTTCAAACTGCTGGGGTGTAAAACTAACCAAGCAAGATATGAGGTGCTGTTCCTCCAATTTGTGCTGGGCCTCACTCTGACAATGGAGGAGGCCAAGGACAGAAAGGTCAGAGTGGGAATGGGAGTCTACGCTGACCTTCCCAGTTCTCCCACAAGTCCTACTGTCTCCGCCTACTTCCTTTCCTGCCTCCCCCCGACATCAGTCTGAAGAAGGGTCTTGACCCGAAACGTCGCCAATTCCTTCTCTTCATGGATGCTGCCTCATCCGCTGAGTTTCTCCAGCATTCTTTGGCCTACTGTAGTATTAGTTATGTGTGGCCAGGCATTTCAGCATGTTTCGTTAGGTAGTGCAGGGCAACTCTAGAAGATACTGGCCTTTGTCTACCTTCATGGCAGACAAATCAAGTCGATTGTCATATGAGAATATTCCTCTTCTGATCTTCCAGCACAAAAATCCAGTTTCGTAGTCTGCACTGAGTATGAAGGATAAAGCTAGATTGGGGAGATATCAAGTGCAGGAAGAAACAGACTATATCAGGCATATTCAATGGGTGCTTCAGGTGTTTCATGATGCATGCAGGCTATAGAAGCCAAGATACAGCTGAAGGAGGATTCTACACCTCAGCTCTTTAGAGTGCAACTGAAGAGAAAAGGTAGGGAAGGGTTGAAGAAGTGACAGGAAGGAGGTATCGTTGAAAAAGTTAAGATTACTGATTGGACTGATCCTGTATAGAGGAGAAGGTAGCATCATTGGGATCAGTGGAAAAGCAAAAGTAGACAGATAGCTCTTACTCCAATTGATGATTCATGTCCCTGTAGGACATGTTTTGCAATCCTTAAAAGTTAAAAGGGATAATTAACAATTAATGCTCACATAGAAACATAGAAACATAGAAACATAGAAAATAGGCACTGGACTAGGCCATTCGGCCCTTCGAGCCTGCACCGCTATTCAATATGATCATGGCTGATCATCCAACTCAGTATCCCGTACCTGCCTTCTCTCCATACCCCCTGATCCCTCTAGCCACAAGGGCCACATCTAACTCCCTCTTAAATATTGCCAATGAACTGGCCTCAACTACCTTCTGTGGCAGAGAATTCCAGAGACTCACCACTCTCTGTGTGAAAAATGTTGTTCTTATCTCGGTCCTAAAAGATTTCCCCCTTATATTTAAACTGTAACCCCTTGTTCTGGACTTCCCCAACATCGGGAACAATCTTCCTGCATCTAGCCTGTCCAACCCCTTAAGAATTTTGTAAGTTTCTATAAGATCCCCCCTCTACCTTCTAAATTCTAGCGAGTACAAGCCGAGTCTATCCAGTCTTTCTTCATATGAAAGTCCTGGCATCCCAGGAATCAGTCTGGTGAACCTTCTTTGTACTCCCTCTATGGCACAAATGTCTTTCCTCAGATTTGAAGACCAAAGCTGTACGCAATACTCCAGGTGTGGTCTCACCAAGACCCTGTACAACTGCAGCAGATCCTCCCTGTTCCTCTTCTCAAATCCTTTCGCTATGAATGCTAACATACCATTCACTTTCTTCACTGCCTGCTGCACCTGCATGCCTACTTTCAATGACTGGTGTACCATGACACCCAGGTCTCGTTGCATCTCCCCTTTTCCTAATCGGCCACCTTCGACTGTTCCAATACAAAATACTTTGCTTTGGATAGCTGCAGCTTCGGGCATTTTCCAGAGGACAAAGGGCTGATCCCAGGACTGCCACATCATAGTGAGAATAACATTGATGAAAGGCCAGTGTGTCTTGGCTGCCTGAAAGTTGTTTATGCAGGTTATGAATCTGAAGACTCCAGTCAATCGTGAACAAGCTTAAAGCTGTGCCAAGGAACAGATAGCTGGAGGAACTCAGTGAGTCAGGCATATCTGTGGAGGGAAATGGACAAATGTTTTGTGATATCCAGAGTCTGAAGTTAAAACTGCGTTTAATTCATCAAGTCTGACATTAAAGAAAAAAAAGAGCCATCAACTTCCACACAAGACGTAGGAACATGAATCTGCAATTCAAGAGATGGTGGATTATGTCTCAAGTCCCAAAGATCGGTCTGAAGAAGGATCCTAACCTAGAGCTTTCTGTCCATTCCCTCCATAGATGATGCGTCACACGCTACGTTCCTGCACACTTTGTTCTTTGCTCAGGATTCCAGTATCTATGGTGTCTTTCATTTCCCATAGGTCACCCCCCACAATTCTGAACACTTAATCCAAAGTGGGCTATTAGAAGGGTCATGAAGTCACATAATGGCTTCAAAGAGTTAGATTAAAGCGTTATATACCTAAATTAAAAACCATAGGATAACCAGGAAGAAGGTACAATAGCTCAAGGATAAAGGAGGGAATTTGTGCTTGGAGTTGGGGGATAGAGGCATGGTACTAAATGAGTACTTTTCATCTGTTTTCACTAAGGAGAAGGACAGTGAGATCAGTTAGGAGAATACTAATATTCAAGGACAGTTTGGGATTAAGAAGGAGGAGATGTTAGGGTTGCTGAAGAGCATTAAGGTGGATAAATCCCCAGAACCTGATGGGAGGCAAGAGCAGAGATTGTGGAAGACTTGTAAAAAAACTTTGCATCTTTGCAGCTAGCCACAGCCGAGTTCCTGGAGGATTGGAGAGTAGCTAATGTTGTTCCTTTATTTAAGAAGGGAAGTAGAGAGAATCCAGGAAATTATAGGCCAGTGAACCTCAGTTCAGTGGTGGGGAAACTATTGGAGAGGATTCTTTCAGATAGGATTTACGATACGATACGACAGAACTTTATTTATTTATCCAAGCAGGGAAATTGATCTGCCAACAGTCGTTAAGAAAAATACACAAAACACAACTCCAATTTTCAAAGAGAATGGGTTTATTTGGGACAGTCACGGCTTTATTCGTGGCAGGTTGTCTCACACTAACTTGATTGAGTTTTCTGAGAAGGTGACAAAGGTGATCGATGAGGGTAGGGAGGTGGATGTTGTCTACATGGATTTTACTAAGGCATTTGATAAAGTCTCCCATGATCCAGAAGATTAATAATGACTTGGTCATATAGATTCAGAACTGCCCTACTGATCAAAGACAGAGGGTTATAGTGGAAGACCAATATGCAGGCTGGAGGTCTATGGCCAGTGGAGTTCTGCAGGGATCTGTGCTGGGACCGCTGCTGTTTGGGAGATATATAAACATAAACTGGCTGGTTAGTAAGCTTACAGCGAGGAAGGCCATCAAAATATACAGCGAGATTTAGATCAGTTACAGAAATGGGTGCAGTAATGGCAGATAGAGTTTAATCCAAGCAAGTGTGAGGTCGCCCTATTACAGGGAGGATGTGGATGCTTTGGAAAGGACAGAGACGGAGGTTTACCAGAAATATAACAACAAATTGCTGGAGTAACTCAGCGGGACATGCAGTATCTCTGGATAGGAGGAATGGGTGATGTTTCAGGTTGGAACCCTCCTTCAGACTGAATGATGCGTGGATTAGGAGGTATTCACTTCAGGGAGAGGTTGTACAGACGGAGTGTTTTCTCCGGAATGCCGGAGGTTGTGGGGATACCTAATAGAAGTATATAAAATTATGAGATGCATAGATAGGTAAGATAGTCAGAATCTTTTTTCCCAGGATGGAATAATCAAATACTAGAGGGCACAGCTTTAAGGTGCGAGGGGCAAAGTTTAAAGGAGATCTGTGGGGCAGGTTTCTTACACAGTGGGCGGTGAGTGCCTGGAATGTGCTGCCGGGGGTGGTGGCTGATGTAGATGATATCTATATTACTAAAAGTCTGATCTTGACCGCTTTTGGCCCACTGTGGTGCGATTTCTGAGAAAACGCCGCCACCTGCCATCATTTTTGGCCACCTCACTCAGAGCCCCCCTCCGCCTTCCTGGACCTCGATTTTTCCCAGCGATGGAAAATCAGAGATATATTAATTTTTTTTTTTAATTCCCCATTCTCTCTGTTCTCTCTGCTGCCCCCGCTGGCGGCAGGAGGGAGGGGGAGGGACTATAAAACCCGCAAGTGTCGTGCCTCAGTCTCTGCCAGACCCAGGAAGCGAGAGGGTCACGGCTCTCTGAGCTGCGAATAACACTGAACGGACGTCTACTCCACGGTGAGTCCCCTCGATGTGGCTGCTGCCAAACTGTTTACCTTTTTTTTTAAGTTTGCATTCACAGAATGGTTGTCAGGTGCCTAGTTTGCCTCGCCTTTTATTTAAAAAGTTTGTCTTCACAAAATTAATTTTGGTTGTCAGGTGGCTGCTTGCTGCCCAATTGTTTGCCTCGACTTTTTTTTAAATGTTTGTGTTCAGAAAATGAATTTTGGTTGTCAGGTGGCTGCTTGCTGCCCAATTGTTTGCCTCACCATTTTAAAAAAAGTTTGTGTTCACAAAATTAATTTTGGTTGTCAGTTGGCTGCTTGCTGCCCAATCGTTTGCCTCGCTGTTTTAAAAAAGGTTTGTGTTCACAAAATGCATTTTGGCTGTCAGCTGGCTGTTTGCTGCCCAATTGTTTGCCTCGCCTTTTTTTAAAAAATGGTTTGTGTTATGAAAATTAATTTTGGTTGTCAGGTGGCTGCTTGCTGTCAAATTGTTTGCTTCCCTTTTTAAAAAAAAGTTTGTGTTCACAAAATGGGTTTTGATTGTCAGGTGGATGTGGCCAAATTGTTTGCCTCCCCTTTTTGAAGGGTTTGTGTCAGCAAATGGATTTAGTTTGTCAGTTCGCTGTGACCCAATTGTTTGCCTCGCCATTTTCAAGAGATTATGTTCACAAAATGGATTCAGTTTGTCAGGCGGCTGAGGCCCAATTGTTTGCCTTGCCTTTTTAAAGAGTTTGTGTTCACAAAATGGATGTTGGTGGTCAGGTGGCTGCGGCCAATTTGTTTGCCTCGCCTTTTTACAAATTGTTTGCCTCGCCTTTTTACAGAGTTTGTGTTCACAAAATTGATTTAGGTTGTCAGGTGGCTGCGGGCCAATTGTTTTCCTCGGCTTTTTCAAGAGTTTGTGTTCACAAAATGGAATTTGGTTGTCAGATGGCTGCGTGGTGCCCAATTGTTTACCTCGTCTTTTTGTAAAGTTTGTGTTCACAAAATGGATTTTATTTGTCAGGTGGATGTGGCCCAATTGTTTGCCTCACCTTATTGAATAGTTTGTGTTGACAAAATTGATTTTGGTTGTCAGGTGGCTGCAGCTCAATTGTTAACCTCGCCTTTTTAAAGAGTGAGTGTCCACAAAATGGATTTTGGTTGTCAGGTGGCTGCTTGCTACCCAATTGTTTGCCTCGCCTTCTTAAAACGTTTGTGTTCACAAAATGGATTTTGGTTGTCAGGTGGCTGTGCCCTAATTGTTTGCCATGCCTTTAGAAGAGTTTGTGTTGACAAAATGGATTTTGGTTGTCAGGTGGCTGCGGCCCAATTGTTTGCCTCTCCTTTTTAAAGAGTTTGAGTTCACCATGTGGATTTTGGTTGTCAGGTGGCTGCGGCCCAATTGTTTGCCTTGCCTTTTTGAAGAATTTATGTTCACAAAATGGATTTTGGTTGTCAGGTGGCTGCTTGCTGCCGAATTGTTTCCCTCAGATTTTTAAAATGTTTGTGTTCACAAAATGGATTTTGGTTGTCAGGTGGCTGCTTGCAGCCCAATTGTTTGCTTCGCATTTTTGAAGAGTTTGTGTTCACAAAATGAAATCTGGTTGTAAAATGACTGCGGCCCAATTGTTTGCCTTGCCTTTTTAAAGAGTTTGTGTTCACAAAATGGATTTTGGTTGTCAGATGGCTGCAGCCCAATTGTTTGCCTCGCCTTTTTAAAGAGTTTGTGTTCACAAATGGATTTTGGTTGTCAGGTGGCTGCGGCTCAATTGTTTGCCTTGCCGTTTTAAAGAATTGGTGTTCATAAAATGGAATCTGGTTGTCAGGTGGATGCGGCCCAATTGTTTGCCTCACCTTTTTAAAAAGTTTGTGTTCACAAAAGAATTTTGGTTGTAATTTGGCTGCTTGCTGCCCAATTGTTTGCCTCGCCTTTTAAAAAAAATGTTTGTGTTCACAAGATGGGTTTTGGTTGTCAGGTGGATGTGGCTAAATTGTTTGCCTCCCGTTTTTGAAGGGTTTGTGTCAGCAAATGGATTTAGTTTGTCAGTTGGCTGTGACCCAATTGTTTGCCTCGCCATTTTCAAGAGATTATGTTCACAAATGGATTTAGGTTGTCAGGTGGCTGAGGCCCAATTGTTTGCCTTGCCTTTTTAAAGCGTTTGTGTTCACAAAATGGATGTTGGTGGTCAGGTGGCAGCGGCCAATTTGTTTGCCTCACCTTTTTACAAATTGTTTGCCTCGCCGTTTTACAGAGTTTGTGTTCACAAAATTGATTTAGGTTGTCAGGTGGCTGCGAGCCAATTGTTTTCCTCGCCTTTTTCAAGAGTTTGTGTTCACAAAATGGATTTAGGTTGTCAGGTGGGTGTGTGCAAATTGTTTGCCTTGCCTTTTTATAGAGTTTGGGTTCACAAAATGGATTTTGGTTGTCAGGTGGCTGCGGCCCAAATGTTTGCCTCGCCTTTTTCAAGAGATTGTCTTCACAAAGTGGATTTGGGTTGTCAGTTGGCTGCGGCCAAATTATTTGCCTCGCCTCTTTAAACAGTTTGTGTGCACAAAATGGATTTAGGTATTCAGGTGGCTGTGGCCCAATTGTTTGCCTCGCCTTTTTAAAGAGTTTCTGTTCACAAAATGGATTTTGGTTGTCTGGTGGCTGCGGCCAAATTGTTTGCATCGTCTTTTTCAAGAGTTTGTGTTCACAAAATCGATTTAGGTTGTCAGGTGGCTGTGGCCCAATAGCTTGCCTCACCTTTTTAAACAGTTTGTGTTCACAAAATGGATTTTGGTTGTTCGGTGTCTTTGGCCCAATTGTTTGCCTCGCCTTTTTAAAGAGTTTGTGTTCACAAAATTAATTTTGGTTGTCAGGTGACTGCGGTCCAATTATTTGCCTCGGCATTTTGAAGAGTTTGTGTTAACAAAATGGATTTGTGTTGTTCGGTGGCGGCAGCCAAATTGTTTGCCTCGCCTTTTTGAAGAGTTTGTGTTCGCAAAATGGATTTTGGTTGTCGGGTGCCTTTGGCCCAATTGTTTGCCTCGCCTTTTGAACCAGTTTTTGTGTTCACAAAATGGATTTTGTTTGTCAGGTTGCTGCCGCCCAATTGTTTGCCTCGCCATTTTAAAGAGTTTGTGTTCACAAAATGGATTTTGATTGTCTGGTGGCTGCAACCCAATAGCTTGCCTCACATTTTTGAACAGTATGTGTTCACAAAATGGATTTTGGTGGCTAGGTGGCTGTGGCCCAATTGTTTGCCATGCCTTTTTCAAAAGTTTGTTTTCACAAAATGGATTTGGGTTGTCAGTTGGCTGCGGCCAAATTAGTTGCCTCGCCTTTTTAAACAGTTTGTGTTCACAAAATGGATTTAGTTTGTCAGGTGGCTGAGGCCCAATTGTTTGCCTCGCCTTTTGAATGAGTTGGTGTTCACAAAATTGATTTTGGTTGTCAGGTGGCTGCGGCCCAATTGTTTGCCTCGCCTTTTATAGACTTTGTGATCACGAAATTAATTTTGGTTGTCAGGTGACTGCGGTCCAATTAGTTGCCTCACCTTTTTAAACAGTTTGTGTTCACAAAATGGATTTTGGCTGTCAGGTGGCTGCGGCCCAACTGTTTGCATCGCCTTTTTAAGGAGTTTGTCTTCACAAAATGGATTTAGTTTCCCAGGCGGCTGCGGCCCAAATGTTTGCCTCATCTCTTTCAAGAGTTTGTGTTCACAAAATGGATTTTGGTTGTCGGGTGCCTTTGGCCCAATTGTTGACCTCGCCTGTTTAACGAGTTTGTGTTCACAAAATGGATTTGGGTTGTTAGGTGGCTGCGGCCCAATTGTTTGCCTCGCCTTTTTAAAAAATTTCTGTTCACAAAATGGATTTTGGTTGTCAGGTGGCCGCGGCCAATTGTTTGCCTCGCCTTTTTAAACAGTTTATGTTCACAAAATGGATTTTGATTGTCACATGGCTGCGGCCCAATTGTTTGCCTCGCCTTTTTAAAGAGTTTCTGTTCACAAAATAGATTTTGGTTGTCAGGTGGCTGCAGCCCATTTGTTTGCCTTGCCTTTTTCGAGAGTTTGTGTTCACAAAATGGATTTAGTTTGCCAGGCGGCTGCGGCCCAAATGTTTGCCTCATCTCTTTCAAGAGTTTGTGTTCACGAAATGGATTTTGGTTGTCGGGTGCCTTTGGCCCAATTGTTTGCCTTGCCCTTTTAAAGAGTTTGTGTTCACAAAATGGATTTGGGTTGTCAGGTGGCTGCGGCCCAATTGTTTGATCGCCTTTTTTTTTTTTTTTTTTTTTGTAATATTTTTTTATTTGAAGTAAACCGTTTACAATGTAAAGCTTACTTTATAAACTAACACCTTAATTCAATATTACTACAAATAACATATCAATACTTAATATCTTCTATTTTTTGGAAATAAAGAAAAAGATATATAAAAGAGAAAAGAAAAAAGAGTAAATAAAAAGGAATAAAAAATTCTACCCACATACTTCAATCGTAAATAAAAAGAAAATAAAAAGGGAAAATTTGAAAAACAAAAATATTACATATATATAAACAAAAACTAAAGTCATTATATGAAATACTATTTCATTCAGAGATATCTCTAATAAATGCACAATAATATCAAATATAAGTAAGTTATTCGCATCGGATCCGTAGGGTGTCCGTCGAGCCGTGATTCCAAGAATAGCTACTTTTCTAAATACTGTATATATGGAGACCATATCGATTCAAAAGAATTATACCTGTCCAAAAGGACAAATCTAATTCTTTCCAAATTCAACGTCTCCAACATCTCTGCTTTCCACATTTTAATTGTTGGAGATAATGTTCCCTTCCAAAATTTAAGTATCATTTTTTCCCCTATTATTAAACAGTAATCAAAAAAATTTCTTTGATTAACCGTGAGTACCAAATTTGGCTCCGGGATTCCGAATATTATTAATTTTGGGTCTGGGTCGAGTTCAACCTTAAGAACTTCCGAAATAACTTAAAAAATTTCAATCCAATAATAATTCAACCGTGGACACGTTACCAAACTATGTATTAAATTTGCTTCAAGATTCTTACATTTATCACAAATAGAGGAGAGACTAGGAAAAATACTTTTTAATTTGGTTTTCGAGTAGTGTAATCTATATATAACTTTAAATTGTATCAGTGTATGTCTGGCATTCAAAGAACACCAATGTATTCTTTGTAAGCATTCTTCCCAAGTTTCTTTTGTTATAGGTAATCCGATTTCATTTTCCCATGCTTGACGATATGTTTCAGTTGTTGGGTTCTCTTTATCTAAAATAATATTGTATATATAAGCTATAAGCTTATCCGTATTTGGATGTAAATTAAACAGCTCATCTAATAAGCCTGGTTCTTTTTTTTTATAGTCTTGTGTGTTACATTTAATAAAATCTCTAATTTGTAAATACCTAAAATGGTGTTGTGAAGGTAATCCAAAAATATCTTGTAACTCTTCAAATAATAAAAATTTTCCATTTCTATAAAGGTGTCCTATCCTTTTAATTCCTAAATCCTCCCACAGTCTAAACCCCGCATCTAAGATTGAGGGTTTAAACAGTGGGTTATTCCTAATTGGTAACCTAGAAGAAAGATTATCCAGATATAGGGTCTTAACTATCTGTTTCCAAATACGCCTATTATTATAAATTATAGGGTTGTCCCTATAAGTCTTTTTTTGTACTTCCTTTGGTGCGAAAATAATCGACTCTATATTGAAAGGTAAACAGTCTTCCTTTTCCATTTTTAACCACATTGGTTCAACATCCATATTTACCCACCAAAAATTCATATTCTTAATCTGGACTGCCCAAAAGTAATATAGAAAATTTGGAAGTGCCAGCCCTCCATTTATCTTAGACTTACATAAGTGTTTTTTACTTATTCTATGACTTTTGTAATCCCAGACAAAATTATTAACTATAGTATCAATTTTTTTAAAAAAACTTTTTGGGAGAAAAAAAGGAATTGCCTGAAATAAATATAACAATTGTGGTAAAAAAAATCATCTTTATAGCATTAATCCTACCAATCATAGATATAGGGAGTGTTTTCCAATATGAAATGTTTTTTTTAAGTTTCTCTAATAATTGATAATAATTAGCTTTAATTAATAATTTATAGGATTTAGACACATTGATTCCTAAATATTTAAATTTATCTGTAACTATTTTTAGTGGGTATTTTTGTAATATATTTACATTTATACCAGTTATAGGCATAATGTCACTTTTATTCCAATTAATCCTATATCCTGAAAATACGCTAAATTCATTTATAACATTAAATAACTTGGGAATACTACATTCCGGCTTAGTAATATAAATCAGAATATCATCTGCATATAAAGATATCTTATTATTTGTTGTGTCAGTATTATACCCATATATTTCGGGTTCTGATCTGATTCTTTCGGCCAGAGGTTCTATCACCAAAGCAAATAATAAAGGGGATAACGGACATCCCTGTCTGCATCCCCTAAAAAGTCTAAATTTAGGTGATAGTATTTGATTAGTTAAAATTCTTGCTGTAGGGTTAGAATATAATATTCTTACCCATTTACAAAATCCATCCCCCAGTTGATACTTTTCCATTATATTAAATAAATATGACCATTCCACCTGGTCGAATGCTTTTTCAGCATCCAACGATATAACTGCTAATTCAATATCTCTCCTTCTTCTCGAGTATATAATGTTAAACAAGCGTCTAAGATTATGTGATGAATAACGTTTTGGAATAAAACCTGTTTGATCATAATGTATTATTTTGGAAATCACTAAGCTTAGCCTCCGAGACAGTACTTTAGTTAATATTTTTTGATCAGTATTTAAAAGGGCAATCGCTCGATATGATCCAGGATCTTCCAGATCCTTATCTAATTTAGGAATTAATGTAATTGTAGATTCATTTAAAGACTCTGGTAACTTTCCTAACTCATAGGTGTGTCTATACACTGTTTGTAATCTTGATGAAAGTAGATCATGAAATTTTTTATAAAATTCTGCACTCAGGCCATCGGGGCCCGCTGTTTTACCATTTTTTAACGATCCAATTGATTCTTCGATATCTATTACCGATATTTCAGCATTTAATAATTGCCTACTCTCAAAATCTAGCTTATTAAAATGACATTTTTCTAAAAATGTTTCCATTTCATCTGTTTGCCCTGTTAATTTAGATGAATAAAGATTTTGATAATATTGTAAAAATGTGTCATTAATGTCTTTTGGTATAGTCAACGTATTTCCCTGTACCGATCTAATACTATGTATAGTTTTTTCATCGTCTAATCTTCTGAGTTGTCGTGCTAATAATTTTTGAGGTTTATCACCAAATTCAAAATGAACTTGTTTAGTTTGTTGATATAGTTTTATCACTTGATCAGAGTAAATTTTATTTAATCTATATTTTAATATAGCAATTTTATTACTCAACTCTTTAGAAGGATGTATTATATTTTCACTATCTAATTGTTTTATCTCTTTTTCTAACTTTTGCTCCATTTTTCGATTTACTTTGTTAAAATGAGCTTGTGCTGATATTATTGCACCGCGCATAAATGCTTTAAATGTATCCCATAATAATAATGGGGAAGTCTCAGATTTATCGTTAGTTTCAAAAAATAATTTAATCTGTTTCTCCACATAGTTACAGCAGTCTTTATCCTTTAATATCTGTGTGTTGAATCTCCAAATATTAGTTTTATTAACTATATCTTTTAATTTTATCTTAAATGCACAAAATTGTGCACAAAATGGATTTAGGTATTCAGGTGGCTGTGGCCCAATTGTTTGCCTCGCCTTTTTAAAGAGTTTCTGTTCACAAAATGGATTTTGGTTGTCTGGTGGCTGCGGCCAAATTGTTTGCATCGTCTTTTTCAAGAGTTTGTGTTCACAAAATCGATTTAGGTTGTCAGGTGGCTGTGGCCCAATAGCTTGCCTCACCTTTTTAAACAGTTTGTGTTCACAAAATGGATTTTGCTTGTTCGGTGTCTTTGGCCCAATTGTTTGCCTCGCCTTTTTAAAGAGTTTGTGTTCACAAAATTAATTTTGGTTGTCAGGTGACTGCGGTCCAATTATTTGCCTCGGCATTTTGAAGAGTTTGTGTTAACAAAATGGATTTGTGTTGTTCGGTGGCGGCGGCCAAATTGTTTGCCTCGCCTTTTTGAAGAGTTTGTGTTCACAAAATGGATTTTGGTTGTCGGGTGCCTTTGGCCCAATTGTTTGCCTCGCCTTTTGAACCAGTTTTTGTGTTCACAAAATGGATTTTGTTTGTCAGGTTGCTGCCGCCCAATTGTTTGCCTCGCCATTTTAAAGAGTTTGTGTTCACAAAATGGATTTTGATTGTCTGGTGGCTGCAACCCAATAGCTTGCCTCACATTTTTGAACAGTGTGTGTTCACAAAATGGATTTTGGTGGCTAGGTGGCTGTGGCCCAATTGTTTGCCATGCCTTTTTCAAAAGTTTGTTTTCACAAAATGGATTTGGGTTGTCAGTTGGCTGCGGCCAAATTAGTTGCCTCGCCTTTTTAAACAGTTTGTGTTCACAAAATGGATTTAGTTTGTCAGGTGGCTGAGGCCCAATTGTTTGCCTCGCCTTTTGAATGAGTTGGTGTTCACAAAATTGATTTTGGTTGTCAGGTGGCTGCGGCCCAATTGTTTGCCTCGCCTTTTATAGACTTTGTGATCACGAAATTAATTTTGGTTGTCAGGTGACTGCGGTCCAATTGTTTGCCTCGTCTTTTTAAAGAGTTTTGTTCACAAAATGGATTTGTGTTGTCAGGTGGCTGCGGCCAAATTGTTTGCCTCGCCTTTTTAAAGAATTAGTGTTCAAAAAATGGATGTTGATTGTCAGGTGGCTGTGGCCTAATTGTTTGCCTCGCCGTTTTAAAGAGTTTGTGTTCACAAAATGGAATTTTGTTGTCAGGTTGCTGTGGCCCAATTGTTTGCCTCGCCTTTTTAAAAGTATTATGTTCACAAAAGAATTTTGGTTGTCATTTGGCTGCTTGCTGCCCAATTCCTTGCCTCGCCTGTTTTAAAAAAAGATTGTGTTCACAAAATGGATCTTGGTTGTCAGGTGGCTGCGGCCAAATTGTTTGCCTCACCATTTTCAAGAGATTGTGTTCACAAAATGGATTTAGGTTGTCAGGTGGCTGCGGCCCAATTGTTTGCCTCGCCTTTTCCAAGAGTTTGTGTTTACAAAATGGATTTTGCTTGTCATTTGGCTGCTTGCTGCCCTATTGTTTGCCTCGCCTTTTTAAAAAAAAGATTGTGTTCACAAAATGGATTTTGGTTGTCAGGTGTCTGCGGCCAAATTGTTTGCCTCGCCTTTTTCAAGAGTTTGTGTTCACAAAATGTATTTTGGTTGTCAGGTGGCAGCAGTCTAATTGTTTGCCTTGCCTTTTTAAAACATTTGTGTTCATAAAATGGATTTTGTTTGGCACGTGGCAGCGACCAAATTGTTTGCCTCACCTTTTTGAAGAGTTTGTGTTCACAAAATGGATTTTGGTTGTTAGGTGACTGCGGCCCAAATATTTGCCTCACCTTTTTATAGAGTTTGTGTTCACAAAATGGATTTAGTTTGTCAGGTGGCTGCAGCCCAATTGTTTGCCTCGCCATTTTCAAGAGATTGTTTTCACAAAATGGATTTAGGTTGTCAAGTAGCTGCGGCCAATTGTTTTCCTCGCCTTTTTAAACAGTTTGTGTTCACAAAATGTATTTGGTTGTCAGGTGGCTGCGGCCCAAATGTATGCCTCGCCGTTTTAAAGTGTTTGTGTTCACAAAATGGATTTTGCTTGTCAGGTGGCTGCAGCCAAATTGTTTGCCTCGCTTTTTAAAAAGTTTGTGTTCACAAAATGAATTTTGGTTTTCAGGTGGTTGCGGCCCAATTGTGTGCCTAGCCTTTTTAAAGTTTTTGTTCACAAAATGGATTTTGGTTGTCAGGTGGCTGTGGCCCAATTGTTTGCCTCGCCTTTTTGAAGTGTTTGTGTTCCCAAAATGGATTGTGGTTGTCAGGTAGTTGCGGCCCAATTGTTTGCCTTGCCTTTTTAATAAAAAGTTTGTGTTCCCAAAATGATTTTTGGTTGTCAGGTGGCTGCTTGCAGCCCAATAGTTTGCTTCACCTTTTTGAAGAGTTTATGTTCACGAAATGAATTCTGGTTATAAGGTGGCTGCGATCCAATTGTTTTCCTCGCCTTTTTCAAGAGTTTTTGTTCACAAAATGGATTTTAGTAGTCGCGTAGCTGCGGCCAAATTGTTTCCCTCGCCTTTTTAAACAGTTTGTGTTCACAAAATTGAATTTGGTTGTCAGGTGGCTGCAGCCCAATTGTTTGCCTCGCCTTTTTAAAGAGTATGTGTCCTCAAAATGGATTTTGGTTGTCAGGTGGCTGCGGCCCAAATGTTTGCCTCGTCTTTTTGAAGAGTTTGTGCTCGCAAAATGAAATCTGGTTGTAAGGTGGCTGCGGTCCAATTGTTTGCCTCGCCTTTTTCACGAATTTTTGTTCACAAAATGGATTTTGGTTGTCACGCAGCTGCGGCCAAATTGTTTGCCTCGCCTTTTTAAAGAGTTTGTGTTCACAAAATGGATTTCCGTTGTCAGGTGGCTACGATCCAATTGTTTGCCTCGCCTTTTTCAAGAGTTCGTGTTCACAAAAAAGATTTAGGTTGTCAGGTGGCTGCGGCTCAATTGTTTTTCTCGCCTTTTTAAACAGTGTGTGTTCACAAAATGGATTTAGGTTGTCAAGTGGCTGCGGCCCAATTGTTTTTCTCAGCTTTTAAAACAGATTGTGTTCACAACATTGAATTAAGTTGTCAGGTGGCTGCAGTCCAATTGTTTGCCTTGCCTTTTTAAAACATCTGTGTTCACAAAATGGATTTAGGTTGTCAGGTGGCAGCGACCAAATTGTTTGCCTCACCTTTTTGAAGAGTTTGTGTTCACAAAATGGATTTAGTTTGTCAGGTGGCTGCGGCCCAACTGTTTGCATCGCCTTTTTAAGGAGTTTGTGTTCACAAAATGGATTTTGGTTGCCAGGCGGCTGCGGCCCAAATGTTTGCCTCATCTCTTTCAAGAGTTTGTGTTCACAAAATGGATTTTGGTTGTCGGGTGCCTTTGGCCCAATTGTTTGCCTTGCCTTTTTAAAGAGTTTGTGTTCACAAAATGGATTTGGGTTGTCAGGTGGCTGCGGCCAATTTTTTTGCCTCGCCTTTTTAAAGAGTTTGTGTTCACAAAATTGATTTTGGTTGTCAGGCGGCTGCGGCCCAAATGTTTGCCTCATCTTTTTCAAGTGTTTGTGTTCACAAAATGGATTTTGATTGTCACATGGCTGCGGCCCATTTGTTGGTCTCGCCTTTTTAAAAAGAAGATTGTGTTCACAAAATGGATTTTGGTTGTCAGGTGGCTGTGGCTAAATTGTTTGCCGCGCCTTTTTGAAGAGTTTGTGTTCAGAAAATGGATTTTGTTTGTCAGGTGGCTGCGGCCCAATTGTTTGCCTTGCCATTTTCAAGAGATTGTGTTCACAAAATGTATTTTGGTTGTCTGGTAGCTGCGACCCAATAGCTTGCCTCACATTTTTGAACAGTTTGTGTTCACAAAATGAATTTTGGTTGTCAGGCGGCTGCGGCCCAATTGTTTGCATCGCCTTTTTAAAGAGTTTGTGATCACAAAATGGATTTTGGTTGTCAGGTGGCTGCGGCCCAATTGTTTGCCTTACCTTTTTCAAGAGTTTGTGTCCACAAAATTGATTTTGGTTGTCAGGCGGCTGCGGCCCAATTGTTTGCCTCACCTTTTTAAAGAGTTTGTGTTCACAAAATCGATTTAGGTTGTCAGGTGGCTGCGGCCCAATTGTTTGCCTTGCCTTTTTACTGAGTTTGTGTTCACAAAATGGATTTAGTTTGTCACATGGCTGCGGCCCAATTGTTTGCCTCGCCTTTTTAAAGAGTTTCTGTTCACAAAGTAGATTTTGTTTGTCAGGTGGCTGCGGCCCATTTGTTTGCCATGGATTTTCGAGAGTTTGTGTTCACAAAATTGAATTTTGGTTGTCAGCTTACTGCGGTCCAATTATTTGCCTCGCCATTTTAATGAGTTTTTGTTCACAAAATGGATTTAGGTTTGTCGGGTGGCTGCGGCCCAATTGTTTGCCTCGCCTTTTGAAACAGTTTTTGTGTTCTCAAAATGGATTTTGTTTGTCAGGTGGCTGCCGTCCAATTGTTAGCCTCGCCATTTTAAAGAGTTTGTGTTCACAAAATGGATTTGGGTTGTCAGGTGGATGCGGCCAAATTGTTTGCCTCGCCTTTTTAAACAGTTTGTGTTCATAAAATTGATTTTGATTGTCACATGGCTGCGGCCCAATTGTTTGCCTCGCCTTTTTAAAGAGTTTCTGTTCACAAAATGGATTTTGATTGTCTGGTGGCTGCGACCCAATAGCTTGCCTCACATTTTTGAACGGTATGTGTTCACAAAATGGATTTTGGTTGTCAGGTGGCTGTGGCCCAATTGTTTGCCATGCCTTTTTCAAAAGTTTGTTTTCACAAAATGGATTTGGGTTGTCAGTTGGCTGCAGCCAAATAAGTTGCCTCGCCTTTTTAAACAGTTTGTGTTCACAAAATGGATTTAGTTTGTCAGGTGGCTGAGGCCCAATTGTTTGCCTCGCCTTTTTAAAGAGTTTCTGTTCACAAAATTGATTTTGGTTGTCAGGTGGCTGCGGCCCAATTGTTTGCCTTGTCTTTTTAAACAGTTTGTGTTCACAAAATGGACTTTGATTGTCACATGGCTGCGGCCCAATTGTTTGCCTCGCCATTGTAAAGAGTTTGTGTTCACAAAATAGATTTGGGTTGTCAGTTGGCTGCGGCCAAATTAGTTGCCTCACCTTTTTAAAGAGTTTGTGTTCACAAAATGGATTTTGGCTGTCAGGTGACTGCTGTCCTATTGTTTGCCTCGCCATTTTAAAGAGTTTGTGTTCACAAAATAGATTTGGGTTGTTAGGTAGCTGTGGCCAATTTGTTTGCCTCGCCATTTTGAGGAGTTTGTTTTCACAAAATGGATTTAGTTTGTCAGGTGGCTGTGGCCCAACTGTTTGCATCGCCTTTTTAAGGAGTTTGTGTTCACAAAATGGATTTGGGTTGTTAGGTGGCTGTGGCCCAATTGTTTGCCTCGCCTTTTTAAAAATTTTCTGTTCACAAAATGGATTTTGATTGTCAGGTGGCCGCGGCCAATTGTTTGCCTCGCCTTTTTAAACAGTTTGCGTTCACAAAATGGATTTTGATTGTCACATGGCTGCGGCCCAATTATTTGCCTCGCCTTTTTAAAGAGTTTCTGTTCACAAAATAGATTTTGGTTGTCAGGTGGCTGCAGCCCATTGTGGCTGCGGCCAAATTGGTTGTGTCGCCTTTTTAAAAAGATTCTGTTCACAAAATTGATTTTGTTTGCCAGGCGGCTGCGGCCCAAATGTTTGCCTCCTCTTTTTCAAGAGTTTGTGTTCACAAAATTGATTTTGATTGTCGAGTGTCTTTGGCCCAATTGTTTGCCTCGCCTTTTTATGGAGTTTGCGATCATGAAATGAATTTTGTTTGTCAGGTGACTGCGATCCAATTATTTGCCTCGCCATTTTAAAGAGTTTGTGTTGACAAAATGGATTTGTGTTGTTCGGTGGCTGCGGCCAAATTGTTTGCCTCGCCTTTTTAAAGAGTTTGTGTTCACAAAATGGATTTGTGTTGTTCAGTGGCTGCGGCCAAATTGTTTGCCTCGCCGTTTTGAAGAGTTTGTGTACACAAAATGGATTTTGGTTGTCAGGTGGCTGCGGCCCAATTGTTTGCGTCACCTTTTTAAAGAGTTTGTGTTACCAAAATGTATTTAGTTTGTCAGGTGGCTGCGGCCCAATTGTTTGCCTCGCCTTTTGAAACAGTTTGTGTGCACAAAATAGATTTAGGTTCTCAGGTGGCTGCGGCCCAATTGTTTGCCTCGCCTTTTGATCCAGTTTTTGTGTTCTCAAAATTGATTTTGTTTGTCAGGTGGCTGCCGCCCAATTGTTTGCCTTGCCTTTTTAAACAGTTTGTGTTCACAAAATGGATTTAGTTTGTCAGGTGGCTGAGGCCCAATTGTTTGCCTCGCCTTTTGAATGAGTTTGTGTTCACAAAATTGATTTTGGTTGTCAGGTGGCTGCGGCCCAATTGTTTGCCTCGCCTCTTTAAAGAGTTTGTGTTCACAAAATGGATTTTGGTTGTCAGGTGGCTGCGGCCCAATTGTTTGCCTCACCTCTTTAAAGAGTTTCTGTTCACAAAATGGATTTTGGTTGCCTGGTGGCTGCGGGCCATTTGTTTGCCTCACCTCTTTGAAGCGTTTGTATTCACAAAATTGATTTAGGTTGTCAGGTGGTTGCAGCCCAATTGTTTGCCTCAGATTTTCAAACAGTTTACATTCACAAAATGGATTTAGGTTGTCAGGTGGCTGTGGCCCAATTGTTTTCCTCGCCTTTTTAAAGAGTTTGTGATCACAAAATGGATTTGGGTTTCCAGGTGGCTGCGGCCAAATTGTTTGCCTCGCCTCTTTCAAGAGTCTGTGTTCACAAAATGGAATTTGGTTGTCAGGTGGCTGTGCCCAATTCTTTGCCTCACCTTTTTAAAGAGTTTGAGTTCTCAAAATAAATTAAGGTTGCCAGGTGGCTGCGGCCAAAGTGTTTTCCTCACCTTTTTAAACAGTTTATGTACACAAAATGGATGTTGGTTGTCAGTTGGTTGTGGCCCAATTGTTTGCCTCACCGTTTTAAAGAGTTTGTGTTCACAAAATTGAATTTGGTTGACAGGTGGCTGTGGCCCAATTGCTTGCCCTGCCTTTTTAAAAGTATTATGTTCACAAAAGAATTTTGGTTGTCATTTGGCTGCTTGCTGCCCAATTCTTTGCCTCGCCATTTAAAAAAAAATATTGTGTTCACAAAATGGATTTTGGTTGTCAGGTGGCTGCGGCCAAATTGTTTGCCTCGCCTTTTTGAAGAGTTTGTGTTCACAAAACGGATTTTGTTTGTCAGGTGGCTACAGCCCAATAGTTTGCCTCGCCTTTTTAAAAGTGTTATGTTCACAAAGAATTTTGTTTGAATTTGGCTGCTAGCTTCGCTATTCTTTGCCTTGCCTTTTTTTAAAAAAAGATTGTGTTCACAAAATGGATTTTGGTTGTCAGGTGGCTGCGGCCAAATTGTTTGACTCGCCTTTTTAAAAAGTTTGTGTTCAGAAAATAATTTTTGTTCTCATTTGACTGCTTGCTGCCCAATTGTTTGCCTCACCTTTTTTAAAAAAAAGGATTGTATTCACAAAATGGATTTAGGTTGTCAGGTTGCTGCGGCCCAATTGTTTGCCTCGCCTTTTTCAAGAGTTTGTGTTCACAAAATGGATTTTGGTTGTCAGGTGGCTGCGGCCCAATTGTTTGCCTCACCTTTTTAAAGAGTTTCTGTTTACAAAATGGATTTTCGTTGTCTGGTGGCTGCAGCCTAATTGTTTGCCTTGCCTTTTTCAAGAGTTTATGTTCACAAAATGGATTTTGGTTGTCAGGTGGCTGTGGCCCAAATGTTTGCCTCGCCTTTTACAAGAGTTTGTGTTCACAAAATGGATTTGGGTTGTGACTTGGCTGCTGCCAAATTATTTGCCTCGCATTTTGAAACTGTTTGTGTGCACAAAATGAATGTTGATTGTCAGGTGGCTGCGGCCTAATTGTTTGCCTCACCGTTTTAAAGAGTTTGTGTTCACAAAATGGATTTGGGTTGTCAGGTGGCTGTGGCCAAAGTGTTTTCCTCACCTTTTTAAACAGTTTATGTACACAAAATGGATGTTGGTTGTCAGGTGGTTGCGGCCCAATTGTTTGCCTCACCGTTTTAAACAGTTTGTGTTCACAAAACGGATGTTGATTGTCAGGTGGCTGCGGCCCAATTGTTTGCCTCGCCTTTTCAAAGAGTTTGTGTTCACAAACTGAATTTTGGTTGTCAGGGGGCTGTGGCCAAATTGTTTGCCCCACCTTCTTAAAGAATTTGTGTTCACAAAATGGATTTTGGTTGTCATGTGGCTGCGGCCAAATTGTTTGCCTCGCCTTTTTAAACAGTTTGTGTACACAAAACGTATGTTGATTGTCAGGTGGCTGCGGCCTAGTTGTTTGCCTCGCCGTTTTAAAGAGTTTGTGTTCACAAAATGGAATTTGGTTGTCAGGTGGCTTTGGCCCAATTGTTTGCCTCGCCTTTTTAAAAAGTTTGTGTTCAGAAAATAATTTTTGTTCTCATTTGACTGCTTGCTGCCCAATTGTTTGCCTCACCTTTTTTAAAAAAAAGGATTGTGTTCACAAAATGGATTTTGTTTGTCGGGTGGCTGTGGCCCAATTGTTTTCCTTGCCTTTTTCAAGAGTTTGTGTTTACAAAATGGTTTTTGGTTGTCACATGGCTTCGGCTGAATTGTTTGCCTCGTCTTTTTCAAGAGTTTGTCTTCATAAAATTGCTTTTGGCTGTCAGTTGGCTGCGGCACAATTGTTTTCCTCGCCTTTTTACAGAGTTTATGTTCACAAAAATGATTTACTTTGTCAGGTGGCTGCAGCCCAATTGTTTGCCTCACCTTTTCAAAGAGTTTGTGTTCACAAAATGAATTTTGGTTGTCAGGTTGTTGCGGCAAAATTGTTTGCCTCACCGTTTTAAAGAGTTTGTGTTCACAAAATGGAAGTTGGTTGTCAGGTGGCTGCGGTCCAATTGTTTGCCTCGTCTTTTTAAAGAGTTTTGTTCACAAAATGGATTTGTGTTGTCAGGTGGCTGCGGCCAAATTGTTTGCCTCGCCTTTTTAAAGAATTTGTGTTCAAAAAATGGATGTTGATTGTCAGGTGGCTGCGGCCTAATTGTTTGCCTCGCCGTTTTAAAGAGTTTGTGTTCACAAAATGGAATTTGGTTGTCAGGTTGCTGCGGCCCAATTGTTTGCCTCGCCTTTTTTAAAGTATTATGTTCACAAAAGAATTTTGGTTGTCATTTGGCTGCTTGCTGCCCAATTCCTTGCCTCGCCTGTTTTAAAAAAAGATTGTGTTCACAAAATGTATTTTGGTTGTCAGGTGTCTGCGGCCAAATTGTTTGCCTCGCCTTTTTCAAGAGTTTGTGTTCACAAAATGTATTTTGGTTGTCAGGTGGCTGCAGCCCAAATATTTGCCTCACCTTTTTATAGAGTTTGTGTTCACAAAATGCATTTAGTTTGTCAGGTGGCTGCAGCCCAATTGTTTGCCTCGCCATTTTCAAGAGATTGTTTTCACAAAATGGATTTAGGTTGTCAAGTAGCTGCGGCCAATTGTTTTCCTCGCCTTTTTAAACAGTTTGTGTTCACAAAATGTATTTGGTTGTCAGGTGGCTGCGGCCCAAATGTATGCCTCACCGTTTTAAAGTGTTTGTGTTCACAAAATGGATTTTGCTTGTCAGGTGGCTGCAGCCAAATTGTTTGCCTCGCTTTTTAAAAAGTTTGTGTTCACAAAATGGATTTTGGTTTTCAGGTGGTTGCGGTCCAATTGTGTGCCTAGCCTTTTTAAAGTTTTTGTTCACAAAATGGATTTTGGTTGTCAGGTGGCTGTGGCCCAATTGTTTGCCTCGCCTTTTTGAAGTGTGTGTTCCCAAAATGGATTGTGGTTGTCAGGTAGTTGCGGCCCAATTGTTTGCCTTGCCTTTTTAATAAAAAGTTTGTGTTCCCAAAATGATTTTTGGTTGTCAGGTGGCTGCTTGCAGCCCAATAGTTTGCTTCACCTTTTTGAAGAGTTTATGTTCACAAAATGAATTCTGGTTGTAAGGTGGCTGTGATCCAATTGTTTACCTCGCCTTTTTCAAGAGTTTTTGTTCACAAAATGGATTTTAGTAGTCGCGTAGCTGCGGCCAAATTGTTTCCCTCGCCTTTTTAAACAGTTTGTGTTCACAAAATTGAATTTGGTTGTCAGGTGGCTGCAGCCCAATTGTTTGCCTCGCCTTTTTAAAGAGTATGTGTCCTCAAAATGGATTTTGGTTGTCAGGTGGCTGCGGCCCAAATGTTTGCCTCGTCTTTTTGAAGAGTTTGTGCTCGCAAAATGAAATCTGGTTGTAAGGTGGCTGCGGTCCAATTGTTTGCCTCGCCTTTTTCACGAATTTTTGTTCACAAAATGGATTTTGGTTGTCACGCAGCTGCGGCCAAATTGTTTGCCTCGCCTTTTTAAAGAGTTTGTGTTCACAAAATGGATTTCCGTTGTCAGGTGGCTACGATCCAATTGTTTGCCTCGCCTTTTTCAAGAGTTCGTGTTCACAAAAAAGATTTAGGTTGTCAGGTGGCTGCGGCTCAATTGTTTTTCTCGCCTTTTTAAACAGTGTGTGTTCACAAAATGGATTTACGTTGTCAAGTGGCTGCGGCCCAATTGTTTTTCTCAGCTTTTAAAACAGATTGTGTTCACAACATTGATTTAAGTTGTCAGGTGGCTGCAGTCCAATTGTTTGCCTTGCCTTTTTAAAACATCTGTGTTCACAAAATGGATTTAGGTTGTCAGGTGGCAGCGACCAAATTGTTTGCCTCACCTTTTTGAAGAGTTTGTGTTCACAAAATGGATTTAGTTTGTCAGGTGAATGCGGCCCAACTGTTTGTATCGCCTTTTTAAGGAGTTTGTGTTCACAAAATGGATTTTGGTTGCCAGGCGGCTGCGGCCCAAATGTTTGCCTCATCTCTTTCAAGAGTTTGTGTTCACAAAATGGATTTTGGTTGTCGGGTGCCTTTGGCCCAATTGTTTGCCTTGCCTTTTTAAAGAGTTTGTGTTCACAAAATGGATTTGGGTTGTCAGGTGGCTGCGGCCCAATTGGTTGTGTCGCCTTTTTAAAGAGTTTCTGTTCAGAAAATTGATTTTGTTTGCCAGGCGGCTGCGGCCCAAATGTTTGCCTCCTCTTTTTCAAGAGTTTGTGTTCACAAAATTAATTTTGATTGTCACATGGCTGCGGCCCAATTGTTTGTATCGCCTTATTAAATAGTTTCTGTGCACAAAATGTATTTTGTTTGTCGAGTGTCTTTGGCCCAATTGTTTGCCTTGCCTTTTTATGGAGTTTGCGATCATGAAATGAATTTTGTTTGTCAGGTGACAGCGATCCAATTATTTGCCTCGCCATTTTAAAGAGTTTGTGTTGACAAAATGGATTTGAGTTGTTCGGTGGCTGCGGCCAAATTGTTTGCCTCGCCTTTTTAAAGAGTTTGTGTTCACAAAATGGATTTGTGTTGTTCGGTGGCTGCGGCCAAATTGTTTGCCTCACCGTTTTGAAGAGTTTGTGTACACAAAATGGATTTTGGTTGTCAGGTGGCTGCGGCCCAATTGTTTGCGTCACCTTTTTCAAGAGTTTGTGTTCACAAAATGGATTTAGTTTGTCACGTGGCTGCGGACCAATTGTTTGCTTCACCTTTTTAAACAGTTTGTCTTCACAAAATGGATTTAGTTTGTCAGGTGGCTGTGGCCCAATTATTTGCCTCGCCTTTTGCAACAGTTTCTGTGCACAAAATTGATTTTGTTTGTCAGTTCGCTGCGGCCCAATTGTTTGCCTCGCCATTTTGAAGAGTTTGTGTCCACAAAATGGATTTTGGTTGTCACATGACTGGGGACCAATTGTTTGTTTCACCTTTTTAAACAGTTTGTTTTCACAAATGGATTTAGGTTGTCAGGTGGCCGCGGACCAATTGTTTGCCTCGCCTTTTTAAAGAGTTTGTGTTCACAAATGGATAATGGTCGTCAGGTGGCTGTGGCCAATTTTTTGCCTCGCCTTTTTAAGGAGTTTGTGTTCACAAAATTGATTTTGATTGTCACATGGCTGCGGCCCAATTGTTTGTATCGCCTTATTAAAGTGTTTCTGTTCACAAAATGGATTTTGTTTGTCTGGTAGCTGCGACCCAATAGCTTGCCTCACATTTTTGAACAGTTTGTGTTCACAAAACGGATTTTGGTTGTCAGGCGGCTGCGGCCCAATTGTTTGCATCGCCTTTTTAAAGAGTTTGTGATCACAAAATGGATTTGGGATGTCAGGTGGCTGTGGCCAAATTGTTTGCCTCACCTTTTTGAAGAGTTTGTGTTCACAAAATGGATTTTGGTTGTTAGGTGACTGCGGCCCAAATGTTTGCCTCGCCTTTTTAAAGAGTTTGTGTTCACAAAATTGATTTTGGTTGTCAGGTGGCTGTGGCCCAATTGTTTGCCTCGCCTTTTTATAGAGTTTTTGTTCACAAAATGGATTTAGTTTGTCAGGTGGCTGCGGCCCAATTGTTTGCCTCGCCATTTTCAAGAGATTGTGTTCACAAAATGGAATTAGGTTGTCAAGAAGCTGCGGCCCAATTGTTTTCCTCGCCTTTTTGAACAGTTTGTGTTCACAAAATGAATTTAGGTTGTCAGGTGGCTGTGGCCCAATTGTATGCCTCACCGTTTTAAAGTGTTTGTGTTTACAAAATGGATTTTGTTTGTCAGGTGGCTGCGGCCAAATTGTTTGCCTCGCTTTTTAAAGAGTTTGTGTTCACAAAATGGATTTTGGATGTCAGGTGGCTGCGGCCCAATTGTGTGCCTAGCCCATTTAAAGTTTGTGTTCACAAAATGGATTTTGGTTGTCAAGTGGCTGCGGCCCAATTGTTTGCCTCGCCTTTTTGAAGTGTTTGTGTTCACAAAATGGATTTAGGTTGCCAGGTGGCTGCGGCACAATTGTTGGCATTACCTTCTTAAGGAGTGTGTTCACAAAATCGATTTTGGTTGTCACGTGTCTGCGACCCAATTGTTTGCTTCGCCTTTTTATTAAAAAGTTTGTGTTCACAAAATGAATTTTGGTTGTCGAGTGGCTGCTCGCAGCCCAATTGTTTGCCTCACCCTTTTGAAGAGTTTGTGTTCACAAAATGAAATCTGGTTGTAAGGTGGCTGCGGCCCAATTGTTTACCTCACCTTTTTCAAGAGTTTTTGTTCACAAAATGAATTTAGGTTGTCAGGTAGCTGCGGCCCAATTGTTTTCCTCGCCTTTTAAAACAGTTTGTGTTCTCAAAATGGAATTAGGTTGTCCGGTCGCTGAGGCCCAAATGATTGCCTCGGCTTTTCAAACAGTTTGTGTTCACAAAATGGATTTTGGTTGTCAGGTGGCTGTGGCCCAATTGTTTGCCTCGCCTTTTTAAAGAGTATGTGTTCACAAAATGGATTTCGGTTGTCATGTGGCTGCGGCCCAATTGTTTGCCTCGCCTTTTTAAAGAGTATGTGTTGACAAAATGGATTTTGGTTGTCGAGTGGCTGCGGCCAAATTGTTTGCCTCGACTTTTTAAAGAGTTTGTGTTCACAAAATGGATTTTGGTTGTCAGGTGGCCGCGGCCCAATTGTTTTTCTCGCCTTTTTAAACAGTGTGTGTTCACAAAATGAATTTAGGTTGTCAGGTGGCTGCGGCACAATTGTTTGCCTCACCTTTTTCAAGAGTTTGTGTTCATAAAATGGATTTTGGTTGTCACGTGGCTGGTACCCAATAGTTTGCTTCGCCTTTTTAATAAAATGTTTGTGTTCGCAAAATTAATTTTGGTTGTCATGTGGCTGCTTGCAGCCCAATTGTTTGCCTCACCTTTTTGAAGAGTTTGTGTTCACAAAATGAAACCTGGTTGTAAAATGGCTGCGGCCCAATTGTTTGCCTTGCGTTTTTCTAGAGTTTTTGTTCACAAAATTGATTTTGGTTGTCAGGTGGCTGCTGCCCAATTGTTTGCCTCGCCTTTTTCAAGAGTTGGTGTGCACAAAATGGATTTTGGTTGTCAGGTGGCTGAGGCCCAATAGTTTGCCTCACCTTTTTAAAGAGTTTGTGTTCACAAAATGAATTCAGTTTGACAGGTGGCTGCAGTCCAATTGTTTGCCTCGCCTTTTTAAACAGTGTGTGTTCACAAAATGGATTTAGGTTGTCAGGTGGCTGAGGCCCAATTGTATTTCTCGCCTTTTTAAACAGTGTGTGTTCACTAAATGGATTTAGGTTGTCAGGTGGCTGCGGCATAATTGTTTGCCTCGCCTTTTTGAAGAATTTGTGCTCACAAAATGGATTTATGTTGCCAGGTGGCAGCAGCACAATTGTTTGCCTTCACTTCTTAAAGAGTGTGTTTGCAAAATCTATTTTGGTTGTCACGTGTCTGCGACCCAATTGTTTGTTTCGCCTTTTTAATAAAAGGTTTGTGTTCACAATATGAATTTTGGTTGTCAGGTGGCTGCGGCCCAATTGCTTTTCTCGCCTTTTAAAACAGTGTGTGTTCACAAAATGGATTTAGGTTGTCAGGTGGCTGTGGCCCAATTGTTTGCCTCGCCTTTTTCAAGAGTTTGTGTTCATAAAATGGATTTTGGTTGTCACGTGGCTGCTACCCAATAGTTTGCTTCTCCTTTTTAATAAAATGTTTGTGTTCACAAAATGAATTTTGGTTGTCAGGTGGCTGCTTACAGCCCAATTGTTTACCTCGCCTTTTTGAAGAGTTTGTGTTCACAAAATGAAATCTGGTTGTAAAATGGCTGTGGCCCAATTGCTTGCCTTGCGTTTTTCAAGTGTTTTTGTTCACAAAATTGATTTTGGTTGTCAGGTTGCTGCGGCCCAATTGTTTGCCTCGCCTTTTTCAAGAGTTTGTGTTCACAAAATGGATTTAGGTTGTCAAGTGGCTGAGGCCCAATAGTTTGCCTCACCTTTTTCAAGAGTTTGTGTTCACAAAATGGATTCAGTTTGTCAGGTGGCTGCGGCCCAATTGTTTGCCTCGCCTTTTTAAAGAGTACTAGACCAAGTGCAGACCCGTTGTGTCTGTTCCCCCAACGGGCGGGGCAGCATGTCCCTGAGGGTGGGTGAGGGGGGTAGAGAAGGGTGGGGTAAGGGAGAGGAGAGGGGAAGGTGAGAGGAGAGGGGTTATGGGAAAGAGGGATAGGGGAGAGGTGGAGAGAGAGTGGAGGGGGAGGGAAAGAGAAAGAGAGAGAAAGGAGAGGGAGAGAGGTGGGGAGAGAGAGGGGGTGAGAGAGGAGGGGAGAGAGAAGGAAAGGAGAGGTGGGGAAGGGAGGGAGAGGTGGGGAAGAGAGGGGAAGAGTGGGGAGTGAGGGGAAGATGGGTAGCAGGGAGTGGTGCAAGTGCGAGGGGAAGGGGGTGGGGGGAGATGGGGATGAAGAGGGTGGGGGAGAGGGGTGGGAGTGGTGAGGAGAGAGGGAGATGGAGAGGGAGGAGGAGAGGGGGTGGGGATGATGTGAGAGTGTTCAGGGAGGGGGTGGGAGGGGATGGTGGGAGGGGATGGTGGGAGGGGATGGTGGGAGGGGATGGGGGGGAAGAGGGGTAGGGGAGAGAGAGGGGGTGGGAGCGGTAAGGAGAGAGGGGGAGAGGGAGTAGGAGAGGGGGGTGGGGGAAGGTGTGAGATGGTTCAGGGAGGGGAAGGGGAGAGAGGGGGAAGAGTGTGGAGGGAGGGGGGAGGGGGAGGGGAGAGAGAGGGAAGAGTTTGCAGGGAGGGGGAGAGTGGTAGGGGGAGGGGGAAGAGTGAGGAATGAGGGGGAAAGCGGAGAGAGGGGCAAGAGTGGGGAGGGGGAGGGAAGGGAGGGGGAGAGAGGAGTGGTGGAGGGAGGGGGAAAGGTGGGGAATGGAGGAGAGAGAAGTGGAAGTGGCGAGGGAGGGTGAGAGGTGTAGGGGAGAGTGGTGGAAGTGGGAGAGAGGGAGGGGGAAGGGGGAGTGGTGGAAGAGGGAGAGAGGAGTAGGGGAAAGGGGTATGAGAGAGAGGGTGGGGGAGAGAGAGGGTGGGGGAGGGAGAGAGGTGGGGTGGGAAAGGAGTGGGGGAAGGGAGAGAGAAGTGAAAGAGTGGGGAGGGAGGGGGAGAGGGGTAGTGGAAGTGGTACAGTGTCCCTCTAGTCACATGTGTGGGGGATATTAGGTGGTACAGTGTCCCCCTTGTCACATGTGTGGAGGATGAGGTACAGTGTCCCCCATGTCACATGTGTGGGGGAAGTGGTACAGGTCCCCCTAGTCACATGTGTGGGGGAAGTGGTACAGTGTCCCCCTAGTCACATGTGTGGGGGAAGTTGTACAGTGTCCCTCTAGTCACATGAGTGGGGGGAAGTGGTACAGAGTCCCCCTAGTCACATGTGTGGGGGAAGTGGTACAGTGTCCCCCTAGTCACATGTGTGGGGGAAGTGGTACAGTGTCCCCCTAGTCACATGTGTGGGGGAAGTGGTGCAGTGTCCCCCTAGTCACATGTGCAAGGGGGGGGGCAGCATGTCCCTGAGGGTGGGTGAGGGGGTTACAGAGGGGTGCGGTAAGGGGAAGGGGAGGGGCGAGGATAGGGGAAGGTGAGAGGAGAGGGGTTATGGAGAAGTGGGGAGGAAAGGGAGGTGGAGGGGAGAGGAGAGGGGGAGAAACAGGGGTAGGGGAGAGGTGGAAAGAGAGTGGAGGGGGAGGGAGAGAGAGTGAAAGGAGAGGGAGAGAGGTGTGGAGAGAGAGGGGTGAGAGAGGAGGGGGAGAGAGAGGGAAAGGAGAGGGGGAGAGGTGGGGAGGGGAAGGAGAGGGGAAGAGTGGTGAGTGAGGGGAAGAGGGGTCACAGGGAGTGGTGCAAGAGCGATGGGAAAGGGGTGGGGGGGGGAGATGGGGATGAAGAGGGGTGGGAGAGAGAGGGGGTTGGAGCGGTAAGGAGAGAGGGGGAGAGGGAGTAGGAGAGGGGGGTGGGGGAAGGTGTGAGATGGTTCAGGGAGGGGTGGGAGGGGAAGGGGAGAGAGGGGGAAGAGTGTGGAGGGAGGGGGGAGGGGGAGGGGAGAGAGAGGGAAGAGTTTGCAGGGAGGGGGAGAGTGGTAGGGGGAGGGGGAAGAGTGAGGAGGGAGGGGGAAAGCGGAGAGAGGGTGAGAGAGGGGTGGGGGCGGAAGATGGGGAAAGGTGGGGGATGGGGGAGAGAGAAGCGAAAATGGGGAGGGACGTTGAGAGGTGTAGGGGAGAGTGGTGGAAGTGGGAGAGAGAGAGGGGGAAGGGAGTGGTGGAAGAGGGATAGAGTAGGGTGAAGGGGTGGGGGAGATAAGGAGGGAGGGGAGAGAGAGGGTGGGGGAGGGAGAGAGGTGTGCTGGGAGAGGGGTGGGGGAAAGGAGAGAGAAGTGGAAGAGTGGGGATGGAGAGGGGTAGGGGGAGTGGTGGAAGATGGAGAGAGGGAGGGGAGGGGGGTGGGGGAGTGGTGTGAGAGAGGGGTAGGGGAAAAGGGGTGCACGGGAGAGAGGGGAGGGAGGGGAAGAGGGGTAGCAGGGAGTGGTGCAAGAGCGAGGGGAAGGGGGTGGGGGGAGATGGGGATGAAGGTGGGGGAGAGAGGGGGTGGGAGTGTTGAGGAGAGAGGGGAGAGGGAGGAGGAGAGGGGGGTGGGGGAAGGTGTGACAGGGTTCAGGGAGGGGTTGAGAGAGGGGTGGGAGGGGAAGGGGAGAGGGGGAAGAGTGTGGAGGGAGAGGGGGAAGAGTGTGGAGGGAGGGGGAGAGGGGTAAGGGAGAGAGAGGGAAGAGTGGGGGGAGGGGGAGAGTGGTAGGGGGAGGGGGGAGAGTGAGGAGGGAGGGGGACAGCGGAGAGAGGAGGAAGAGTGGGGAGGGGGAGGGAAGGGAGGGGGAGAGATGGGTGGGGGAGGGAGATGGGGAAAGGTGGGGAATGGGGGAGAGAGAAGTGGAAGTGGGGAGGGAGGGTGAGAGGTGTAGGGGAGAGTGGTGGAAGTGGGAGAGAGGGAGAGGGAAGGAGGAGTGGTGGAAGTGGGAGAGAGGAGTAGGGGAAAGGGGTGGGGGAGATAGAGAGGGTGGGGGAGGGAGAGAGGTGGGGTGGGAGAGGGGTGGGGGAAGGGAGAGAGAAGTGGAAGAGTGGGGAGGGAGGGGGAGAGGGATATGGGAAGTGGTACAGTGTCCCCCTAGTCACATGTGTGGGGGATATTAGGTGATACAGTGTCCCCCTAGTCACATGTGTGGGGGAAGTGGTACAGAGTTCCCCTAGTCACATGTGTGGGGGATATTAGGTGATACAGTGTCCCCCTAGTCACACGTGTGGGGGAAGTGGTACAGAGTCCCCCTAGTCACATGTGTGGGGGAAGTGGTACAGAGTCCCCCTAGTCACATGTGGGGGGGAAGTGGTACAGTGTCCCCTAGTCACATGTGTGGGGGATAGTGGTGCAGTGTCCCCCTAGTCACATGTGTGGGGGATATTAGGTGGTAAAGTGTCCCCCTAGTCACATGTGTGGGGGATATTAGGTGGTACAGTGTCCCCCTCGTCACATGTGTGGGGGGGAGTGGTACAGGTCCCCCTAGTCACATGTGTGGGGGAAGTGGTACAGTGTCCCCCTAGTCACATGTGTGGGGGAAGTTGTACAGTGTCCCCCTAGTCACATGTGTGGGGGATATTAGGTGGTACAGTGTCCCCCTCGTCACATGTGTGGGGGGGAGTGGTACAGGTCCCCCTAGTCACATGTGTGGGGGAAGTGGTACAGTGTCCCCCTAGTCACATGTGTGGGGGATGAGGTACAGTGTCCCCCTAGTCACATGTGTGGGGGATGATGTACAGTGTTCCCCTCGTCACATGTGTGGGGGATGAGGTACAGTGTCTCCTTAGTCACATGTGTGGGGGATGAGGTACAGTGTCCCCCCTCGTCACATGTGTGGGGGATGAGGTACAGTGTCCCCCTAGTCACATGTGTGGCGGATGAGGTTCAGTGTCTCCCTAGTCACATGTGTGGGGGATATTATGTGGTACAGGTCTCCCTAGTCACATGTGTGGGGGATGAAGTACAGAGTCCCCCTAGTCACAAGTGTGGGGGATATTGGGGGGTACAGTGTCCCCCTAGTCACATGTGTGGGGGAAGCGGTACAGTGTCTCCCTAGTCACATGTGTGGAGGAAGTGGTGCAGTGTCCCCCTAGTCACATGTGTGGGGGGGGCAGCATGTCCCTGAGAGTGGGTGAGGGGGTTACAGAGGGGTGCGGTAAGGGGAAGGGGAGGGGAGAGGAGAGGGGAAGGTGAGAGGAGAGGGGTTATGGAAAAGAGGGGAGGAAAGGGATGTGGAGGGGAGAGGAGAGGGGAAGAAAGAGGGATAGGGGAGAGGTGGAGCGAGAGGAGAGGGGGAGGGAGAGAGTGAAAGGAGAGGGAGAGAGGTGTGGAGAGAGAGGGGGTGAGAGAGGAGGGGGAGAGAGAGGGAAAGGAGAGGGGGAGAGGTGGGGAGGGGAGGGAGAGGGGAAGAGTGGTGAGTGAGGGGAAGAGGGGTAGCAGGGAGTGGTGCAAGACCGATGGGAAGGGGGTGGGGGGGAGATGGGGATGAAGAGGGGTGGGAGAAAGAGGGGGTGTTAATTTGGCGGAGCAAATAACGGATAACTTAATAAAAAGAAATATTCAAATGTAAATAAATATTGAAAACATCGTCTACGTTTACCTTTTGAAAACAAACGTGTCAAATGAAAAATGAAAAAACGGCAGAAATCCAGGGTTTAGATTGATCGTTTGTGTTCACAAAATGGATTTTGGTTGTCAGGTGGCTGAGGCCCAATTGTTTGCCTCACCTTTTTAAAAAGTTTCTGTTCACAAAATGGATTTTGATTGTCTGGTGGCTGCGACCCACTTGTTTGCCTTGCCTTTTTCAAGAGTTTGTGTTCACTAAATGGATTTAGGTTGTCAGGTGGCTGCGGCCCAATAGCTTGCCTCACCTGTTTAAACAGTTTGTGTTCACAAAATGGATTATGTTTGTCAGGTGGCTGTGGCCCAATTGTTTGCCTCGCCTTTTTCAAGAGGTTGTGTTCACAAAATGGATTTGGGTTGTCAGTTGGCTGCGGCCAAATTAGTTGCCTTGCCTTTTTAAATAGTTTGTGTTCACAAAATGGATTTAGGTTTTCAGGTGGCTGCGGCCCAATTGTTTGCCTCTACCTTTTTATACAGTTTGTGATCACAAAATGAATTTTGGTTGTCATGTGACTGCGGTCCAATTGTTTGCCTCACCATTTTAAAGAGTTTGTGTTCACAAAATGGATTTGGGTTGTCAGGTGGCTGCGGCCAAATTGTTTGCCTCGTCTTTTTAAAGAGTTTCTGTTCACAAAATGGATTTAGGTTTTCAGTTGGCTGCGGCCAAAATAGTTGCCTCGCCTTTTTAAACAGTTTGTGCTCATAAAATGGATTTAGGTTATCAGGTGGCTGGGGCCCAATTGTTTGCCTCATCTTTTTAAAGAGTTTGTGTTCACAAAATAGATTTTGGTTGTCAGGTGGCTACTGCCCATTAGTTTGCCTCGCATTTTTCAAGAGTTTGTGTTCACAAAATTGACTTTGGTTGTCAGGTGGTTGCGGCCCAATTGTTTGCCTCGCCTTTTTATAGAGTTTGTGATCACAAAATGGATTTGGGTTGTCAATTGGCTGCGGCCAAATTGTTTCCCTTGCCTTTTTGTAGGGTGTGTGTTCATAAAATGGATTTTGGTTGTCAGGTGGCTACTTGCTGCCAAATTGTGTGCCTTGCCTTTTTTTTCAAGTTTCTGTTCTCAAAATTATTTTTTGTTGTCAGGTGCCACTTTGCAGCCCAATTGTTTACCTCGACTTTTTAGAAAAAGGTTTGGTTCACAAAATGAATTTTGGTTGTCAGGTGGCTGCGGCCCAATTGTTTGCATCGCCTATTTAAAACAAAGTTTGTGTTCACAAAATGGATTTTGGGTGTCAGGGGGCTGCAGCCCAATTGTTTGCCTCGCCTTTTTAAAAAAGTTTGTGTTCACAAAATGAATTTTGGTTGTCATTTGGCTGCTTGCTGCCCAATTGTTTGCCTCACGTTTTTTTCAAATTTTGTGTTCATAAAATGATATCTTGGTTGGCAGTTGGCAGTTTGCAGCCCAATTGTTTGCCTCACCTTTTTTAAGAAAAGTTCGTTTTCACAAAATGGATTATGGTTATCAGGTGGCTGCCACCCAATTGTTTGCCTCGCCTTTTTAAACAGTTCGTGTTCACAAAATTAAATATGGTTGTCAGGTGGCTGCAGCCAAATTGTTTGCCTCGCTTTTTTGAAGAGTTTGTGTTCGCAAAATGGATTTTGGTTGTCAGGTGGCTGCGGCCAAATTGTTTGCCTAGCCTTTTTAAAGAGTTTGTGTGCACAAAATGGATTTTGGTTGTCAGGTGGCTGCACCCCAATTGATTGCCTCGCCTTTTTTTTTTAAGTTTGTGTTCACAAAATGAATTTTGGTTGACAGATGGCTGCTTGCTGCCCAATTGTTTGCCTTGCCTCTTTTTTCAAGTTACTGTTCACAAAATGAATTTTCGTCGTCAGGTGGCTGTTTGCATCCCAATTGTTTGCCTCGCTTTTTTTTTTAAAGTTTGTTTTCACAAAATGAATTTTGGTTGTCAGGTGGCTGCTTGCAGCCCAATTGTTTGCCTCGCCTTTTTGAAGAATTTGTGTTCAGAAAATGGATTTTGGTGGTCAGGTGGCTGCGGCCCAATTGTTTGCCTCACCTTTTTTAAAGAGTTTGTGTTCAAAAAATGGATTTTGGTTGTCAGGTGGCTGCGGCCAAATTATTTGCCTCGCCTTTTTAAGGAGTTCGTGTGCACAAAATGGATATTGGTTGTCAGGTGGCTGCGGTCCAATTGTTTGCCTCGCCTCTTTAGAAAAAGTTTTTGTTCACATAATGAATTTTGGTTGTCAGGTGGCTCTGTGCTGCCCAATGGTTTGCCTCGACTTTTATTTTAAAAAGTTTGTGTTAACAAAATGAATTTTCGTTGTCGGGTGGCTACTTGCTGCCCAATTGTTTGCCTCACCTTTTTTTTCATGTTTATGTTCAAAAAATGAATTAGGGTTATCAGATGGCTGTTTGCAGCACATTTGTTTGCCTCGCCTTTTTAAAAAAAAAGTTTGTGTTCACAAAATTAATTTTGGTTGTCAGGTGGCTGCTTGCTGCCCAATTGTTTGCCTCGCCTTTTATTAAAAAAAGTTTGTATTCACAAAATGAATTTTGGTTGTCCGGTAGCTACCTGCTGCCAAATTGTCTGCCTTGCCTTTTTTTCAAGTTTCTGTTCTCAAAATGAATTTTGGTTGTCAGGTGCCTCTTTGCAGCCCAATTGGTTGCCTCGCCTTTATAGAAAAAAGTTTGTGTTCACAAAATGAATTTTCATTGTCAGGTGGCTGCAGCCCAATTGTTTGCCTCGCCTTTTTAAAGAGTTTGTGTTCACAAAGTGTATTTTGGTTGTAAGGTGGCTGAGGCACAATTGTTTGCGTTGCCTCTTTCAAGAGTTTGTGTTCACAAAATGGATTTAGTTTGTCAGGTGGCTGTGGCCCAATTTATTGCCTCGCCATTTTCAAGAGATTGTGCGCACAAAATTTATTTAGGTTGTCAGGTGGCTGCGGCCCAATTGTTTGCCTCGCCTTTTTATAGGGTTTGTGATCACGAAAGGAATTTTGGTTGTCAGGTGACTGCGATCCAATTGTTTGCCTCGCCATTTTAACGAGTTTCTGTTCACAAAATGGATTTGGGTTGTTAAGTGGCTGTTGCCAAATTGTATGCCTCGCCTTTTTAAAGAGTTTGTGTTCACAAAATGGATTTAGTTTGTCAGCTGGCTGCGACCCAATTGTTTGCCTTGCCTTTTTAAAGAGTTTGTGTTCACAAAATGGATTTTGGTTGTCAGGTGGCTGCGCACCAATTGTTTGCCTCACATTTTTAAAGAGTTTGTGATCACGAAATGAATTTTCATTGTCTGGTGGCTGAGGCCCAATTGTTTGCCTCGCCTTTTTAGAGAGATTGTGTTCACAAAATGGATTTTGGTTGATAGGTGGATGCGGCCAAATTGTTTGCCTCGCCTTTTTAAAGAGTTTGTGTTCACAAAATGGATTTTGGTTTTCAGGTGGCTGTGGCCCAATTGTTTGCCTCGCCTTTTTCAAGAGTTTGTGTTCACAAAATGGATTTTGGTTGTCAGGTGGCTGCGCACCAAATGTTTGCCTCACATTTTTAAAGAGTTTGTGATCACGAAATGAATTTTCGTTGTCTGGTGGCTTCGGCCCAATTATTTGCCTCTCCTTTTTAGAGAGATTGTGTTCACAAAATGGATTTTGGTTTTTCAGTTGGCTGCGGACAAATTAGTTGCCTTGTCTTTTTAAACAGATTGTGTTCACAAAATGGATTTAGGTTATCAGGTGGCTGGGGCCCAATTGTTTGCCTCGCCTTTTTAAAGAGTCTGTGTTCACAAAATAGATTTTGGTTGTCACGTGGCTACTGCCCATTTGTTTGCCTTGCCTTTTTCAAGAGTTTGTGTTCACAAAATGGATTTTTCTTGTCAGGTGGCTGCAGCCCAATTGTTTGCCTCGCCTTTTTATAGAGTTTGTGATCACGAAAAGAATTTTGGTTGTCAGGTGACTGCGGTCCAATTGTTTACCTCGCCTTTTTAAAGAGCTTGTGTTCACAAAATGGATTTTGGTTGTCATGTGGCTGCAGCCAAATTGTTTCCCTTGCCTTTTTAAAGAGGTTTGTTCATAAAATGGATTTTTGTTGTCAGGTGGCTGCGGCCAAATTGCTTGCCTCACCTTTTTAAAGAGTTTGTGTTCACAAACTGAATTTTGGTTGTCAGGTGGCTACTTGCTGCCAAATTGTTTGCCTTGCCTTTTTTTTTCAAGTTTCTGTTCTCAAAATTAATTTTGGTTTTAGAAACATAGAAATTAGGTGCAGGAGTAGGCCATTCGGCCCTTCGAGCCTGTACCGCCATTCAATATGATCATGGCTGATCATCCAACTCAGTATCCTGTACCTGCCTTCACTCCATACCATCTGATCCCCTTAGCCACAAGGGCCACATCTAACTCCCTCTTAAATATAGCCAATGAACTGGTCTCAACTACCCTCTGTGTCAGAGAGTTCCAGAGACCCTCCACTCTCTGTGTGAAAAAAGTCCTTCTCATCTCGGTCCTAAAGGATTTCCCCCTTATCCTTAAGCTGTGACCCCTTGTCCTGGACCTCCCCAACATTGCGAACAATCTTCCTGCATCTAGCCTGTCCAACCCCTTTTCAGGTGCCTCTTTCCAGCCCAATTGTTTGCTTGACGTTTTAGAAAAAGTTTTGTGTTCACAAAATGAATTTTGGTTGTCAGGTGGCTGCAGCCCAATTGTTTGCATCGCCTATTTAAAACAAAGTTTGTGTTCACAAAATGAATTTTCATTATCAGGTGGCTGCGGGCCAATTGTTTGCCTCGCCTTTTTCAAGAGTTTGTGTTCACAAAATGGATTTGGGTTGTCAGTTGACAGCGGCCAAATTAGTTGCCTCGTTTTTTTAAACAGTTAGTGTTCACAAAATATATTTAGGTTGTCAGGTGGCTGCTGCTCAGTCATTTGCCTCGCCTTTTTATAGAGTTTGTGATCACAAAATGAATTTTGGTTGTCAGGTGACTGCGGTCCAATTGTTTGCCTCGCCATTTTAAAGAATTTGTGTTCACAAAATGGATTTGGGTTGTTAGGTGACTGCGGCCAAATTGTTTGCCTCGTCTTTTTAAAGAGTTTCTGTTCACAAAATGGATTTGGGTTTTCAGTTGGCTGCGGCCAAATTAGTTGCCGCGCCTTTTTAAACAGTTTGTGTTCACAAAATGGATTTAGGTTATCAGGTGGCTGCAGCCCAATTTTTTGCATCGCCTATTTAAAACAAAGTTTGTGTTCACAAAATGAATTTTCATTGTCAGGTGGCTGCGGCCCAATTGTTTGCCTCGCCTTTTTAAAGAGTTTGTGTTCACAAAATGGATTTTGGGTATCAGGGGGCTGCAGCCCAATTGTTTGCCTTGCCATTTTAAAAAGTTTGTGTTCACAAAATGAATTTTGGTTGTCATTTGGCTGCTTGCTGCCCAATTGTATGCCTCAACTTTCTTTAAATTTTGTGTTCATAAAATGATATCTTGGTTCTCAGTTGGCTGTTTGCAGCCCAATTGTTTGCCTCGCCTTTTTTTTTTAAAGTTCGTTTTCGCAAAAAGGATTATGGTTATCAGGTGGCTGCCGCCCAATTGTTTGCCTCGCCTTTTTAAACAGTCTGTGTTCAGAAAATTAAATTTGGTTGTCAGGTGGCTGCGGCCCAATTGTTCGCCTCGCCTTTTTAGAGAGTTTGTGTTCACAAAATGGATTTTGGTTGTTAGGTGGCTGTGGCCAAATTGTTTGCCTCACCTTTTTAAAGAGTTTGTGTTCAGAAAATTAAATTTGGTTGTCAGGTGGCTTCGGCCCAATTGTTCGCCTCGCCTTTTTAGAGAGTTTGTGTTCACAAAATGGATTTTGTTTGTTAGGTGGCTGCGGCCAAATTGTTTGCCTCGTCTTTTTAAAGAGTTTGTGTTCACAAAATGGATTTTGGTTGTCAGGTGGCTGAGGCCCAATTGTTTGCGCCACCTCTTTCAAGAGTTTGTGTTCATAAAATAGATTTTGGTTGTCAGGTAGCTGAGGCCCAAATGTTTGCGTCGCCTTGTTCAAGAGATTAGTGTTCACAAAATGGATTTAGTTTGTCAGGTGGCTGTGGCCCAATTTATTGCCTCGCCATTTTCAAGAGATTGTGCGCACAAAATTTATTTAGGTTGTCAGGTGGCTGCGGCCCAATTGTTTGCCTCGCCTTTTTATAGGGTTTGTGATCACGAAAGGAATTTTGGTTGTCATTTGGCTGCTTGCTGCCCAATTGTATGCCTCAACTTTCTTTAAATTTTGTGTTCATAAAATGATATCTTGGTTCTCAGTAGCTGTTTGCAGCCCAATTGTTTGCCTCGCCTTTTTTTTTTAAAGTTCGTTTTCGCAAAAAGGATTATGGTTATCAGGTGGCTGCCGCCCAATTGTTTGCCTCGCTATTTTAACGAGTTTCTGTTCACAAAATGGATTTGGTGTCTGTTGCCAAATTGTATGCCTCGCCTTTTTAAAGAGTTTGTGTTCACAAAATGGATTTAGTTTGTCAGCTGGCTGCGACCCAATTGGTTGCCTCGCCTTTTTAAAGAGTTTGTGTTCACAAATTGGGATGTCTGTTGGCTGCGGCCAAATTAGTTGCCTCGCTTTTTTAAACAGTTCGTGTTCACAAAATGGATATAGGTTTTCAGGTGGCTGCGGCCCAATTGTTTGCCTCGCCTTTTTATAGAGTTTGTGATCACGAAATGAATTTTGGTTGTCAGGTGACTGCGGTCCAATTGTTTGCCTCACCATTTTAAAGAGTTTGTGTTCACAAAATGGATTTAGGTTGTCAGGTGTCTGCGGCCAAATTGTTTGCCTCGTCTTTTTAAAGGGTTTCTGTTCACAAAATGGATTTGGGTTATCAGTTGGCTGCGGCGAAATTAGTTGCCACGCCTTTTTAAACAGTTTGTGTTCACAAAATGGATTTAGGTTATCAGGTGGCTGGGGCCCAATTGTTTGCCTCGCCTTTTTAAAGAGTTTGTGCTCACAAAGTAAATTTGGGTTGTCAGGTGGCTACTGCACATTTGTTTGCCTCGCCTTTTTCAAGAGTTTGTGTTCACAAAATTGATTTTGGTTGTCAGGTGGCTGCGGCCCAATTGTTTGCCTCGCCATTTATTTTAAAAAGTTTCTGTTCACAAAATGAATTTTCATTGTCAGGTGGCTGGGGCCCAATTGTTTGCCTCGGCTTTTTAGAGAGTTTGTGTTCACAAAATGTATTTGGTTGTTAGGTGGCTGCAGCCAAATTGTTTGCCTCGCCTTTTTAAAGAGTTTGTGTTCACAAAATGGATTTTGGTTGTCAGGTGGCTGAGGCCCAATTGTTTGCGTCGCCTCTTTCAAGAGTTTGTGTTCACAAAATGGATTTGGGTGGTCAGTAGGCTACGGCCAAATTAGTTGCCTCGCTTTTTTAAACAGTTTGTGTTCACAAAATGGATTTTGATTGTCTGGTGGCTGCGATCCAATTGTTTGCCTTGCCTTTTTCAAGAGTTTGTGTTCACAAAATGAACTTTGGTTGTCAGGTGCCTGCGGTCCAATTGTTTGCCTCACCATTTTAAAGAGTTTGTGTTCACAAAATGGATTTGGGTTTTCAGTTGGCTGCGGCCAAATTAGTTGCCTCGCCTTTTTAAACAGTTTGTTTTCACAAAATGGATTTAGGTTATCAGGTGGCTGGGTCCCAATTGTTTGCCTCACCTTTTTAAAGTGTTTCTGTTCACAAAATAGATTTAGGTTGTCAAGTGGCTGCGGCCCAATTGTTTGCCTCACCATTTTAAAGAGTTTGTGTTCACGAAATGAATTTTGGTTGTCAGGTGACTGCGGTCCAATTGTTTACCTCGCCATTTTAAAGAGTTTGTGTTCACAAAATGGATTTGGGTTGTCAGGTGGCTGCGGCCAAATTGTTTGCCTCACGTTTTTAAAGAGTTTCTGTTCACAAAATAGATTTAGGTTGTCAAGTGGCTGCGGCCCATTTGTTTGCCTTGCCTTTTTCAAGAGTTTGGGTACACAAAATTGATTTTGGTTGTCAGGTGGCTGCGGCCCAATTGTTTGCCTCGCCTTTTTATAGAGTTTTTGATCACGAAATGAATTTTGGTTGTCAGGTGACTGCGATCCAATTGTTTGCCTCGCAATTTTAAAGAGTTTGCGTTCACAAAATGGATTTGTGTTGTTAGGTGGCTGTGGCCCAATTGTTTGCCTCACCATTTTAAAGAGTTGGTGTTCACAAAATTGGTTTTGGTTGTCAGGTGGCTGCGTCCCAATTGTTTGCCTCGCCTTATTAAAGAGTTTCTGTTCACAAAATTGGTTTTGATTGTCTGGTGGCTGCGACACAATTGTTTGCCTCGCCTTTTTCAAGAGTTTGTGTTCACAAAATGGATTTGTGTTGTTAGGTGGCTGTGGCCAAATTGTTTGCCTCACCTTTTTAAAGAGTTGGTGTTCACAAAATGGATTTTGGTTGTCAGGTGGCTGCGGCGAAATTGTTTGCCTCGCCTTTTTAAAGAGTTTGTAGTGGACTGGTCAAGGTCAGGAAAAGACCGAACGCCAGGCAGATTCGAAAGAAGCTTTTTAATTCTTACCGCTCGAGAGCACACAAGGACACCTTATCTCTAACCGCTCGAGAGCACACCAGGACACCCTTATCTCTACCCCTGGAGAGTCTCAACAGCAAACCCCGTAGCAGACCAACGCCCCTGTCCTTCCATCGGCGAGGGGGATGATCCAAGGAGTGGCCTACCTCCCAGGGACTGCCACAGGAACCCCCCAAGTACCCGAGGTACGAAACGGACAGGAGGGCGTACACGGCGGCCAGACCGGGTGCGCACAATGCTTGGGCCCGGAACAGGTGCCTGATCAACAAGTGCGGGGGAAGCAGTAGCCAGAGGAGGAGGTAACCTAGACAGAGGCCGCCCACGCTTACGGGGCAGCGTTACAAGCGCCGGCCGATCAATATCAATATGTGCCGGCTTCAACCGCGCAACTGAAACAGTCTCACGCCGACCCCCCATGTCCAGGACAAACGTCGATGAGCCCTGTTCCAAGACCCTGTATGGACCTTCGTATGGCCGCTGTAGAGGTGTCCGATGTGCATCCCTGCGCAGAAAAACAAACTGGCAGTCCTCCAGAGCAGAGGGAACGTGCGGACGGAAGGACCCATGACGAGAAGTGGGCACCGGCGCCAGCTTGCCCACCGTCTGCCGAAGACATTGCAGAGTGTCCGAAGGCTGCTCCACCTGGCCACGTGCCGGCGGGATGAACTCCCCAGGCACCGTTAACGGAGACCCATACACCAACTCGGCAGAGAAGGAGGCCAAGTCCTCCTTGGGTGCGGTGCGTATCCCCAGCAAAACCCACGGTAGAGCATCTACCCAGTCTGGGTCAGTGAGCCGCACCCTTAGGGCACCCTTAAGCTGTCGGTGAAACCGCTCCACTAGTCCGTTCGACTGCAGGTGGTACGCTGTCGTGTGGTGCAGCCGAACACCTAGGAGGCGTGCCATGGCCGACCACAGCTCTGATGTGAACTGAGGCCCGCGGTCGGAAGTCATATCCAGTGGCACCCCGAACCGGGCGATCCAGTGCGTCAACAATGCTCGAGCACAGGTGGTTGTGGAGGAATTCTGTAGCGGAATGGCTTCAGGCCACCGCGTGAAGTGGTCCACAATGGTGAATAGGTATGTCATACCCTGGGACGATGGCAGCGGCCCCACGATGTCCACGTGAATGTGGTCGAAACGTTTCTGCGGAATGGGGAACTCCTGCAATGGCACGTGCACATGTCGTTGCACCTTGGCGGTCTGGCACTGGATGCAAGTGCGCGCCTAATGTCCAACCTCCTTCCGCAGGCCGTGCCACATGAAGCGGGAGGCTACCAGGGCTGTTGTCGCCCTGATGGAGGGATGCGCAAGTCCATGGAGCACCTCAAACACCCTGCGCCGCCAGGCGATGGAGACAATGGATCGCGTAATTCCAGAGGAGACATCGCACAGCAGCGTGGTACCCCCAGGACCACAGACAACGTCCTCCAACTGGAGGCCCGAAACTGCCGTGTGATAGGCGGCCATCTCCTCGTCGACAAGCTGAGCGGCTGCCAGGGCGGAATAGTTGATCCCCTCACCGACTTGGAGAACCGCATGGACTGCAGGTCGCGATAAGGCATCAGCCACCCTGTTAAATTTGCCCTCAACGAACTGGATGGAGGTGGTGTACTCAGACACATACGCCAACTGCCTCTGCTGCCGGGAAGACCACGGGTCTGATACCTTGGCGAATGCGAAGGTTAGTGCTTGTGGTCCGTGAATACAGTAAATGGTCTTCCCTCCAGAAAATTGCGGAAATGACGTACGGCGAGATACAGGGCAAGGAGCTCACGGTCGAAAACGCTGTAACGACGTTGAGGACCACTGAGATGCTTGCTGAAGAAGGCAAGTGGCCGCCAGCAACCCTCAACGAGCTGCTCTAACACTGCCCCAACCGCAACCTCAGAAGCATCCACCGTCAAGGCGGTCGTGGCATCCTATCGTGGGTGGACGAGCATTGTGGCCTTGGCCAGTGCCTGCTTAGCCCTCTCAAATGCTGCTGTTGCTTCCACGGACCACTCAACCTCCCTGCGATGACCAGCAATCAGTTTGAAAAGCGGACGCATGACTGCAGCCGCTGACGGCAGGAAGCGGTGATAGAAAGTGACCATTCCCACAAATTCCTGCAGGCCCCTAACTGTGGTTGGACGGGGGAACTTGTGGATAGCGTCCACCCTGGTCGGCAGAGGCACCACCCCTTGTTGAGTCACGCGGTGGCCGAGGAAGTCGATAGCCGTCACACCGAAACAGCACTTGGACGCGTTAATAACCAAACCGAAATCGCTGAGGCGCTGACACAGTTGACGGAGGTGGGAGCAATGCTCCTGCCTCGAGCGATTGGCCACTAGTATGTCGTCCAGGTACACAAAGACAAAGTCCAATCCGCGGCGCACGCAGTCCATAAGCCGCTGAAAGGCCTGCGCGGCGTTCTTCAACCCAAACGGCATCCGCACAAATTCGAATAAACCAAATGGTGTAATAATGGCCGTCTTCGGGGTATCGTCGGGGCGGACCGGAATACCCTCGCACGAGGTCCACCTTAGAAAATATGGATGCTCCAGCCAGATGGGCATTGAATTCCTGAATGTGTGGGACTGGATATCTGTCGGCGACAGTCGCATTATTCAGGCGCCGGTAATCCCTGCACGGGCGCCAGCCCCCGTTCTTCTCAGGGACCATGTGGAGCGGTGAGGCCCATGGGCTGTCGGAGGGACGCACAATGCCCATCGCCTCCATCTGGCGGAACTCCTCCCGAGCTAGACGGAGATTGTCTGGGGCAATCTTTTCATAGTGAAAGGATTTGAGTATAGGAGCAGGGAGGTTCTACTGCAGTTGTACAGGGTTTTGGTGAGGCCACACCTGGAGTATTGCGTACAGTTTTGGTCTCCAAATCTGAGGAAAGACATCCTTGCCATAGAGGGGGTACAGAGAAGATTCACAAGACTGATTCCTGGGATGTCAGGACTTTCATATGAGGAAAGATTGGATAGACTCGGCTTGTACTCGCTGGAATTTAGAAGATTGAGGGGGGATCTTATAGAAACGTAGAAAATTCTTAAGGGGTTGGACAAGCTAGATGCTGGAAGATTGTTCCCGATGTTGGGGAGGTCCAGAAAACTGTCACAGTCTAAGGATAAGGGAGAATTCCTTTAGGACCGAGATGAGGAAAACATTCTTTACATAGGGAGTGGTGAGTCTCTGGAATTCTCTGCCACAGAAGGTAGTTGAGGCCAGTTCATTGGCTATATTTAAGAGGGCGTTAGATGTGGCACTTGTGGCTAAAGGGATCAGGGGGCATGGAGAGAAGGCAGGTACGGGATACTGAGTTGGATGATCAGCCATGATCACATTGAATGGCGGTGCAGGCTCGAAGGGTCGAATGGCCTACTCCTGCACCTATTTTTATATTTTTCTATGTTTCTATGAGACGACGTGCCCGGGCGTGCACAGGCGGGCCAGTAGTGGGGATATGGTGCTCCACCCCGTGCTTCGGGGTGGAGGAGCGGAAGTGGGGTTCGAGAATGCCGGGAAAATCTGCCAGGATGCGCGCGAAAGTCGCATCCACGGATGACAGGGGGCCATCAGGGTGTACTACAGGATCACCAGTACGGAGGAAGACCGGCTCCAGCGTGACAGAGTGCATCAGGCGCCGCCGCTTGACATCCATGAGCAGTGAATGGGCTTGAAGGAAGTCGGCGCCCAGCAGCGGCTGGGAAACGTCTGCAATGACGAACCTCCACGAAAACGAGTTGCGGCCAAAGTTGAGGGGGATGATGCGAAACCCGTAGGTGCGAATAGCACTCCCGTTCGCCGCGGATGTCGGCGATGGAGGGAGGGAGAACACTCACTTCCGCACCAGTGTCGACGAGGAAACGTCCCCCACTGCGGCGATCCCAAGCAAAAACGCGATGAATCGTGCCGGCCGCCGAAAGAATCACTGACGACCAGCCCTTTAGTTTCCCGAGAACAAACATGGTGGGCGACAAAGCCTGGCTGCAGCTCCCCAGCGGCAATGGTAATAACACCAACCAACTTTGCTGGCGTCTGGTTGAACTGCAGGCGAATTAGGCTGATTTGAGCGCCAGCGGCCCCTGCTGGCGTCTGGTGGAACTGCAAGCCAATTAGGCTGGTTTGAACGCCAGCGACCTCTGCTGGCATTGGTTTGAACTGCAGGCTGGCCGTGCTGGAAGGACCTGCCTGCTGTGGAATGCGCAATGGTCGCCGGATTTTGCCGCGGGGGCCGACTGGGAGCAGTGAAGACGCGGTGGATAGCGGACCCGACCTGCTGTGAGTCTCCAAACGCCTCGGGAAGGACGTCCACTGCTTCCAGGTTGTGATGGTGAGAATTCCACAGCTCGTCGGCTTGTTCACCCAGCGTCTGCATGTCGGTAAACGGATCCCTGGCGAGCTGCATGCGAATGTCGGGAGGCAGCTGCTGCAGGTAGGCATATTTAAACAGAAAGCACGGCTCATGGTCCCCCATCAGGGTGAGCATGTCTTCCAGGAGGGCAGATGGCCAGCGGTCGCCCAGACCGTCCATTCTGAAAATACGAGCTGCCCGCTCGGCCTCGTCACCCAGGCCAAACTTCCTGATGAGAAATGCTTTAAGGCCAGTATATTTGTTTGTAACCGGGGGGGCGCTGAGGAAAGGCTTAACTCGCCTCGCAGTTAGTTGGTCAAGCGAGCCAACCACGTAATAATATTTAGTCTCATCCTGCGTGATACCTCTCACAGCAAACTGTGCCTCTGTCTGCTGGAACCAGGTTTCGGGTTCTTCGGTCCACAGAGTTGGGAGCTTCAGCGCAACAGCGTTATTATCCATCACGATGCGTGATGAACGACGTGGGGTCACCAGTGTAGTAGCCTGGTCAAGGTCAGGAAAAGACCGGACACCAGGCAGATTCGAAAGAAGCTTTTTAATTCTTACCGCTCGAGAGCACACAAGGACGCCTTATCTCTAACCGCTCGACAGCACACCAGGACACCCTTATCTCTACCCCTGGAGAGTCTCAACAGCAAACCCTGTAGCAGACCAATGCACCTGTCCCTCCATCGGCGAGGGGGATGATCCAAGGAGTGGCCTACCCCCCAGGGACCGCCACACATTAGAGATTCCTTAACTATGACTTAATAGCAGCAAAAAAACGTGTACTTAAATTCTGGAAAAATGCACCCACACCAACAGTTAAAATGTGGATTTCAAATATGTCTGAAATGTTACACCTTGAAGACATGAGATTCGCCCTAGCAGGCAAATCAGACCAATTCTAAAAGATCTATCTGGTGGGTGATGTTGTCACTGATGGAGCTGGCTCTGGTGGAGCTGAATCTTCTCCCACCGGTGGCTCATCAGCTTTGACTACCCCACTGTTGGTCTGCAGCGGCACCTAGTGCTGCCGGTTCCTCCTCAGTGTGCCCTGAGGCACCTGGACGATATAAGAGTGAGGGGTATTGTGTGTAGATAGCACTTTGCCCTGGACTCATGCATCGGTGATCCACACCTCCTCCCCAGGTACTAGTGGCTCCAGATTTCTCACTCCGTGCCCCTTGTCGAAGGATCTTGCGTTGTTCCACCTCTTCTCCCTTTCTTTGGCCTGCAGCGCGTTGTAGTCAGGCAAAACTGGATTCAGCAGGGTTGGAAGGGCAGGAACAGTAGTGCGGAGGCGGCATCCCATCAACAGCTTGGCCGGGCTATAGCCGTTCTGTAGAGGGGTTGCTCTGTAGGCCAGCAATGCAAGATATGGGTCTGATGCCTTTGTTAGCAGGTTTTTCACGGTTTGTACAGGGCGTTCCGCCTCACCATTGCTCTGAGGAAACCTGGGGCTGCTCGTGATGTGCACAAAGCCATACTCTGCTGCAAAAGCTTTAAAGTGGCTACCTGAGAACTGGGGCCCATTGTCACTTTTAAGAACTTCAATTCCATTAGGAGAAAACATGGATTTCAGGTGTACCACCACATCTGTGGACCTTGTGGGTGACAGCAGCGCAACTTCCACATACCTTGAGAAATAATCTACTACTAGTAGATAAGTCTTGTCTTTCAGCGTGAATAGGTCAGCTCCCAAGGTTTGCCAAGGCCCTTCTGGCATCTCCGTTGGCATCAGCGGCTCTTTGACATTCCTTCTCTCTTGGATGCAGGTTCTACATTTCAGCACCATGTCATTCAGCTGGCTGCTGAGTCCTGGCCACCATACCGTCTGTCTGGCCCGGCCCCTGCACGTTGTCACCCCCAGGTGTCCCTCATGTAGTCTCTACAGCACATCACCTTGTAAGGCTGATGAGATGACGAGCCTCGTGCCCCGCAACAGCAGCCCATCGTGCACAGTCAGCACTGCTCTATCAGCCCAGTAATGTCTCAGCACTCCCTGCAGTTGGCTTTTGTCGGGCCAGCCGTCTGTGCAGTACTCCATCAGTGCAGAGCATGTGCTGTCTGCCCGCAGGTGCTCACGTAGGCTGCTCAGATAATCTCCACTGACAGGAATGTTGCTGATGACAGAGTCTACATAGATGTTGGTGTCCTCGAATAGGCTTGTGTCTGTGTGTTCTTGCGGCTCGCAGAGGAGCACGCGATAAGGTGTCGGCTGTCCCCATGCTTTTGCCAGGGACATGATTAACTGTATAGTTGTACCTCATGAGTCTCATCCTAAATCTTTGGACTCTTGGTGGGAGGTCATCCACAGCTTTCCCTCCCAGCAGACTCACCAACGGCTTGTGGTCAGTTTCCAGCTCGAATGGTCTTCCCAGGATGAAACAGCTGAACCTTTCACATGCCCACGTCGCAGCCAATGCCTCCTTCTCTACTTGAGCATAACGCTGCTCTGTTGGTGTCATTGACCTGGACGCATATGCCACAGGTGACCACATGGCATCGCTTTTCTGCAGCAGGACTGCCCCCAGGCCAAAGGAAGAGGCATCAGCAGAGATCTTTAGAGCACTGTTTGGGTTGTATAATGTGAGCACTGGTGTGGATGACAGCTCTGTTTTTAACTGATCAAAGGCGGCCTGCTGCTCTGTCCCCCAACACCAGTGGTTCTTCTTGGAGCAGGTCTCGTAGCACTTTGTCTTTTTCAGCTAGGTTAGGCAAGAAGCGGCCCAGCTGATTGACCATGCCCAGAAAACTCCTGAGTTCGCTGACATTTTTGGGTGCATCCATTTCTTGTACTGCTCTCGTCTTCTCTGGATCTGGCTTCACTCCATCTGCTGAAATCACATGACCCAGGAATCTGACTGTGTGGTGTGTGAGCTCACATTTGTCCATGTTGAGCGTAATGCCGGCCTTATATGCCTTCTCTAGCACCGCATGCAGCCGCACATCATGCTCCTCCTGCGTCTGTCCCCAGACCAGGATGTCATCCATGTGACACAGTACCCCCTCCAGGCCACCGGTCACTTCTGTCATCATCATCCTTTGAAAGTGCTCGGGGGCTGATGCTATGCCAAAGGGTAGACGGTTAAAATAGTAGCGCCCAAAAGGCGTGATGAAGGTGGTGTATTTGGCAGACTCTTTTGTCAATGGTACTTGCCAAAAGCCCATGTTGGCATCTAATTTGCTGAATACTGTTGCGCCAGCTACCATGCCCAGAGTGTGCTCGACAGAAGGCAGGATAAACTTTTCTCTGCATACTGATCCATTCATCATTGTGAAGTCCACACAAATGCAAACATCACCTGTTTTCTTTTGTAATCTTGTGTGTTGGATTTTATATAATCTCTAATTTGTAAGTACCTAAACAAATGTTGCGGAGACAGTCCGTAAATCTCTTGTAACTCTTGAAATAAAATAAATTTTCCTTTACTATAAAGGTGTTCTATCCTTTTAATTCCTAAATAATCCCAATGTCTAAACCCTCCATCCAATATAGAGGGTCTAAATAATGGGTTTTTCGTTATTGGTAGTCTGAGTGAAAGATTATCTAATTGTAAAGTCTTAACTATTTGTTTCCAAATACGTCTATTATTATAAATTATAGGGTTATCCCTATACATTTTTTTTTTGTACTTCCTTTGGAGCAAAGAGAATCGAGCCTACCTTATAAGGTAAACAATCTTCCTTTTCCATCTTTAACCACATTGGTTCCTGATCCACATTTACCCACCAAAAATTCATATTCTTAATCTGAACTGCCCAAAAGTAATATAAAAAATTTGGAAGTGCTAATCCTCCATTTATCTTAGATTTACATAAATGTTTTTTACTTATTCTATGATTTTTATAATCCCAAATAAAACTATAAATAATATTATCTATTTTTTTTTAAAAAGTCTTTGGGAGAAAAAAAGGAATAGCCTGAAACAAATATAATAATTGTGGTAAAAACACCATCTTTATAGCATTTATTCTACCAATCATGGATATAGGAAGTGTTTTCCAATACAAAATATTTGTTTTAAGTTTATCTAATAATAGAGGGTAATTAGATTTAATTAGCGAATTATAAGATTTAGTTACATTAATTCCTAAATATTTAAATTTGTCTTTAACTAATTTTAATGGATATTGTTGTAATATGTTTAAATTAATTCCTGTTATAGGCATAATATCACTTTTGTTCCAATTAATCCTAAATCCTGAAAATGTACCAAATTTAGTTATAACATTAAACAGCTTTGGTATACTAATTTCCGGTTTTGTAATATAAATCAACACGTCATCTGCATATAAAGATATTTTGTTAGTTGTTGTGTCAGTATTATAGCCATAGATTTCAGGTTCAGATCTGATTCTTTCCGCCAAAGGCTCTATCATCAAAGCGAATAATAAAGGCGATAATGGACATCCCTGTCTACAACCCCTAAAGAGTTTAAATTTAGCTGATAACATTTGATTAGTTAAGATTCTTGCCGTTGGATTCGAATATAGAATTCTTATCCATTTACAGAATCTATCCCCCAATTGATACTTTTCCATTATATTAAATAAATATAACCATTCCACCTGATCGAATGCTTTTTCCGCATCTAGCGATATAACTGCTAGTTCCCCATCCCGTACTTTTTTTGAATATATAATATTAAACAGGCGTCTAAGATTATGGGATGAATAGCGTTTTGGAATAAAACCTGTTTGATCATGATGTATTAATTTAGAAATCACTAAACTTAATCTCTGAGATAAAACTTTAGTTAATATTTTTTGGTCTGTATTCAGAAGTGCGATCGCTCTATATGATCCTGGATCTTCCAAATCCTTATCTACCTTAGGTATGAGTGTAATTGTGGATTTGTTTAAAGAGTCTGGTAATTTGCCTTGTTCATATGCGTATCTATATACTGTATGTAGTCTTGGGGAAATCAAGTCTTGAAATTTTTTATAAAATTCGGCACTCAGGCCATCAGGGCCCGCTGCTTTTCCATTCTTTAACAAACTAATTGCTTCTTCAATATCTTTTACTGTTATTTCAGCGTTTAACAAATGTCTACCTTCCTGATCTAGATTGTTAATTTGACACTCTTGTAGAAATGTATCCATACCAACTGTTTGGCCTGTTACCTTAGATGAATAAAGATTTTGATAGTATTGTAAAAATCTGTCATTAATATCTTTTGGTATCGTCAATATATTTCCATCCGTAGATCTAATTCTATGTATCAATTTTTCATCTTCTGATTTTCTAAGCTGTCGTGCTAACAGTTTTTGTGGTTTGTCTCCAAACTCAAAGTACACTTGTACATGTACATCACCTGTTTTCTTCGACACCACCACCATCCCGGCACACCAATCAGTCGGCTCCTCAATCTTGGTGATTACGGTCTATCTCCTTCCTCACTTTTCCAATAAGCGGCAGAGGGACTCTGCGTGGCATGTGGAGAGAGAAGGGCACAGCCTCTGGCTTCAATTTAATTGAGTATGTCCACCGAACAAGACCCAAGCCGCTACACAGCTTCGGATATTGTTGTTTCACTGATTCCATGGTGATGCCGTTAACCCTGCACACAAGCTGAAGCCGTTCTATGGCAGGCTTTCCCAACAGTGCAGTGTGCAGGTCTTTTACTACATAAATGTTCTCTATGGCTGTCTTTTTGCCTCTGCGCAGTGTTTCTCTGGCTACACCCAGGACAGAGAGTGCATTGCCCTCTGGCCCAAGCAATAGGCGTGTCGACACTACCAGGTGCTTCACATCATGCCTCCCTGTAATGTCATGGTACACCTCGGCTGGCATGGCGGTGACATCAGCACCAGTGTCTATTTTAAAGCACACTTTTTTTTGTCTCACTTCTGGCTGCACCGTCCACGGGTCTTTTCCGGCATCCACGGCTCCCAGGAAAAAGCTCTCTTCTTCCTCTGTAGTGACAGCATTGAGAGATTTTGCACTGTTTCTGCACACTCTACCATAATGTCCCTTTTTGCCACAGTTGTGACACACAGCATCTTTAGCAGGGCATTCCCATTTCCCATGCAAGGGCATTTTTCCACATCTATAACAGGCCTTTGAACCTGGCTAAGGCCGTGTATTAAGTCTATTTTTGCTTGGTGTTTGTGCTTGTGGCTGAGGCTTTGAGGGAAATTTGGGTTTTCTGTAGCTTTTAGCATGCACAGCATCAACATTAGAGCACTTGCTAGCACCGCTATTTTCTCCTCTTAAGTCAGACCACTGTTGTCTAACTTCTGCAGACTGCCTTGTTTTTGTTATTGTAGCTGCAAGGGTTAGGTCTCTGTCTAGCTGTAGCTTTTCTGACAATGAGACGTCTCTCAGCCCGACCACTAACCTGTCGCGGATCAGCTCGTTCTGTAACTGTCCATAGTTGCAGTGTTCAGCTAATCCGTATAGAGCAGTGATGAAGGAATCCACCGTTTCTCCTGGCAGTTGCACACGCTGATTGAACTTGGCTCTTTCATAGATTACATTCTTTTTAGGTACAAAAAATGCATCAAAGCCCGCCTTGACATCTGTGTACTCCCTCCTCTCATCTCCAGTTAGCGTTAGCCCCTTTAGCACATCTTCAGCTTCATCGCCCATGCAATACACTAACGTGTTCACCTGGTTTTCTGCCGACGTCGCGTTTAAATTGCTTGCAAGCGGTCGAATCTCCTGATCCAACGCTCCCATTCTTGAGGCTTGGTGAAATCGAATGGCTCTGGAGGTTGTATTGTGAACGTAGCAGTTGGTGTGGGTTGCGCCATATCTGCAGGCTCATCTCCCATTTTGCGCCAAAACGATACCCCTTCCTCTTCTTTATTTTAATTTTGCTTACAAGGATCCCTCTTCTGACACCATGTCGCGTTTATTTGTATAATAAAGCTCGTACTATGACATAAACGGAGTATATCTTTATTTAGCAACTCTGTACAGCGGCCGCCTGCTCGTGTGCATGCCCGGGCAACTCCCTAAGTGCCACACCCCCGGGTTCCCACGTCACCTCCGGCCACCGCATTCCTTACACTATTATTCCCATAATACCACAGATGTGGAATCGATATGGGTAGAGCTGCGAAACTCTAAGGGGCAGAAAACGCTAGTGGGAGTTGCGTACAGGCCACCTAACAGTAGTAGTGGAGTTGGAGATGGCATCAAACAGGAAATTAGAAATGCGTGCAACAAGGGTAAAACAGTTATAATGGGCGACTTCAATCTACATATAGATTGGGCGAATCAAATTGGCAGGGGCGCTGAGGAAGAGGATTTCTTGGAATGTATGCGGGATAGTTTTCTAAACTAACATATGAAGGAACCAACACAAGAGCAGGCTATTCTAGACTGGGTATTGAGTAATGAGGAAGGGTTAGTTAGCAGTCTTGTTGTGCGTGGCCCCTTGGGCAAGAGTGACCATAATATGGTTGAGTTCTTCATTAGGATGGAGAATGACATAATTAAGTCAGAAACAAGGGTTCTGAAGTTAAACAAAGGTAACTTTGAAGGTATGAGACATGAATTGGCCAAGACTGGCAAGTGATTCTTAAAGGGTTGACAGTGGATGTGCAATAGAAGACATTTAAAGACTGCATGGATGAACTACAACAATTGTTCATCCCAGTTTGGCAAAAGAATAAATCACGGAAGGTAGTGCATCCATGGATAACAATGGAAATCAGGGATAATATAAAAAAAAAGATGAAGCATACAAATTAGCAAGAAAAAGCAGCCTACCAGAGGACTGGGAGAAATTCAGGCTCCAGTAGAGGAGGACAAAGGGCTTAATTAGGAAAGGGAAAATAGATTATGAAAGAAAGCTGTCAGGGAACCTAAAAACTGACTGCAAAAGTGTTTATAGATATGTGAAGAGAAAGAGATTAGTTAAAACAAATGTAGGTCCCTTGCAGTCAGAAACAGGTGAATTGATCATGGGGGACAAGGACATGGCAGACCAATTGAATAACTACTTTGGTTCTGTCGTCACCAAGGAAGACATAAATAATCTGCCGGAAATAGCAGAGGACCAGGGGTCAAATAAGGTGGAAGAACTGAGTGAAATCCAGGTTAGCTGGGAAGTGGTGTTAGGTAAATTGAACGGATTAAAGGCCGATAAATCCCCAGGGCCAGATAGTCTGCGTCCCGGAGTACTGGAGGAAGTAGCCACAGAAATTTTTCAAAACTCCTTAGATTCTGGAGTGGTTCCTGAGGATTTGTGGGTAGCTAATGTAACCCCACTTTTAAAATAGGAGGGGGAGAGAAAACAGGGAGTTACAGACCAGTTAGTCTAACATCGGTAGTGGGGAAATTGCTAGAGTCAGCTATTAAAGATGGGATAGCAGTACATTTGGAAAGTGGTGAAATCATTCGACCAAGTTAGCATGGATTTACGAAAGGTAAATCATGTCTGACGAATCCTATAAAAACTTCGACGACGGAACTAGTAGAGTGGATAAGGGCGAACCAGTGGATGTGTTATATCTAGACTTTCAGAAGGCTTTCGACAAGGTCCCACACCACAGATTAGTATACAAACTTAAAGCACACGGTATTGGGGGTTCAGTATTGATGTGGATAGAGAACTGGCTGGCAGACAGGAAGCAAAGGGTAGGAGTAAACGGGTCCTTTTCAGGATGGCAGGCAGTGACTAGTGGGGTACCGCAAGGCTCAGTGCTGGGACCCCAGCTATTTACAACATATATTAATGATTTGGACGAGGGAATTGAATGCAACATTTCAAAGTTTGCGGATGACACTAAGCTGGGGGGTAGTGTTAGGTGTGAGGAGGATGCTAGGAGGCTGCAAGGTGACTTGGATAGGTTGGGTGAGTGGGCAAATGCATGGCAGATGCAGTATAATGTGGATAAATGTGAGGTTACCCACTTTGGTGGCAAAAACAGGAGGGTAGACTATTATGTGAATGGTGGAATATTAGGAAAAGGGGAGATGCAACGCGACCTGGGTGTCATGGTACACCAATCATTGAAAGTAGGCATGCAGGCGCAGCAGGCAGTGAAGAAAGCAAATGGTATGTTAGCATTCATAGCAAAAGGATTTGAGTATAGGAGCAGGGAGGTTCTACTGCAGTTGTACAGGGTTTTGGTGAGACTACGCCTGGAGTATTGCGTACAGTATTGGTCTCCAAATCTGAGGAAAGACATTCTTGCCATAGAGGGGGTACAGAGAAGGTTCACCAGATTGATTCCTGGGATGTCAGGACTTTAATAAAGGGAAAGGCTGGATAGGCTTGGCTTGTACTCACCAGAATTTAGAAGACTGAGGGGGGATCTTATAGAAACTTACAAAACTTACAAACCCCTTAGAAAATTCTTAAGGGGTTGGATAGGCTAGATGCAGGAAGATTGTTCCCGATGTTGGGGAGGTCCAGAACAAGGGGTCACAGTCTAAGGATAAGGGGGAAATTCCTTTAGGACCGAGATGAGGAAAACATTTTTCACACAGAGAGTGGTGAGTCTCTGGAATTCTCTGCCACAGAAGGTAGTTGAGGCCATTTCATTGGCTATATTTAAGAGGGAGTGAGATGTGGCCCTTGTGGCTAAAGGGATCAGGGGGTATGGAGAGAAGGCAGGTACGGGATACTGAGTTGGATGATCAGCCCGTATTGAATGGCGTTGCAGGCTCGAAGGGCCTATTGGCCTACTCCTGCACCTATTGCCTATGTTTCTATGTTGAACATTACTCTGGAAATAAGCTGTTTCAGGACCGGGTGAGGGGCGTGTAAAGATATGAAGCAGGTACATCCCTTTTATTTTATTTTATTTTTATTCTCCTTTTTTTTCCTCTTTCTCGTGCTTTACATCTTTACGGGTTCTCTCTTTCCACTTTTTCACGTACTATTAATATCACTATCTTATCTAACTTTCTCTATTTTTATTTTTCTTGCTTCTGTTACTTTTCTATTATTGAATTTAAAAACAAGAAGGCGTACATGAAATGTATTATGTTATTGTTGGTTATACTTTTGTACATTACTTCTAATAAAAAATAAAAAATAAAAATTAAAAAAATAATTTAAAAATGAACCTGGATGTAACAGCTTCAGGAACAAGTCTCCTCACATTGGTCCTGATTTTACCTGACCATAATCTGTTATCCCTTCTTAAACACTCTGTCCGATTACTTCTGGAGAGTTTCAGTAACCTCTCCTGCACTCTCCTTTCCTTCAACTTCATCCAAACACCTCCAATCTGTTTACCCTTAACCCCCCCACACACACACATACACACACACACACACACCCACACACTATTCAGTTTAGTGTACTCGCTACAACCCTAGTTATGCAGATTTCCAGGACCCTGGTCCCAGCTGGGTTCAAGTGGAGTCCATCCCGTCAGAAAAGCTTCCTTCCCCAATGTCCTACAAACTTAAAATACACTTGTCCCACACTAATCTTTGAGCCACACATTCAACTCTTCTCAACCATGTGCCAATTTGCTCGTGGCTCAGGTAGCAATCTACAGATTATTACCTTTTTGGTCCTGCTTTTCTATTTAGTCTCCAGCTGCTCAATTTCCCTCAGCAAAATATCTTTTGTTGTTCCACATACATCATTGGTAGCTACATGGACCACCGAGGGTTCAACCAGCTCCCACATCGTGCATCTGCAGCTCACGATGTGACCCTGCATGCCTCCTTTGTGTATTCGCCAACTCCTCTTTACATTCCTGCTTGCTGCTGCTGCCCTCTGGGCTTGACAGGTCCGCACTCTCTCCTCAGCCCTTCTTTCCAAAGCCTCTCGAGCCAAAGACTCAAGTTGTACAAAGTTTCTGCAACATTGAAACGTTTAAACTTTTAAAGTTGATGGCTGCTCTCCCACTGTCAATTTCCTAGCTTTGCTTCCCCTTGTATGTACTGCCACTACCTCTAGTTAACCGAATCAGACGCCTGCTGCGATCTGACGTCCTGCCTCCATAATCAGAAACACTGAAAAAACTCTTCAACTTCTTCCTGACGATATTTTTTATGTTTTTGAAGTTTATTCCTGCTTTCAGCAAGATAGCTGCTCTCCAACTGGCTTCAAGCTTTCAACGCCTGGTAGATTAATTAGCTGCTGTAAATTGGTCCTAGTGTGTAGGGAGACAGAGTTTGTGGAGAGTTGAAGAGAATAGTAAGGGTTAAATGAAACGGGGCTAATGTAGGATTGGATTAAATGAGTGCTCGATGACCACCACAGATCCAGTGTACCAAAGGCCCTGTTTCTCTGCTGTGACTTGTTGACTCAATGACAGCTCTTTAACTCTGTGGCACACACACGGCCATGCATTAGATGCTTTGGGGTTCTGCTTTTGGATGTTTTGCTACTAAATAAATGCCAATTGAAGCTAATTCCAGCATATTGGTTGCTGATCCAGGATGCAATGGGGCTGCAATAGTCAGAGAGACGATGTCACTTCAAATGGCTAATCAAGACAAAAGCTAACTTTCAATTATTCACATTTTTAATTCAATGTATTGTATATTTTATTTACAGTGCAGACATGGAATCTTTGAAAAAGATCAAGTCGACTTTGGTCAAAATGAAAGCTTGTACAGCTTCAAAAATGTACACTGTTTTCAGGTAATGTACCAAGTACATATAATCTAAAGAGTCGTGTGAAACTCTGAGTGCAATTACCCATTCCTCTTTTATTCTCAAAGAAGGAACTGCAGATGCTGGAAAATCGAGGGTACACAACATGCTGGAGAAACTCAGCGGGTGTAGCAGCATCTATGGAGCGAAGGAGATAGGCGACGTTTCGGGTCTGAAGAAGTGTTTCGACCGAAACGTCGCCTATCTCCTTCGCTCCATAAATTCTGCTGCACCCGCTGGGTTTCTCCAGCATTTTGTGTACCCTCTTTTATTCTTGATGGGTTTCTGTCTCTCTATATCTCTATCACACACACACACACACCCCTTTCATTCACCACTTTCCCTTATTCTCACTTCATTCCTTCCACCATTTACCCTCCCTTTCTGCCTTCACTCTCTGCTTCTCATCTCTTGCCCTCTCATCACTATTTTCCAGAAAACATGATTGAATCCAGAGTAACAACATAAAAACGGACTCAGCGATGCTGTATGTGAAATGGAAAGGGTCTGCAAGATTGAATGTGCTCCCTGACAGACAAAATAAGTGGAATTTGTACTGAATTTGAAGAGCTGCCCATGCCCACAGAAATATTGGATATTCTGGTTATCAACAGACAGATTCCAGAATTGTACCTGCAAATTAGAAGGTAACAAATTGAACTCCAGTCCATAAGAAATGAGGAAGTGAGAACATAGGGAGCTACTGACCTGTAGCCTGACATGAGAAGGAAATTGATAGGACATGGAACATTGAACAGTACAATACAGGAACAGGCCCTTGGCCCACAATCTTTGTGCCGAATATGATGCCTAGTTAAACTGATCTGCTCTGTCTGTATATGATCCATATTCCCTCTATTCCCTGCACTTCCACGTGCCTATCTAAATGCCTCTTAAACGAAACGTTCATATTTATGTAATCATTCCATTGTTTTTAACAGTGTCTGCTGCTGTGATATTCCAGAAGCTGCAATCAACAAACTCTTGCAGCGGATTTGCGGGAGAAGAAAATGTTGAAAGTATGTCTGGAAATGAGAGGACTGAAAGGAGGTGGTGGAATTCTCTCGGTCAGGATCTCTGTCGTCTAAATGTTGGAAGTGATGAAGCGACAGTAACAGTGTTATTGAGCATGATCTGTGATGTATGCTTTTGTCAATATTGATCCCACTTTCAGAAAATAAGATTTTTCTCAATTAGATTAAATTTATTATCTTAAAATATAAAAGTACACCAGACAGGAGCTGATAAGGAAAACAAACACACAATGTTTGTGGCAATTTTTTTAATCAATGTCATATTGTTTTGATTTTCAGTGAATTGTTTAACAAATATTACCTGTTGCAGACCATTATATTGGTAGATTCTAAAACTCTGTGTTAATCCCACATTTAATGAATACTAGACCTAGTGGGATCCGTTGGGCCCCGTTCCCCCAATGTAATATTCCACCACTCACCCGTTCCCCAACGCAACCCGTTTCCACAACCCATAGCCCCCAACACTCCCTGCCTCTCCTCTTCACCCTCCCTCTTCTCTCTCCTCTCCCTGCTCCCCCACTCCTCACCTCTCCCCTTTCGCACTCCCACACTAAACACAATGTTTAAATAACATTTCCCCTCCTCCCCTCCCTCCCTCTCCTTACAACAATGTAACAAATCTCTCACTGCACTGGGTGGCAGACTGTTGATGGGCAGTTTATGTAAATGAGATCCCATTGTGATGTCATTGTCGGGTGGAGCAATGTTCATGGGCAGTTTATGTAAATGAGATTACATTGTGACGTCATAGCTGTAACTGCCAGCAACTGATACTGCAGTGTTCAAGTCATTATTTCTGCCATCACGGCTCCGGGCCCTGTCTGTGTCTGTCCGTGTCTGTGTCCAGCGTGTTTTTATCGTGGACAGCATGTTTATTTAGATCCTATTGCTCACATCCCCTCCATCCCACCCCTCCCACAATAAAAATCTCAATTTTATTTTGTAAATGAACAGGCTGTTTATGTAAATGAGATGCCATTGTGACGCCACATGCTGCTGAATGCAAGTGGAGGCGCTGTTTATATTTATTTTAAGTTTTAAATGTCAATAACGTGAATTATAACATCAATCTGAACAAAACTTGATACAAACCACCACATGGCAGGTGGTCCAAAAAATTGTCGTGCTATGGTGTACCGTTTTGGCGTAATTTGATGACATCACCCAATCAGAGATCACAGACAGACAGACAGACACGCATAGAAACAAACAAGATGAGAATTTTAGTACTATACTAGACTAAATAGGACCCGTTGGGTCCCTGTCACATGGGGGGCCTCGTCCCCTAACGCAACCCGTTCCCCCAACGCAATATTCGATCACTCACCCATAGCTCCCACAGGAGGCCTGGTCCCCCAACGCAACCCATTCCCCAACATAAGATTCCACCACTCATCCAATCCCCCAACGCAACCTGTTCCCCCAATGCAATATTCCACACTCACCCAAAGCCCCCAAGTGAGCAGGTCAGCTCATTTTTAACGCAATATTCGACCACTCACCCATAGCCCCCACGGAGGGCCTGGTCCCCCAACACAACCCATTCCCCAATTTAAGATTCCGCCACTCACCCATTCCCCCAATGCAATATTCCACACATGTGCGGTGTGTGTGTGTGGGGTGTGCATGTGGTGTGCGGTGTGTGTGTGTGGGGTGTGTGTGTGTGAGGTATGTGTGTGCGGTGTGTGGTGTATGTTTGTGTGTGGGACGTGTGTGTGTGGGGTGTGTGTGTGAGGTATGTGTGTGGGGTGTGCGGTGTGTGGTGTATGTTTGTGTGTGGGACGTGTGTGTCTGGGGTGTGTGTGTGTGGTGTGTGTGCGGGAGTGTGTGGGTGTGTGTGGTGTGGTGTGTGTGTGTGGTGTGTGTGTGTGTGTGTGCGGTGTGTGGGGGGTGAGGGTGGGTGTGTGTGTGTGTGGGTGGGGGTGTGTGTGGTATGTGTGGTGTGTGTGTGTGTGGGTATGTGGGTGGGGGGGTGTGTGGTGTGTGTGTGTGGGTATGTGGGTGAGTGGGGGGGTGTGTCTGGGTATGTGGGTGGGTGGGTGGGGGGGTGTGTGGTGTGTGTGGGTGGGGGGTTTGCTGGGGGGGATGTGTGGTGTGTGTGTGTGGGAGGTGGGGGTTGTGTGGTGTGTGTGTGTGGGTATATGGGAGGGGGGGTGTGGGTGTGTGTGTGTGTGGGGTGTGTGTGTGTGGGTGGGGGGTGGGATGTGTGTGTGTGGTATGTGTGTGTGTGTGTGTGTGTCCGTGTCCCCAGTTTGCAGGTTTGTATAATCGCTGTTTCCACGGCTTCGCGACGCAAGACAAGACTAGACAAGATGAGGCAGTAAATTCAGGCGCCAGTTTATTGGGTGAATGTGGGCGTTTTGTGTTGCCAGAGACGGGGTAATAATTGCCCGGACAAGAAGCATCTGTCACCTGCTGGGCCGCCGCACCTGCGGGAAGGTGGAAATTACTCAACCCTGTCCCCCAAAGATGCGCCAACAACTGCAAGCGTTCTGCCCCTGTCCCACTTAGGAAACCTCTGGAGACTTTGCGCCCCACGCAAGGTTTCCCTCAGGTTCCCGGAGGTTCCCAGAGGTTTTTGTCACTCTTCGTAATGGTTAAAAGTGGTTTCTGCTTCTTCTATGTTCCGGCGATTATTTGAAAAAATTCAAACCTGCCTCGACTAAAAATAGGTTGCCGTTTTAAAACTCGGTAATTTTTTAGTGGAAGCCGGTTGCGATGCTAGTTGAAGGTGGTTACTGGAGGTTGCAGGTAGTGGAAGGTAAGACCTCCCTGGTGGAATAAAACTGGGTGGAAAAAAGGTTAATATCTTAATAAGATAAAGAGGGCTGATATGTAATAATCACAGGGGAATTATACTCAAAACAAGTAATTCTTATGAATATATATGCCCCTAATTTTGATAACCCATTATTTTTTAAGAAAATATTCAATAATATTCCTATATCCACTCAATATAATTTAATTATTGGGGGTGATTTAAATTGCACTCTAGATAACTACCTAGACAGATCTTCAACAAAAAGGAAAGCTGCCTCTAAATCGAGTAAACTTATAAATTCTTTTATTAACACATCTAATGTTAAGGATATTTGGAGATTAGATAATCCATCCGGACGAGAATATTCCTTTTTCTCGCCCGTATATGGAACTTACTCGAGGATAGATTATTTTCTAATAGATTCAAAACTACTTCCTTTTACGTATGATGTAAAATATCACAATATTATTATTTCAGATCATGCGCCACTAACATTTAAGATAAAATTAAAAGATATATTTAATAAAACTACCACTTGGAGATTTAATCCCCAGATATTAAAGGATAAGGATTGTTGTAAACATGTGGTGGAACAGATTAAATTATTTTTTGAAACTAATGACAAACCTGAAATTTCACCATCGCTACTTTGGGATACATTTAAAGCATTTATGCGTGGTGCAATAATATCAGCACAAGCATATTTTAATAAAGAAAATCGAAAGATGGAACAAAAGTTAGAAAATGAGATAAAACAACTAGATAGCGAAAATATAAAACATCCTTCTAAAGAGTTAAGTAATAAAATTGCAATAGTAAAATACAGACTAAATAAAATATATTCTAACCAAGTCATTAAACTTTTTCAACAAACTAAACAAGTGCATTTTGAATTTGGAGACAAACCACAAAAATGGCTAGCACGATAACTTAGAAAATTAGAAGATGAAAAAATGATACATGGAATTAAATCTGTGCATGGAAATATATTGACTATACCAAAAGATATTAATGACAGATTTTTACAATATTATCAAAATCTTTATTCATCGAAATTAACAGGACAAACAGATGGTATGGAAACATTCCTACAAGAATGTCAAATTAATAGTTTAGATCAGGAAGGTAGACACTTGTTAAATGCTGAAATAACAGTAAAAGATATTGAAGAATCAATTAGTTCGTTAAAGAATGGAAAAGCTGTGGGCCCTGATGGCCTGAGTGCAGAATTTTATAAAAAATTTCAAGATCTGATTTCCCCAAGATTACATACAGTGTATAGATATGCATATGAACAAGGAAAATTACCAGAATCTTTAAATTAATCCACAATTACACTTATTCCTAAGGTAGACAAGGACTTGGAAGATCCAGGATCATATAGAGCGATTGCCCTTCTAAATACAGACCAAAAAATATTAACTAAAGTTTTATCTCGGAGATTAAGTCTGGTGATCTCTAAATTAATACATTATGGTCAAACAGGTTTTATTCCAAAACGCTATTCATCCCATAATCTTAGACGTTTGTTTAATATCATATATTCAAAAAGAATATGGGACATGGAATTAGCGGTTATATCGTTAGATGCAGAAAAGGCATTCGATCAGGTGGAATGGTTATATTTATTTAATATAATGGAAAAGTTTCAATTGGGGGATAGATTTTGTAAATGGGTAAGAATTCTATATTCGAACCCTACTGCAAGAATCTTAACTAATCAAATACTATCAGCTAAATTTAAGCTCTCTAGGGGATGCAGACAGGGATGTCCGTTATCGCCTTTATTATTTGCTTTGGTGATAGAGCCTCTGGCGGAAAGAATTAGATCTGAACCTGAAATATATGGCTATAATACTGACACAACAACTAATAAAATATCTTTATATGCAGATGACGTTTTGATTTATATTACAAAACCGGAAATTAGTATTCCCAAGCTGTTTAATGTTATAACTAAATTTGGCACATTTTCTGGATATAGGATTAATTGGAACAAAAGTGATATTATGCCTATAACTGGAATAAATTTACATATATTACAACAATACCCATTAAAAATAGTTACAGACAAATTTAAATATTTAGGAATTAATGTAACTAAATCCTATAATTCATTAATTAAATCTAATTATCCTCAACTACTAGACAAACTTAGAAAAAATATTTTATATTGGAAAACACTTCCTATATCTATGATTGGTAGAATAAATGCTATAAAGATGGGGTTTTTTACCACAATTGTTATACGTATTTCAGGCTATTCCTTTTTTTCTCCCTAAAACCTTTTTAAAAAAAATAGATAATATTGTTAATAGTTTTATTTGGGACTATAAAAATCATAGAATAAGTAAAAAACATTTATGTAAATCTAAGATAAATGGAGGATTAGCACTTCCAAATTTTTTATATTATTTTTGGGCTGTCCAGATTAAGAATATGAATTGCTGGTGGGTAAATATGGATCATGAACCAATGTGGTTAAAGATGGAAAAGGAAGACTGTTTACCTTTCAATGTAGGCTCGATTCTCTTTGCCCCAAAGGAAGTACAAAAAAAAATTTATAGGGACAACCCTATAATTTATAATAATAGACGTATTTGGAAACAAATAGTTAAGACTTTACATTTAGATAATCTCTCACTTAGACTACCAATTACCAATAACCCATTATTTAAACCCTCTATATTAGATGGGGGGTTTAGACATTGGGATGATTTAGGAATTAAAAGGATAGAGCACCTTTATAGAAAAGGAACATTTCTTTTATTCCAGGAGTTACAAGATATCTACGGATTGTCTCCACAACACTTGTTTAGATACTTACAAATTAGAGATTATATTAAATCCAATACACAAGATTATAAAAATAAAGAACCAGGATTATTAGATGAACTGTTTAACTTGCACCCAAATACAGAAAAATTAATAGCTTATATATATAATATTATTTTGGATAAGGAGAATCCAATAACTGAAACATATCGTCAAGCATGGGAAAATGAAATTGGTTTATCTATAACAAAAGAAAATTGGGAAGAAAGTTTACAACGAATACATCGGTGTTCGTTAAATGCTAGACATACATTGATACAATTTAAAGTATTATATAGATTACACTATTCGAAAACTAAATTAAATAGTATCTTTCCCAATCTCTCCTCCATTTGTGATAAATGTAAGAATTTAGAAGCAAATTTAATACATAGTTTTGTTACATGTCCCAAACTGAATTATTATTGGATAGAAATTTTTAAAGTTATTTCTGAAGTTCTTAAAGTTAGATTGGACCCTGACCCAAAGTTAATAATATTTGGAATTCCGGATTCAAATTTGGTACTTACAGTAAATCAAAGAAATTTCTTTGATTACTGTTTGATAATAGGGAAAAAAATCATATTGAAATTTTGGAAGGGAACATTATCCCCCACAATTAAAATGTGGTCAGCAGGGATGTTGGAGACGTTACATTTAGAAAGAATTAGATTTGTCCTATCGGACAAGTATAATTCCTTCGAACAGATATGGTCTCCATATATACAGTATTTAGAGAAGTAGCTGTTCTTGGCATCACAGCTCGACGGGTACCCTACGGGATTTGATGAGAATAATTTATTTTCATACTAGGATTAATATGCATGTCTCTATTGATATTACTATTTGTATTAGTTTTATTTACAATATATTTTGTTGTTTTTCATTTATATATATAATATTTTTTCACTTTTTTGTTAACCTTTTTTCCTTTCTCTTTTTTTTCTTATATATAATCAAATTATTATTTAATCATATCTTTATTCATTTATAACTGCTCTATCTCTTTTCTGTCTTTATTTCTAAAAAAATAGAAGATAATAATTATCAATGTGTTATTTGTTCAAATATTGAATTAAGTTGATGTTTGTAAATCTGTTTAAAACATTGCAAATTGGTTACTTCTAATAAAAAAATATTTTTTAAAAAAAAGGTTAATATTAACATAAGCATGTGACCTCTGTCACTCCTGGGCTCAATCATAGTTTTTAGCCGAGAAAAGGTTTCTTTTCTTACAATAAAAGTTTCCCAGGTTTTTTAAAAATCCATCTGAACCATGAGAGCGGGGAAGGAACAAGTTAGGCGGGTTACTAAAAGTCCATCTACTGCTGTCAGCAGCAGCCCTTTTGCTTCATCAGCCTTTCAAGGAGAATGTTCGCAGGAACATAGAAGAAGCCAAAACCACTCATGACCATTAGGGAGAGTGACAAAAACCTCCGGGAATCTTGGGGGCGGGGGGGGGGAGCGCAGTCTCCAGAGGTTTCCGTTCAGGTTTCCTAAGTGGGACAGGGGCATTCCTCCCTCTGCCGCCGCTGCCCGACCCTCTGGCGCTCACAGATCAGCCGTGTACCAGTGACTGCAGCGCTCCCTCCCCCCTCCCTCCCTCCCTCCCTCCCTCAACGCGGCGCTCCCTCCATCCCACAGCGCGGCGCTCCCTCCCTCCCTCCCTCCCGCAGTGCGGCGGTCCCTCCCGCAGCGCGGCGCTCCCTCCCTCCCTCCCTCCCGCAGCGCGGGGCGCTCCCTCCCTCCCTCCCTCCCGCAGCGCGGCGCTCCCTCCCTCCCTCCCTCCCTCCCGCAGCGCGGGCGCTCCCTCCCTCCCTCCCTCCCGCAGTGCGGCGCTCCCTCCCTCCCTCCCGCAGTGCGGCGCTCCCTCCCTCCCTCCCTCCCTCCCTCCCGCAGCGCGGCGCTCCCTCCCTCCCTCCCTCCCGCAGCGCGGCGCTCCCTCCCTCCCTCCCTCCCTCCCTCCCGCAGCGCGGCGCTCCCTCCCTCCCTCCCTCCCGCAGTGCGGCGCTCCCTCCCTCCCTCCCGCAGTGCGGCGCTCCCTCCCTCCCTCCCTCCCTCCCTCCCGCAGTGCGGCGCTCCCTCCCTCCCTCCCGCAGCGCGGCGCTCCCTCCCTCCCTCCCTCCCGCAGCGCGGCGCTCCCTCCCTCCCTCCCTCCCTCCCGCAGCGCGGCGCTCCCTCCCTCCCTCCCTCCCGCAGCGCGGCGCTCCCTCCCTCCCGCAGTGCGGCGCTCCCTCACCTCTAAGCGCAGCTCAGATCATAAACTTTCAAGCAGTTTATCTCCACGTGCCCGTAAATAACGATGGTGTCGATCTTCATGTCGGCGGCGCATTTGTAAATCAGGATGTGTTCGCCGTTCAAGCTGACCTGCGGGAATCACACGGGCGTGAGGGGGGAGGTTGGAGGGGGAGGGGACAGAGGAGGGGGAGGGGGGTGTGGTGGGTGTGGTGGGGGTAGACGGGATGGGGGTGTGGTGGGGGGGGGGTAGACGGGACGGGGGTGTGTGGGGGGGGGGGGGGCAGACGGGATGGGGGTGTGTGTGTGGGGGGGTAGACGGGACGGGGGTGTGTGTGGGGGGGACTAGACGGGATGGGGGGGTGTGGGGCGGGGGGGGGGCTAGACGGGATGGGGGTGTATGTGAGGGGGCTAGACGGGATGGGGGGTGCGCGGGGGGGGGTGCAGACGGGATGGGGGTGTGTGTGGGGCGCGGGGGGGTAGACGGGATGGGGGTGTGGGAGGAGCGGTGTGTGGGATGGGGGGGTGTGGGGGGGGTAGACGGGATGGGGGTGTATGTGGGGGGGCTAGACGGGATGGGGGGGTGTGGGGTGGGGGGGTGTAGACGGGATGGGGGTGTGGGGCGCGGGGGGGGGTTGACGGGATGGGGGGGGGTGTGGGACAGGACGGGGGGACAGTCTGTATAATGAGCCGGGTTCAGTTGTACAACCCGCGGACCGGCCGCCGGCCAAGGGTGGGTGGAGCGGCCCCGACTGCGGCTCCCGGCCACGGCCAGAGATTGCAGATGGACCCGGTGGCATCAGTATCGGTGGTCATCGATATATCATCTTTTAAACAACGCGGAAAGATGGAGAGCACTGACATGTCGCTTTGCACCATCATTCCAAAGGATACAGATTGTTTGGGAATTTCAGAAATTCTGCAAATCTTTAATTTTTTTTTTCAGAGTCTGAATATATTGTTAAAGACCGAGCTCTGTGAGCGTGAGTTGGTATTGGTGAATGTGGACAATTGGCAGAGATTGGAGATGGGGGCAGAAGGTGGTCCGTGTCTGCAACAAGCTGCCAGAGGAAGCTGTACCAGCGGATAATAGACATTAGAACAGGCAGACGAAGGGTTTAGTGGCCAATGGGACTGGGCAGTATGGGAAGGATGGCCGAAGGGCCTGGCGGTGGGATACCTGGTAGCAGTTGTTCCAGATGAAGATGGCGAGTTTGAAATCGCTTCCTCTTGGGCCGAAGTCGCAGTCGACATCGGACATGGGAGCCCACTGTGTGCCTGTCTGGGTGCTGTACACAATCTGGTCTTTCTCGCCTTCAAAACGGGCCCCGCACTGGAAGGGGATGTTCTTTGGCTCCTTGCCTTCCTGGAGATTTATCACAAACCTACAGAGAGGGAGAGAGTGGGGGGGATAGAGACAGAGAGGGAGAGAGAGGGAGAGAGTGGGGGGGATAGAGACAGAGAGGGAGAGAGACAGAGGGGGGGGGGGGCAGGGAGACAGAGAGAGGGTCAGAGAGAGAGACGGCAGAGAGAGAGAGAGAGATGGAGAGGGGGGGCAGAGATATGTATATATATATATATAGAGAGAGAAGGAGAGAGAGGGGGGCAGAGATGTGTATATATATATAGAGAGAGAGAAGGAGAGAGGGGGGAGCAGAGGGAGAGGGAGAGAGGGGGGCAGAGAGAGGGAGAGAGATGGTGAGAGAGAGAACCAGAGGGGGAGGGGGGAGGGGGCAGAGAGAGAGAGAGAGCGAGAGAGAGACAGAGAAAGCAGAGGGAGGGAGAGAGAGGGGGGGGGGCGGCAGAGAGTGTGTGAGAGATAGAGACAACCAGAGAGAGAGTGGGGGGGGGGGGGGGGATAGAGACAGAGAGGGAGAGAGACAGAGAGGGAAAGAGAGAGAGAAAACCAGAGAGAGTGGGGGAGACGGACAGAGAGAGGGAGAGAGACAGAGAGAGAGACAGAGAGAGAGAGAACCAGAGACAGAGAGAGCGTGAGAGAGACAGAGGGGGGGGGGGGGGGGGCGGGGCAGAGAGAGAGAGCGAGAGACAGAGAGTGAGAGACAGAGAGATAACCAGGAAGAGAGTGAGACAGAGGGAGGGACGGGGGGGGGGAGAGAAATAGAAGGGGGGCAGAGACAGAGAGAGAGAATGACAGAGTGAGAGAGACAGAGGGAGGGACAGAGGGACAGAGAGAGGGTGACAGAGAGAGGAGAGAGAGAGAGACAGAGGGAGAGAGAAACGGAGACAGCGAGATGGTGAGTAATCGACACCAGAGCTCAGAACTGCGTCCACACAGACCAGCTCCACAGCGCTGAGCTCCCTCACTCCCGCCCCTCCCACGGTGCGGCGCTCCCTCACTCACCCCCCCCTCCCACAGCGCTGAGCTCCCTCACTCCCGCCCCTCCCACAGCGCTGAGCTCCCTCACTCCCGCCCCTCCCAGAGCGCTGAGCTCCCTCACTCCCGCCCCTCCCACGGTGCGGCGCTCCCTCACTCCCGCCCCTCCCACGGTGCGGCGCTCCCTCACTCCCGCCCCTCCCACGGTGCGGCGCCCCCTCACTATTGCCCCTCCCACGGCGCTGAGCTCCCTCACTCCCGCCCCTCCCACGGTGCGGCGCTCCCTCACTCCCGCCCCTCCCACGGTGCGGCGCTCCCTCACTACCCCCCCTCCCACGGTGCGGCGCTCCCTCACTACCCCCCCTCCCACGGTGGTGGACGAGACGGGTTCCACTGACACCGGCGCCGCGGGGCTCTGACGGGGAGGAAGCGAGTTCTTACTGTGTGGAGCCCTCCGGGATCTTCCCACAAAACACCAGCATGGAATCCGCCTTCAGCACATCTGGGAACTGCCTGTTAAACGGAACCGTCTAGGAGAGGAAGACAAGGTGGGTCAGACACTGAGTGTGGCAACACTCACGCTGGCTCACACTCACGCCGGCTCACACTCACGCCGACTCACACTCACGCTGGCTCATACCGGCTGACACTCACACTGACTCACACTCACACACTGGCACACACACACACACTGGCACATCCTTACACTCACACTGGCTCACACTCACACTGGCACACTTCCAGTGGCTCACACTCACTGTGGCTCACATTCACCCTGGCACACACTCACACTGACTCTCACACACACACTGACTCACACTCACTGTGGCTCACATTCACCCTGGCCCACACTCACACTGACTCTCACACACACACTGACTCACACTCACTGTGGCTCACATTCACCCTGGCCCACACTCACACTGACTCTCTCACACACACTGACTCACACTCACTGTGGCTCACACTTACTGTGGCTCACATTCACGCTGGCCCACATTCACACTGACTCTCACACACACACTGACTCACACTCACTGTGGCTCACATTCACGCTGGCCCACAGTCACACTGACTCACACTCACACTGGCTCACACTCACTCACACCACCCAAATCTCCTGCCGTCTCACACCCTACCCACTTGCCCAACGCCAACCTGCACAACCAACCCAAAGTACCTTCCCAAACACGGGCACCACGCAAACTCGCCGCTTCACCGGACTTCTCTCTCCTGTGCAGTGGGAAGCTGCCAGTGCGATTTAGACACGGCTAGACCCAGCCTGCATCCTTTGCTATCGCCCTGGACACGAAGCCTGTCCGGCATCAGGTCTTCACGCCCCGAGTCAATGAACAGCCCTGGAAACATCCTCGCATCACATTCGCCAGAAAGGACACATTTCTTACCACGGCGCAGTTGACCACAGGATTCAGCGACATCTTTGGCGGCTTCGTGAACTGAAAGAGAGCGGTCAGGAGATAAGATACTAACTAGCCTTCTATCAAAGATACTAGAGTCCGCTCTACGATCTTTGCCTTCTGTGATCTTTAGTCAGGAGCAGCAGCTTATAAACCATAGCATTGGTGGCCCAACCCCTCAACAACTCAACACTCAACCCCTCAACCCCTCCCTCAACCCCTCCCTCAACCCTCAACACCTCCCTCAACACCTCAACCCTCAACACCTCAACCCTCAACCCCTCCCCTCAACCTTCAAACCCCCAACCGCTGCCCTCAACCACCCAACCCAGGCGCCTGCTGAATTCTGATGCAATGCGCGGTAACCACACTCACCGCATTTAATGCTGCAGCCGCCACACAGCCGCCACACAGGGTCAAACCACAACTTCCTCCTGGGAGTGTGTTGGAAGCAATTGTGTAATTCAGGTCCTAATCGTACCCCCCTTGTCTGGTGCAGTCAAACACCAAATACGAAACACTGGAATCCAACTCTCTTTATTATACAACACCAATACTGGAGGTACACAAAAATGCTGGAGAAACTCAGCGGGTGCAGCAGCATCTATGGCATGTGTAGGAAGCCAATACTGGGCATGTGTAGGAAGCAGATGCTGGTTTAAACCGAACATAGACACAAAAAGCTGGAGTAACAGCAGGACATAGAAACATAGAAACATAGAAAATAGGTGCAGGAGTAGGCCATTCGGCCCTTCGAGCCTGCACCGCCATTCAATGTGATCATGGCTGATCATCCAACTCAGTATCCCGTACCTGCCTTCTCTCCATACCCCCTGATCCCTTTAGCCACAAGTGCCACATCTAACGCCCTCTTAAATATAGCCAATGAACTGGCCTCAACTACCTTCTGTGGCAGAGAATTCCAGAGACTCACCACTCTCTGTGTAAATAATGTTTTCCTCATTTCGGTCCTAAAGGAATTCCCCCTTATCCTTAGACTGTGACCCCTTGTTCTGGACTCCCCCAACATCGGGAACAATCTTCCAGCATCTAGCTTGTCCAACCCCTTAAGAATTTTGTAGGTTTCTATAAGATCCCCCCTCAATCTTCTAAATTCCATCGAGTACAAACCGAGTCTATCCAATCTTTCCTCATATGAAAGTCCTGACATCCCAGGAATCAGTCTGGTGAATCTTCTCTGTACCCCCTCTATGGCAAGGATGTCTTTCCTCAGATTTGGAGACCAAAACTGTACGCAGTACTCCAGGTGTGGCCTCACCAAAACCCTGTACAACTGCAGTAGAACCTCCCTGCTCCTATACTCAAATCCTTTCGCTATGAATGCTAACATACCATTTGCTTTCTTCACTGCCTGCTGCACCTGCATGCCTACTTTCAATGACTGGTGTACCATGACACCCAGGTCTCGTTGCATCTCCCCCTTACCTAATCTGCCACCATTCAGATAATAGTCTACCCTCATGTTTTTGCCACCAAAGTGGATAACCTCACATTTATCCACATTGTACTGCATCTGCCATGCATCCGCCCATTCACTCAGCCTATCCAAATCACCCTGCAGCCTCCAAGCACCTCCTCACACCTAACTATACCCCCCAGCTTGGTATCATCTGCAAATTTGGAGATGTTGCATTGAATTCCCTCGTCCAAATCATTAATATATATTGTAAATAGCTGGGGTCCCAGCACTGAGCCTTGCGGCACCCCACTAGTCACTGCCTGCCATTCTGAAAAGGACCCGTTTACTCCTACCCTTTGCCTCCTGTCTGCTAGCCAGTTCTCTATCCACATCAATACTGAACCCCCAATACCGTGTGCTTTAAGTTTGTATGCTAATCTCTTATGCGGGACCTTGTCGAAAGCCTTCTGAAAGTCTAGATATAACACATCCACTGGTTCTCCCTTATCCACTCTACTAGTTACATCCTCGAAAAATTCTATCAGATTTGTCAGACATGATTTACCTTTCGTAAATCCATGCTGACTTTGTCCAATGATTTCACCACTTTCCAAATGCGCTGCTATCCCATCTTTAATAACTGACTCTAGCAGTTTCCCCACTACCGATGTTAGACTAACTGGTCTGTAATTCCCCGCTTTCTCTCTCCCTCCTTTTTTAAAAAGTGGGGTTACATTAGCTACCCTCCAATCCTCAGGAACTACTCCAGAACCTAAGGAATTTTGGAAAAATTATCACTAATGCATCCACTATTTCTGTGGCTACCTCCTTGAGTACTCTGGGATGCAGACTATCTGGCCCTGGGGATTTATCGGCCTTCAATCCGTTCAATTTACCCAACACCACCTCCCGGCTAACCTGGATTTCACTCAGCAGCATCATCTCTGGACGAGCAGCATCTCTGGAGAGATGGGGATGGGTGACGTTTCTGGTCGAGACCCTACTTCAGACTGGTTAGGGATAAGGGAAATGAGATATAGACGGTGATGTGGAGAGTTAACGAACAAAGAATGAACGATATGCAAAAAAGTAACGATGATAAAGGAAACAGGCCTTGGTAAGCAGTTTTGTAGGGTGAAAACGATGGGGGAGAGATAGAGAGAGAGGGAATGTCGCGGCTACCTGAGTAAGATAAATCAATGTTCATACCACAGGGGTGTAAGCTGCCCAGGTGAAATATCAGATGCTGTTCCTCCAATTAGCGTTTAGCCTCACTCTGACAATGGAGGAGACCTAGGACAGAAAGGTCTGTGTAGGAATGGGAATGAGAATTAGACTGTTTGGCAACCAGGTATCAGGATGGTTCACCGGGTTGGTTCCACCAAATGATCACCCATTCTGAGTTTGGTCTTGACAATGTACATCCCACAATCCTGGAGCACCGCGCACGACCGCGCGTCACTACCTGCGTCACCACACACCACGTGCGCGGCAGGACCCACGCGTCGTGCATCGTGACACGTTAATGATGTCGCATAAATGACTCCCAAGTGGGACAGGCCCTTAAGAGTCCACATCTTGAACAGCTAATGCAGTAGATGAGGTTGGAGGAGGTGCAAGTGAACCTCTGCCTAACCTAAAAGGATTGTCGGGGTCCCTGGACAGATTCGAGGGAGGACGTATAGGGACAGGTGTTGTACCTGAGTTACTCTAGCTTTTTGTGTCTATCTTCCTCCTGGGAATTCCTGATATTCTTTGGCACAGAGGAATATTTGCAGTGGGACATTCCTGTTGTTCTCTGAGGTTTGATGCGGGAGAGTCGGACATCCCGTGGCCCACCTGGGATGATTTCTCTGACATTTATCCTGGGAGGCACTGGGACATTCAGGATATCTCCTGAGTGGCCTGGAACATTCAGGATACCTCCTGGGAGGCACTGGGACATTCAGGATACCTCCGGGGAGTTGCTGGGACATTCACGATACCTCCTGGGAGGCACTGGGACTTCAGGCATTCACCATCGAAGTGGGGACATCCATTCTCTGGTACATTTGCAGTGTCTAGAATGATTGGCAGCTTGTCGCTGAATCAGTGGAGATTGTTCCTGGGATCACCTGCATGGTTGAGGGACTCTGGTACCTGTTGCCTGGGTTAGAGGGTGGGAGCTATAGGGAGAGGTTGAGTAGGCTGTGTCTCTGTTCCTTGGAGCACAGGAGGATGAGGGGTGATCTTACAGAGGTGTAGAATATCATGAGAGGAGTAGATCAGGTACATGCACAGTCCCTTGACCAGAGTTGGTGAATCGAGGACCAGAGGACATAGATTCAAGGTGAGAGATAAAGATTTAATAGTAATCTAAGGGGTACCTCTTTCACGCAAAGGGTGGTGGCTGTATGGAACAAGCTGCCAGAGGAGGTAGTTGAGGCTGGGACTATCCCAACGTTTAAGAAACAGTTAGACAGGTACATGGACAGGACAGGTTTGGAGGGATATGGGCCAAATGCTGGCAGATGGGACCAGTGTCGCTGGGGCATGTTGGCCGGTGTGGGGAAGTTGGGCCAAATGGCCTCTTTCCATGTTGTTTCACGCTGTGCCTCTGTGTCTCTATGTCTCTGTGTCTCTGTGTCCGTGTCCGTGTCCGTGTCCGTGTCTGTGCCTCTGTGCCTCTGTGCCTCTGTGCCTCTGTGGCTCTGTGGCTCCGTGTCTATGTGTCCGTGTCCGTGTCTGTGCCTCTGTGCCTCTGTGCCTCCGTGTCCCTGTGTCCCCTGTGTCCCCTGTGTCCCCTGTGTCCCTGTGTCTCTGTGTCCCCGTGTCCCCGTGTCCCCGTGTCTCTGTGTCTCTGTGTCTCTGTGTCCCTGTGTCCCTGTGTCTCTGTGTCTCTGTGTCCCTGTGTCCCTGTGTCCCCTGTGTCCCCTGTGTCCCCTGTGTCTCTGTGTCCCTGTGTCCCTGTGTCCCCGTGTCCCTGTGTCCCCGTGTCCCTGTGTCTCTGTGTCTCTGTCACTCTGTGACCTCCTGGTCAGGTCAACAAACCGTCCATAGGCTTATAATCGTCCATAGGCCTCATTTATATTACTGGCCAGGTTACCTTCATAAGGTACCTCATTTCTCTTCTGTTCACATATTTAAATTTCTGGCGGAAAACCTCACAAACTGGGTCGAAATATACTTGTCACCATGACTACGTCTTGCAAGTGGGGGAAATGGATTGGGTTCGGTTTAAGAGGAGTTGGTTTTGGCATCATGTTCGATACACACTTTGTGGGCTCAGATGGGGCGTCAAGGTCAGCATGGAAGAGTTGGGCCGAATGGCCTGTTTCAGTGCTGTATGGCTCCATGTCCGGGCTTGTAGTCAAACTCTTGCCCCTCATAAAACGTTTGGAAAATTAAATTTAAAACAAATGCTTGGTGTTTCATTCTGATTCCGGGAGGTATTAAAGTTAAAACGCGCGACTCATTTTGTGGTGACGTTTAAAATGAGCAAAACTAATAGAAACATAGAAACATAGAAACATAGAAAATAGGTGCAGGAGTAGGCCATTCGGCCCTTCGAGCCTGCACCGCCATTCAATGTGATCATGGCTGATCATCCAACTCAGTATCCCGTACCTGCCTTCTCTCCATACCCCCTGATCCCTTTAGCCACAAGTGCCACATCTAACGCCCTCTTAAATATAGCCAATGAACTGGCCTCAACTACCTTCTGTGGCAGAGAATTCCAGAGACTCACCACTCTCTGTGTAAAGAATGTTTTCCTCATTTCGGTCCTAATATAGGATTGTTGACAGTAAAATAGAGTGATTAGTGGTCAGAGTCCTTCAACCCACAGAAATATCCCACAACAGAACACAGTTCCACAAACTCAGTACCAGGGCTCACACACTCAGCTTGTGGGTGTGCGCGTGTGGCTTTATGTGTGTAGGTGTGTGTTTGCGTGTGTGTGTGTGCATGTGTATGTGTGTATGATTTACTGTGTGTGTGTGTCTGCGTGTGTGTGCTTGTGTGCGTTTGCTTGTGTGTTTGTGTCTGTGTGTGTGTCTGCCTGTATGTGTGTGCGTGGCTGCATGTGTGTGTGTGCGTGTGCGTGTGTCTTTCTGTGTGTGTGTCTTTGTGTGTGTGTGTGTATGTGTATGTATGTGTGTGTGTGTCTTTCTGTGTGTGTGTGCTTGTGTGTGTGTGTGTGTGCGTGTGTCTTTCTCTGTGTGTGTGTGTGTGTGTGTGTGTGTGTGTGTGTGTGTGTGTGTGTGTGTGTGTGTGTGTGTGTGTGTGTGTGTGTGTGGCTGTGTGTGTCAGTCTCTGTCTCTCTGCGTCTGCATGTGTGTGTGTCTGTCTGAATGTGCGTGTACTCCAGCACTCTGTGAAACGTCACCTATCCATGTTCTCCGCAGATACTGTACTCGGTTATAGTGGACACCATAGTCAAAAAGGCTTTCAGCATTTTGGCCTTGATCCGTCAGATTATTGAGTGTAGTTGAGGGTACCAATGACCAAGGAAAGATGGCCCCAACAATGATCCATTGTTGGATGTTGCAGGGGTGATAACTAAAGGATATCGGGATGTGAACATGGGACAATTAGGGTGGGGAAGAAGTGGAGGGAGAGGGAATGCAAGGGTTAATAGTAAGATTAAATGAGAACTTACCAGTTTGAAGTTTGATCTTTATTTAATGAGGAGTTACGTTGAGGGATTACATGAAGACCCCGCCAGCACGCATGCGCGACATTCTTCAAAGCTGCGGTGTGAAATCACAGGTAACAGAGTTGACTAACATAGTAAGATAAGAGAACCAGCATACCAATTGTCCTTTATAATAGAGGGTTTGGGAGCGAAGGGCACGTAATCCCTCATCGTAATTCCTCATAAGATAAAGATCAAACTTCAAACTGGTAAGTTCTCATTTAATCTTACTATTTTAATTCAGAGGCACGTGAGTGACTATTTCAAAGCTCTGTGATTTCATGCCCTGGAACGAGTCCATGCTCACACACTGCCATAATGACAAATGGAGGAAATATGTTAACGTATTTCAGACATGAAACTTTGCTGAAAAACAAGAGGGTATTTATTTAAAAAATAACAAATAATAATACCCCTACTTTGGGGAAATTATAATACAGAACTTAATATTGTGTCTGCAAATGTCTCAGGCATGGCCATGGGTTTATTATAGAACCGTTGAAAGGTTTTCTCATTAGCCCAACCCACCGTTGCAAGGATGTGGTCCATAGGAACTTCCAACATCCTTGCCGCCGATGTAGATGCAGCCCTGGTGGAGTGAGATTTAAAAACATCAGCGTCCACCCCGCTGTACCCAAAACCACCCCTTAAGGGCCTGTCCCACCAGCATGCAACTCTATGCAATTAGCGCGACCTAACGTGGTCGCTTGAGCTGTCCGGCGGAGCGGGGCGGAATTGTGCGGAGTTCGTCCCGAGTTCGTCCCGACACCGCACGGGGCTCCGAAAAACTGACTATGTCCCAACATTCCGCGCGGCAACGGCTTGTCGGCTCACAGTCGCCTCGACATTTACACACCGCCCCGACATCGTGCCTCCGTGAACCTATTTGTAAGTGCCTCCGTGACCCTCTATGTGTGTGGATCCGTGGCCGTCTGTGTGTGTGTGCCTCGGTGCCCCTCTCTGTGTGCCCCTCTCTGTCCTGGCGAACTTACCTTAGACTGTGCTCCAAGTTCGCCTCACTTTGTGCCGCGTTGCGCCACTCACCCGACCTCCGCGCGGCCCCTACTGCCGGTTTGGTCGTGCTTGCCGCATGCAGGCGCATGCTGGTGGGAACGGCCCTGTACAGGGGATCACCCGACCTCCGCGCGGCCCCCGCTTCTAGTTTGATCGCATTCATCGCATAGAGTTCCATGCTGGTGGGACAGGCCCTTAACTAACGAGTAGGAAGAGGGGGAGAAAACATCTGCAAGTTTACAGAGGAGGTTATAACCCAGAGAATCCAACTTTCAGGTACATGGCAAATGAACCAAAGAGAAAGATGGATAAACGAGACACAAAGCATAGAAACATAGAAACATAGAAATTAGGTGCAGGAGTAGGCCATTCAGCCCTTCGAGCCTGCACCGCCATTCAATATGATCATGGCTGATCATCCAACTCAGTATCCCGTACCTGCCTTCTCTCCATACCCTCTGATCCCCTTAGCCACAAGGGCCACATCTAACTCCGTCTTAAATATAGCCAATGAACTGGCCTCAACTATTCTCTGTGGCAGAGAGTTCCAGAGACCCACCAACCTCTGTGCGCAAAAAGTCCTTCTCATCTCGGTCCTAAAGGATTTCCCCCTTATCCTTAAGCTGTGACCCCTTGTCCTGGACCTCCCCAACATCAGGAACAATCTTCCTGCATCTAGCCTGTCCAACCCCTTAAGAATTTTGTAAGTTTCTATAAGATCCCCTCTCAATCTCCTAAATTCTAGAGAGGTTAAACCGAGTCTATGCAGTCTTTGTTCATAAAACAGTCCTGACATCCCAGGTATCAGCCTTGTCTGCACTCCCTCTATGGCAATAATGTCCTTCCTCAGATTTGGAGACCAGAACTGTACGCAATACTGCAGGTGTGGTCTCACCAAGACCCCATACAACTGAAGTAGAACCTCCCTGCTCCTATACTCAAATCCTTTTGCTCTGAAAGCTAACATACCATTCGCTTTCTTCACTGCCTGCTGCACCTGCATGCTTGCTTTCAATGACTGGTGTACCATGACACCCAGGTCGCGCTGCATCTCCCCTTTTCCTAATCGGCCTCCATTTAGATAATAGTCTGTTTTCCTATTTTTGCCACCAAAGTGGATAACCCCACATTCTGCCAAACATTTGCCCACTCACCCAGCCTATCCAAGTCACCTTGCAGTCTCCTAGCATCCTCCTCACAGCTAACACTGCCCCCCAGCTTAGTGTCATCCGCAAACTTGGAGATATTGCCTTCAATTCTCTCATCCAGACTGCTGGAATCAGAATCGCTAAACAACCCATGATTGGAACTCTGCAGATGAGGCAAATCATCCAAATCCAATCTGAGGAAAGATATAAACAAACATTATTTATTTGATCAGAACCCTTCATCTGAACTGAGGAGCACAGGGGAGATAAGAATAGACAATAGACAATAGGTGCAGGTGCAGGCCATTCGGCCCTTGGAGCCAGCACCGCCATTCAATGTGATCATGGCTGATCATCCCCAATCAGTACCCCAATCCTGCGTTCTCCCCATATCCCCCGACTCCGTTATCTTTAAGAGCCCTATCTAGTTCTCCCTTGAAAGTATCCAGAGAACTGGCCTCCACCGCCGTCTGAGGCAGAGAATTCCACAGACTCACAACTCTCTGTGAGAAAAAGTGTTTCCTCGTCTCCATTCTAAATGGCTTACCCCTTATTCTTAAACTGTGTGGCCCCTGATTCTGGACTCCCCCAACATCGGGAACATGTTCCCTGCCTCTAGCAATCTTATATGTTTCAATAAGATCGCCTCTCATGCCTCTAAACTCCAGAGTGTACAAGCCCAGCCGCTCCATTCTCTCAGCATATGACAGTCCCTCCATCACGGGAAATAGCCTTGTAAATCTACGCTGCACTCCCTCAATAGCAAGAATGTCCTTCCTCAAAATAGGGGACCAAAACTGCACACAATACTCCAGGTGTGGTCTCACTAGGGCCCTGTACAACTGCAGAAAGACCTCTTTGCTCCTATACACGACTCCTCTTGTTATAAAGGCCAACATGCCAATTGCCTTCTTCAATGCTTGCTGTACCTGCATGCTTACTTTCATAGACAGATGAACAAGGACCCCCCAGATCCCGTTGTACTTCCCTTTTTCCAAACTTGACACCATTCAGATCGTGATCTGCCTTCCTGTTTTTAATACCAAAGTGGATAACCTCACATTTATTCACATTAAACTTAATCTGCCATGCGTCTGCCCACTCCCCAAACCTGTCCAATTCACCCTGCATTCTCATAGTATCCTCCTCACAGTTCACACTGCCACCCAGATTTGTGTCATCTGCAAATTTGCTAATGTTACTTTGAATCCCATCATCCAAATCATTGATGTATATTGTAAAAAGCTGCGGTACCAACTCTGAGCCTTGCGGTACCCTACTGGTCACTGCCAGCAATTCTGAAAGGGACCCCTTTAATCCCTACTCTTTGTTTCCCCTCTGCCAACCAATTTTCTATCCATGTCAGCACTCTACCCCCAATACCATGTACCCTAATTTTGCCCACTAATCCCCTATGTGGGACCTTACCAAATGCTTTCTGAAAGTCCAGGTACACTGTATCCACTGGCTCTCCCTTGTCCATTTTCCAAGTTACATCCTTAAAAAATTCCAGATTGGTCAAACATGATTTCCCCTTCGTAAATCCATGCTGACTCGGACCGATCCTGCTAGTGCTATCCAAATGTGCAGCTATTTCATCTTTTATAACTGATTCTTAAAAAGTGGGATAACATTAGCTACCCTCCAATCCACAGGAACTGATCCTGAATCTATAGAACATTGGAAAATTATCACCAATGCATCCATGATTTCCAGAACCACTTCCTTAACTACCCTGGGATGCAGACCATCAGACCCTGGGGATTTATCCTGAGGGATATGCCCTAAATGAACTGATCCTGCACCTCGAAATACCTGCCATTGTTCCCAGAAATACCTGCTATTGTTGATCCACGGTCATCCCTGCTCGGGTATCTTTCCAGTCAACTTTGGCCAGCTCCTCCCTCATGGCTCCTTAGTCCCCTTTATCAACTGTAACACGAGTCTGACACATTTCCACCAATATGAACAGACTGTGGTCTGTGAGTGAGGAAGTCGAGGATCCAATTGCAGAGGGATGCGCAGTGACCCAGTTCTGCGAGTGTGGTAACCAGCTTGGAGGGGATGATAGTATTAAATGCCGAGCTGTAATCAATGAATAACAGCCTGACATATGGGTTTTTGTTGTCCAAGTGGTCCAGAGCAGAGTGGAGAGCCAGCGAGTTCGCATCCACCGTTGATCTGTTGTGGCGGTAAGCGAACTGCAGAGGGCCCAGATTTTTGTCGAGGTAGGAGTTGATTTGCGCCATGATCAACCTCTCAAAGCACTTCATCACCACAGGCATTAGTTCCACAGGTCGATAGTCACTGAGGCACGTCACCTTGCTCTTCTTGGGCACCGGTATAATTGATGCCCTTTTGAAGCAGGTGGGAACGTCAGACCTCAGAAGTGAGAGGTTGAAAATGTCTGTAAAAACTCCAGCCTGTTGGTCCGCACAGGTTTTTAGAACACGACTAGGTATACCATCAGGTCCTGGCACTTTTCGAGGGTTCACCCCTCTGAAGGATTTCCTGACGTCGGCCTCTGTGACTGAAATAGCATCACATGGGGGCTCGGGAAGGCACATCGGTGTTCTCCTTATCAAAGCGTGCATAAAACGCTGAGGGATGAGGGTGGTTGGATGAGAATTGGGAGCCAATGGTTGAACTAAGATGGCTTGGACTGAGCTGTAAATGTGCAGACAAATTAGTGATTAGGGGGAGGTGGGTGGTGAGAGTATAGTACAGGAGTGTGTGCACCAGAGGTGACGGAAGGTGATGGGTGTTGAGTGCTGAAGATAGTGGCAATAAAAGGTGAAGATGTGGAAGGAAAATGCGTCAACTATTAAGAAAGCAACTACTAAGTACGGAATTGGCACGGTGGCGCAGCGGTGGAGTTGCTGCCTTACTAATGCACAGCATAGACAAAAAACATGTAATTGTACTGTTCAGGTGGCCACACACTCCTGGCATATGGACTTAAAAGACTCTTTCTATAATTCTAAAAGGAAAATCGACTTTCAAAAATACAAACATACTCCTGACATATGTGATGAAAAGACTGATTCTATCACACTGGATGTAAAGATGAGAGATTAATGTTATACGGTAATTACAAACTCTTTCTGAGGTGCAGTCTGAATTTGTGCAGTATCTGGTTTGCTCTCTCAAGTTACCAGGCAAGGTCAGCCCCTGAGAACTTCCTAATTCCTTCCTCAGCTGACAGTCCACCTGTGAGTGTAGACTGATACTAACATCCATATACCTTGGCCTAAGCAAGATACAGTTTCTGCAATATGCACATTTGTTTTTCACAGAACTGACAGAACCAAATCTTGTCTTCTGATACCAAGGCTCCACCCTTCTTTTTTCAATGGGATTAATCACAGTGTGGCAGAAGAACAAATGATGCATCTCATCACAAGGTTGGTGCTGTAGGCTAGAAAACCAGTCATACAACATTCCTCTTGGTATTGCATCAGTATTTCACGGGGAGAGGTGCTGGTTTGAAAATAATGCTCATGGAACTAGCCTGGTTTTAATATGTGCGCCATTTGCCTTTTGTTTACTAAAATAGAGCCCTGCTGCACCAAAGTTCCAAAGCTCAGTCTAGATCTGCAACAATGTGTGCTGTTTATAATGTTTTTATATTTTATATTTTATATTTTTATTAGAAGCATATACATATGGTAATCAAAACACAATGTGTTTTTCAATTACATATTGTTAATAGTAAGATTAAACGAGAACTTACCAGTTCAAAGTTTGATCCTTATTTTATGAGGAGTTACGTGAAGAAGCCCCGCCAGGCGCATGCGCGTCATACTTCAAAGCAGCGGCGTGAAAACACAGAAACATATATAGCTGAAGTAACATAGTAAGGCTTTAAGAAGACTAGAACTACCAGATGATCTCTTAGATTATGAGGGTGGGAGCGGAGGACACGTAATCCCTCAACGTAACTCCTCATAAAATAAGTATCAAACTTCAAACTGGTAAATTCTCGTTTAATCTTACTATTTAACTTCGGAGTCACGTGAGTGACTACGTGAAGATTTCAAAGCTCTGTGTTTACATGCCGTAGATGCACTCCATACAACAATCTGCTTTGGTTGACACAGTAGTAAATAAATAATATATTGAACATTGCTTCAAATTATTCAATAACTATTTTTAATAACAATAATAACAAAAATCGGTAATAACCCCTCTATCCCAGGAGGAAATTACAAACAATGATATAAACAAAGCAAATGAATTAAACGGAACCCAAAACATCATGCCCAAACCGTGGCACTGTGTGTACAGGTTTATCATAGAACTGTGAGAAAGTTGCTTCTCTAGACCATCCTGCGGCTGCGAGGATTTGGTCTAGCGGCACGTCCTGAGCCTTTGCCGCGGATGTGGAAGCCGCCCTGGTGGAGTGAGATTTAAACACATGAGTGTCGACTCCAGCACAATTGAGAACCTGTTTCAACCACCTAGAAATAGTTTGTACTGACACTCTTTTATATGGCTTTTTGTGACTAATGAGCAGTCCTGTCTCAGAGCCCCTGAGACTCCTTGTTAACTCAAGATATTGCCTTAAGTGTTTAACTACACATAACATTTAGTCAACAGGATATGCTTCAAATGTCACCTTGGTTCCTGCCATACCTGGCCTGCTTTGTTTGATTAAATCATAGACATAAAATGTAATGTCATCTACAGACAAATGCATACAATCTATTCGTAACAATTGTAATGTTTGTACACGTTGTGCTGAAACCAACGTCATGAGCATAACCACTTTCAGAGTTAATCTCTGCATAGACAATGACGTAATTGGAGCCCATTGCCGAAGCAGTGTGAGAACTATACTGATATCCCAGATTTCTGTATATCTAGGTTTAGGAGGGTTTTTGTTAAAAATTCCTCTCATAAATCGAGATACTAACGGATGAGCCCCGATAGGCTGTTTGCCTGAGGACTGCCCTAAATAGGAGGACAAAGCACTCCGAGCACTGTTAATAGCACTATAACTCAAGTGCTCATCAAAATGCCATTTTGGCAAGGAACTCCAACACATCACTTATGCTTGCAGTATGGTAAGATATATTTGACTGTACGCAGAACATCTCCCATTTCTTTATATGAACCACATATTGTTTTTTAGTACTATTCCTCCAGGCTGCAGTGATAACCTCCATGGTCCTGTTCGACAATCCAAGGCCTTGGAATGGTCTGTTCAGAACCTGCAGACCAACAAATTGATACAGTCATGTAATGGATGACTTTCTCCTGTAACCGGATGCACCAACAAATTACTGCAGCTGGGAACCATCATGAATGGCTGAACCATCATTCTGAGTACCAATGGGAACCATGGTTGTGCTGGCCAATCTGGGACCACCAAAACGCCTGTGGCGGAGTCACGCTCTATTTTGGTTAGACATTTCCTAATCAGACAAAATAGAGGGAAAGCATAAAAGAATGAGTGCCCCCAATGTAACGAAAATGCATCCACAGCTACTGCTCCTGGATCTGGCTCCCATGAAACATAAACATTTTATTTGGCTTGTGCTGCTGAGGTGGATCTATCCCTGAGATGAACTCAATGGTAGAACCTGACACAGTATTTAGTATAAACATATCAGATGTAATACAGCACCATTCATTGTAAAACAATTGTAATCTACCTCCAATAGGAGGTTGTGCATCAGAACATTTAACAAAAGTTCCCTGTACCTCTGCAGTTGGCCTGTAAGCCTGCTGTCTGCTCATATTGGGGTTGAAGCCGCTTTGTCTTGGTGGGTAACCTCGTTGCCCCACTGGCCTCCCCCTGCTCGGTCCAGCACCTGGATCCGATCTTCAGTACACAAACCCAGGTTTGCGAATAGGTGGCCGTGATGTATTTGGCTTCATCAAACCAATTGTTTTGCCTCATCATCAATATCACGTATTTGTTTGACAAGGTCCATTCCAAACAGGAACTGAGGCGTTTGAATATTTGTCGCCTTACACAATGCAGCAAATTTTTGATTAAGAGTTGGCCTGTTGGCGATTTTTCTAATGCAATTTACTTCAAAAAATGCATTGCATAACAGAGCCAACATATCTTTGGTGTCTGATTAATCATGGTCCCTTTGACCATAGTGCCAAATGCAGCAATTGCTGCAGCCACCAGTTGGAGGACGTGTTGATGTCGAACCTCCTGTCCTCTCATATAAGGACTCATGGGTGCCCAAATAGCTGGGTTCACCGTGGGCACTTTCAATGCTGCACAATTGACAGGTGTTTTGTACTTGTTGGTAGTCTCTTGCATTATACTTGCTGGAGCTGGTGAGACACTAAATAACTAACGTTGTTGGCAAGGTACTCGTCCATTGCCTCACCAGTCCCCTCCGGAATAGGAACACTCATCGCAATATCCGGGACACCCGGAGCGTGGCTCTTGTGCTCTGGTGTTTGCACATAAGCAGGGACACCAGACATGGGGTCAGCTGCATCCTGCCCCGCTTCTCCCAAGTCATATATTAGGGAGGCATCCTCCAGTCCTAAACAAGGCGCTGGAAGGAAATCCCCTTGCTGATAGTCCACATATTCCTCTTGATATGGGCCTTGTCGAACAGCTGCCTGGGGAATCACTGGGTCCTTAGACCCTTGTTTTATCAGAGTTTGGAGCATCTTCTCCATATTGTGCATCCTCCCCCACTTTCTTTTATTATCTGGAGTGGAGTCACATTCTTCTTCAGACTCGTCTGATAACGCGGGTCTATTAGATTTTCTTTTAGCCTTTCTATGGCTGTCGGTGGCCTCAGCCTCCTGAGTAACTGGAACTGGTGTGGAAAGTTCACTTTCTAAAGAAACTGCTGTCGGTAAAACGGCACCCGGTATTGGAACCGGCGTTGCCGCACTCATCTCCCGATCCAATTGATTTAGTGAATGCGTGGACCCACGCTAGGAACGAACTCTCCTACCTGACCGCTCCATACCACCAACTCCTACTGACTTCTCGAGCCAGCTTTACGGAGTTAAATACTCTCAGGCAAAGTTTTTAAAACCACTTACCTGCGAGTTTACTACTTCGTGCCCTCCAGCTGTGCCCTCCAGCCCATTCAGTGAGACATTCGCGGACATAATGACGCGCATGCGCTTGGCGGGGCTTCTTCACGTAGTCACTCACGTGACTCCGAAGTAAAATAGCTGGGATCCCAGCTATCAAAATAGCTGGGGTCCTCGTTTATCAATTACATATTAACACAGGTTCTATTTGTTTATTTCTTTTATAGATAGAAAGAAAGAGAGGAAAAAAAGATGAAAAAAATAGGATAAATTACCAATAATACAGTTTTGGAGATAGGTCCGTAAATTATAAAACGTAACTATTCATCTAATCCTGGATTCAAGTTTCAGTCAAGCTTCCGTGCTGGACCAATTTACCCTTTCAGAAAATCAATAAATGGAGACCATATTCTAACAAATAATTCTGGTTTGTCAATTAATACAAGTCTAATTCTTTCCGAATGTAAGGTCTCCGACATCTCCATAATCCACATTTTAATTGTGGGGGTTGTTGGATTTTTCCAAAATTTTAATATTAATTTTTTCCCAATTATTATACTATAATCAAGGAAATGTCCTTGGCTTGTTGTAAGTTTTAGGCTTTGTTCTGATATTCCTAATATTCGTTTTGGATCAGGATCCAATTGGATATTAACAACTTCAGAAATAATTTTTAAAATATCTGACCAGAAATTTTTAATTTTTATACAATTTACAAAAGTATTAAATTAGCTTCTGAATATTGACATTTGTCACAGATAGGGGAGATATTTGGAAAAATTCTATTTAATTTTGTTTTAGAGTAGTGCAGTCTATGTAGTACTTTAAATTGTATTAAAGAATGTCTGGCATTTCACGAGCATTGATGTATATGTTGTAGACTTTCATCCATATAACCATATAACCATATAACAATTACAGCACGGAAACAGGCCATCTCGGCCCTTCAAGTCCATGCCGAACAACTTTTTTCCCTTAGTCCCACCTGCCTGCACTCATACCATAACCCTCCATACCCTTCTCATCCATATGCCTATCCAATTTATTTTTAAATGATACCAACGAACCTGCTGCCACCACTTCCACTGGAAGCTCATTCCACACCGCTACCACTCTCTGAGTAAAGAAGTTCCCCCTCATGTTACCCCTAAACCTCTGTCCCTTAATTCTAAAGTCACGTCCTCTTGTTTGAATCTTCCCTATTCTCATAGGGAAAAGCTTGTCCACATCAACTCTGTCTATCCCTCTCATCATTTTAAAGACCTCTATCAAGTCCCCCCTTAACCTTCTGCGCTCCAGAGAATAAAGACCTAACTTATTCAACCTATCTCTGTAACTTAGCTGTTGAAACCCAGGCAACATTCTAGAAAATCTCCTCTGTACCCTCTCTATTTTGTTGACATCCTTCCTATAATTGGGTGACCAAAATTGTACACCATACTCCAGATTTGGTCTCACTAATGCCTTGTACAATTTTAACATTACATCCCAGCTTCTATACTCAATGCTCTGATTTATAAAGGCTAGCATACCAAAAGCTTTCTTTACCACCCTATCTATATGAGATTCCACCTGCAAGGAACTATGCACGGTTATTCCCAGATCCCTCTGTTCAACTGTATTCTTCAATTCCCTACCGTTTACCATGTACGTCCTATTTTGATTTGTCCTGCCAAGGTGTAGCACCTCACATTTATCAGCATTAAACTCCATCTGCCATCTTTCAGCCCATTTTTCCAACTGGCCTAAATCACTCTGTAGACTTTGGAAATCCTCTTCGTTATCCACAACACCCCCTATCTTGGTATCATCTGCATACTTACTAATCCAATTTACCACCCCTTCATCCAGATCATTGATGTACATGACAAACAACAAAGGACCCAACACAGATCCCTGAGGCACCCCACTAGTCACCTGCCTCCAACCCGACAAACAGCCATCCACCATTACCCTCTGGCTTCTCCCATTCAGCCACTGTTGAATCCATCTTGCTATTCCTGCATTTATACCCAACAGTTGAACCTTCTTAACCAACCTTCCATGAGGAACCTTGTCAAAGGCCTTACTGAAGTCCATATAGACAACATCCACTGCTTTACCCTCGTCAATTTCCCTAGTAACCTCTTCAAAAAATTCAAGAAGATTAGTCAAACATGACCTTCCAGGCATAAATCCATGTTGACTGTTCCTAATTAGACCCTCTTTATCCAGATACTTATATATATTATCTCTAAGTATCTTTTCCATTAATTTGCCCACCACTGAAGTCAACCGGTCTATAATTGCTAGGTTTACTTTTAGAACCCTTTTTAAACAATGGAACAACATGCGCAGTACGCCAATCCTCGGGGACTATTCCCGTTTCTAATGACATTTGAAATATTTCTGTCATAGCCCCGGCTATTTCTACACTAACTTCCCTCAATGTCGTAGGGAATATCCTGTCAGGACCTGGAGACTTATCCACTTTTATATTTTTCAAAAGTGTCAGTACTTCTTTTACTTTGAAACTCATAGTATCCATAGCTACTCTACTAGTTTCCCTTACCTCACATAATTCAATATCCTTCTCCTTCGTGAATACCGAAGAAAATAAATTGTTCAATATCTCCCCCATCTCTTTTGGCTCTGGTGCAGATAGCTGTCCACTCGGTCTCTCCAAAGGACCAATTTTATCCCTTGTTATCCTTTTGCTATTAATATAGCTGTAGAAACCCTTTGGATTTACTTTCACCTTACTTGCCAAAGCAACCTCATATCTTCTTTTAGCTTTTCTAATTTCTTTCTTAAGGTTCTTTTTACATTCCTTATACTCCTCAAGCACCTCATTTACTTCATGCTGCCTATAATTATTGTAGATCTCCCTCTTTTTCCGAACAAGAACTCCAATTTCCCTTGAAAACCAGGGCTATTTCCATTTTTTTACCAAATATCTTTCATTATAGGTTGAGCTAATTCATTTTCCCATGCTTGTCTATATAATTTTGTCGACGGGACCTCACTATCTAAAAGGATATTATAAATGTGAGATATTAATTTATCTGTATTAGGATGTTTATTCAAACATTCATCAAGGGTCTCTGGCTCTCTAGTTCTATATTCTTGTGCATGTGATTAAACATAATCTCTAAGTCGTAAATATCTCAAAAAAATATATTTGAATGTAGTCCATAATTCTGTTGTAACTCCTGAAATGAAAGAGAAAAAACACAGAAAAAAAACCTTTTCTATAAAGATGTCCCACCTTTTTAATTCCATAATTGTTCCAGTGTACAACACCTCTATCCAACACAGAGGGTTTAAGTGAAGGATTATTTACAATGGGGAGAAAGAGTGATACATTATCCATTTTTAAAGTATTTTTTAATTGTTTCCAAATTCGTATACCACTATATACTATAGGATTTTCACTATAGGTTTTTTTATTCAGTTTTGTGGGAGCTAACAGAATCAAGCCAATTTCATAAGGTAACCAATCTTCCTTTTCCTTCATTAACCAATGTGGTTGCTGATCCATATCTTCCAACCAGAAGTTCACATTTTTAATATTAACTGCCCAAAAGTAAAATAAAAAAATTGGTAAATCTAATCCTCCATTCGTCTTGGATTTACATAAATGTTTTTTACTTATTCTATGGTTTTTATAATCCCATATAAAACTTGTGACAATAGAATCAATTTGATAAAAAGAAATTTGGGGGAGATATATCGGAATTAATTGAAAAAGGTACAGTAATTGCGGAAGAAAAATCAGTTTTATGGCATGAATTCTACCGAGCATTGAGATGGGAAGTGTTTTCCAATACTAATATTCTTATGCAGTTTATTAAGTAAAGGCGGAAAATTTAATTTAAGTAAAGAAGTATATTTCTTAGCCACATAAATTCCGCGATATTTAAATTTTTCGTTGACTATTTTAAAAGCAGATCATTGCGTAGGTTCAGTTCCGTTACTGGCATAATTTCACTTTTGTTCCAATTAATTCTATATCCCGAAAATGAGCCAAATTGAGTTATAAGATTTAGCAAGTTTGGAATGCTGGTTTCTGGATTTGTAATGTATAGTAATACATCATCTGCATATAAAGAAATGTTATTGACTGTATCTTTAGTATTATACCCATATATTTCCGGGTGGACTCTAACACTTTCTTCCAGTGGTTCAATAGCAAAGGCGAATAATAACGGAGATAACGGACATCCTTGTCTACAACATCTAGATAAATTAAATTTAGGTGATAACATTTGGTTTGGCAATATTCTAGCTGTTGGGTTAGTATATAAAAGCTTAACCCATGTGCAGAACTTCTCACCCAGTTGAAATGTTTCCATCACCGAAAATAAATAGGGCCATCCCACCTGATCAAATGCTTTTTCTGCATAGAAACATAGAAAAATAGAAAATAGGTGCAGGAGTAGGCCATTTGGCCCTTCGAGCCTGCACCGCCATTCAATATGATCATGGCTGATCATCCAACTCAGTATTCCGTACCTGCCTTCTCTCCATACCCCCTAATCCCCTTAGCCACAGGGGCCACATCTAACTCTCTCTTAAATATAGCCAATGAACTGGCCTCAACTACCTTCTGTGGCAGAGAATTCCAAAGATTCACCACTCTTCGTGTGAAAAATGTTTTTCTCATCTCGGTCCTAAAAGACTTCCCCGTTATCCTTAAACTGTGACCCCTTGTTCTGGACTTCCCCAACATCAGGCACAATCTTCCTGCATCAAGCCTGTCCCACCCCTTAAGAATTTTGTAAGTTTCTATAAGATCCCCCCTCAATCTTCTAAATTCTAGCGAGTAAAATCCGAGTCTACCCAGTCTTTCTTCATATGAAAGTCCTGACATCCCAGGAATCAGTCTGGTGAACCTTCTCTGTACTCCCTCTATGGGAAGAATGTCTTTCCTCAGATTAGGAGACCAAAACTGTATGCAATACTCAGGGGTGGTCTCACCAACACCCTGTACAACTGCAGAAGAACCTCCCTACTCCTATACTCAAATCCTATTCCTATGAATCTAACGCATCTAAGCATATAACGAGATGACTGCTAAATCTACATTAACCATATAACCATATAACAATTACATCACGGAAACAGGCCCTCTCGGCCCTTCCAGTCCATGCCGACCATTTATTTTCCTCTAGTCCCATCTACCTGCACTCAGACCATACCCCTCCATTCCCTTCAGATCCATATACCTATCCACTTTACTTTAAAATGTTAAAATCGATCTGCCTCCACCACTTCTGCTGGAAGCTCATTCCACACAGCCACCACTCTCTGAGTAAAGAAGTTCCCCCTCATGTTACCCCTAAACTTCTGTCCCTTAATTCTCATGTCATGTCCTCTTGTTTGAATCTTCCCTACCCTCAATGGGAAAAGCTTATCCACGTCAACTCTGTCTATCCCTTTCATCATTTTAAAGACCTCAATCAAGTCCCCCCTTAACCTTCTGCGCTCCAAAGAATAAAGACCTAACTTGTTCAACCTTTCTCTGTAACCTAGTTGCTGGAACCCAGGCAACATTCTAGTAAATCTCCTCTGTACTCTCTCTATTTTGTTGACATTCTTCCTATAATTAGGCGACCAACATTGTACACCATACTCTAGAATTGGTCTTACCAATGCCTTGTACAATTTTAACATTACTTCCCTACTCCTATATTCAATGCTCTGATTTATAAAGGCCAGCACACCAAAAGCTTTCTTTACCACCCTATCTACATGCGATTCCACCTTCAGGGAACTATGCACAGTTATTCCTAGATCCCTCTGTTCCACAGCATTCCTCAATTCCCTACCATTTGCCATGTACGTCCTATTTTGATTTGTCCTGCCAAGATGTAGCACTTCACACTTATCAGCATTAAACACCATCTGCCATCTTTCAGCCCACTTTTCCTAATGACCCAAATCTCTCTGTAGAATTTGAAAATCTACTTCATTATCCACAACACCACCTATCTTAGTATCATCTGCATACTTACTTATCCAATTTTCCACCCCATCATCCAGATCATTGATATACATGACAAACAATAGTGGACCCAACACAGAACCCTGAGGCACCCCACTGGTCACCGGCTTCCAACCTGACAAACAGCCATCCACCATTCCTCTCTGACATCTCCCATTCAGCCACTGTTGAATCCATCTTGCTACTCCGCCATTAACACCCAAAGATTGAACCTTATTAACCATCCTTCCATGGGGAACCTTGTCAAAGGCCTTACTGAAATCCATATAGACAACATCCATTGCTTTACCCTCATCAATTTCCCTAGTAACCTCTTCAAAAAATTCAAGAAGGTTTGTCAAACATGACCTTCCAGGCACAAATCCATGTTGACTGTTCCTGATCAGACCCTGTTTATCCAGATGCTTATATATATTATCTCTAAGAATACTTTCCATTACTTTGCCCACCACTGACGTCAAACTAACAGGTCTATGATTGCTAGGTTTATTCTTTGAACCCTTTTTAAACAATGGAACAACATGCGCAGTACGCCAATCCTCCGGCACTATTCCCATTTCTAATGACATTTGAAATATTTCTGTCATAGCTCCTGCTATTTCTACACTAACTTCCCTCAATGTCCTAGGGAATATCCTGTCAGGACCTGGAGACTTATCCACTTTTATATTTTTCAAAATTGTCAGTACTTCCTCCTCTTTGAATCTCATAGTTTCCATAGCTACTCTACTTTTTTCCCTTACCTCACAGTTCAATATCCTTCTCCTTGGTGAATGCCGAAGAAAATAAATTGTTCAATATCTCCCCCATCTCTTTTGGCTCTGCAGATAGCTGTCCGTTCTGGCTCTCTAATGGTCCAATTTTATCCCTCGTTATCCTTTTGCTATTAATATAGCTATCGAAACCCTTTGGATTTAATTTCACCTTTCTTGCCAAAGCAACCTCATATCTTCTTTTAGCCTTTCTAATTTCTTTCTTAAGATTCTTTTTACATTCTTTATACTCCTCTAGCACCTCATTTACTCCATGCCTCCTATAATTATTGTAGATATCTCTCTTTTTTCGAAACGTGTCCAATTTCCCTTGAAAACCATGGCTCTTTCCAATTTTTACTATTTCCTTTCAACCGAACAGGGACACAAAGATTCTGTACTCTTACAATTTCCCCTTTAAATGTCCTCCATTTCTCTTCTACATCCTTCCCATGAAACAAAATGTCCCAATTCACTCCTTTTAAATCATTACGCATTCCCTCACAGTTAGCCTTTCTCCAATCAAAAATCTCAACCCTAGGTCCAGTTCTGACTCTCTCCATAATTATATTGAAACTAATGGTATTGTGATCACTGGTCCCGAAGTGCTCACCAACGCATACCTCCGTCACCTGACCTGCCTCATTTCCTAACAGGAGGTCCAGCACTGCCCCTTCTCTGGTCGATACCTCTATGTATTGCTGCAAAAAACTATCCTGCACACATTTTACAAACTCCAAACCATCAAGCCCATTTACAGAATGTGTTTCCCAGTCTATTTTTGGAAAATTGAAATCTCCCACAATCACTACCTTGTGCTTACTACTAATATCTGCTATCTCCTTACATATTTTCTCTTCCAATTCTCGCTCCCCATTTGGCGGTCTATAATACACCCCTAAAAGTGTTGCTACACCGTTCCCATTTCTCAGTTCCACCCAAATAGCCTCCCTAGACGAGCCCTCTAATCTATCCTGCCAAAGCACTGCTGTAATATCTTCTCTGACAAGCAATGCAACACCTCCACCTCTGGTCCTTCCAATTCTATCACAGCTGAAGCAACGAAATCCTGGAATATTTAGTTTCCAATCACAGCCCTCCTGCAACCATGTTTCACTGATTGCCACAACATCATATTTCCAGGTGTCAATCCAGGCTCTAAGTTCATCCACCTTTCTTACAATGCTCCTAGCATTAAAATATACACATTTTAGAAACCCACCATCCCTTATTGTCTGTTTATTATCTTTTTCCTCTTTCTCGCCTACATTTTGGGTCCGAGTGCTTCCCTTCGCTGCCTCTTGCCCCACACCCTGTGCCCTAGCCCCCTCTACCTGAGTCCCTCCCCCCAGCATTTCTAGTTTAAATTCTCCCCAGTAGCCTTTGCAAATCTCCCTGCCAGGATATTGGTCCCCCTCTGGTTCAAGTGCATCCCATCCTTTTTGTACAGATCATGCCTTCCCCAAAAGAGGTCCTAGTGATCAAGAAACTTGAATCCCTGCCCACTGCACCAGTCCCTCAGCCACACATTTATCCTCCACCCCATTCCATTCCTATTCTCACTGTCACGCGGCACAGGCAGTAATCCTGAAATTGTTACCCTTTTGGTCCTTCTCCTTAACCTTCCCCCCAACTCCCTAAATTCTCCTTTCAAGACCTCTTCTCTTTTTCTACCTATGTCATTGGTACCAATGTGTACCACACCATCGGGCTCCTCTCCCTCCCTTTTCAGAATCTTTTGGACAGGTTCCAACACATCCGAGACCCTGGCACCAGGGAGGTAAACCACCATCCAGGTCTCCCGACTGCGTCCACAGAATCGCCCATCCGACCCCCTAACTATGGAGCCCCCTATTACAATTGCCCTCCTCTTTTTGCTACCCTTCTGAGCATCAGGGCCAGTCTCTGTGCCGGAGGCCCGGCCGCTGTTGCTGCCCCCAGGTAGGCTGTCCCCTCCAATTGTACTCAAACACAAGCACCTATTTTCCAGGTGTACAGTCACAGGGATACTGTCTATCCCCTGCCTCTGCCCCTTGCCCTTTCTAACTGTGACCCACATGTCTGTCTCCTGTGGTCTGGGAGTAACTACCTCACTATAGCTCCTCTCTAAGACCTACTCGCTCTCCCTGACCAGACGGAGGCCATCGAGCTGCTGCTCCAGGTTACTATTAGCATTATATAGAGAGAGTACAGAGGAGATTTACTAGAATGTTTCCTGGGTTCCAGCAACTAAGTTACAGAGAAAGGTTGAGCAAGTTAGGTCTTTATTCTTTGGAGCGCAGAAGGTTAAGGGAGGACTTCATTGAGGACTTTAAAATGATGAAAGGGATAGACAGAGTTGACGTGGATAAGCTTTTCCCATTGAGGGTAGGGAAGATTCAAACAAGAGGGCATGACATGAGAATTAAGGGACAGAAGTTTAGGGGTAACATGAGGGGGAACTTCTTTACTCAGAGAGTGGTGGCTGTGTGGAATGAGCTTCCAGCAGAAGTGGTGGAGGCAGGATCGATTTTAGCATTTAAAAGTAAAGTGGATAGGTATATGGACGGGAAGGGGATGGAGGGGTATGGTCTGAGTGCAGGTAGATGGGACTAGGGGAAAATAAATGGTCGGGACGGACTGGAAGGGCCGAGAAGGCCTGTTTCCGTGCTGTAATTGTTATATGGTTATATGGTTATATGGTTAATATAGATTTAGCAGTCATCTCGTTATATGCCTAGATGCATTAGATTCATAGCAATAGGATTTGAGTGTAGGAGTAGGGAGGTTTTACTGCAGTTGTACAGGGTGTTGGTGAGACCACACCTGGAGTAATGCGTACAGTTTTGTTCTCCTAATCTGAGGAAAGACATTCTTGCCATAGAGGGAGTACAGAGAAGGTTCGCCAGACTGATTCCTGGGATGTCAGGACTTTCATATGAAGAAAGACTGGATAGACTCAGATTTTACTCGCTAGAATTTAGGAGATTGAGGGGGGATCTTATAGAAACTTATAAAAATTCTTAAGGGATGGTACAGGCTTGATGCAGGAAGATTGTGCCTGATGTTGGGGAAGTTCAGAACAAGGGGTCACAGTTTAAGGATAAGGGGGAAGTCTTTTAGGACCGAGATGAGAAAAACATTTTTCACACAGCGAGTGGTGAATCTCTGGAATTCTCTGCCACATAAGGTAGTTGAGGTCAGTTCATTGGCTATATTTAGATGGGACTAGGGGAAATTGGCTATATTTAGATGGTAGATGGGACTGGGGGAAAATAAATGGTCGGCACGGACTGGAAGGGCCGAGAAGGCCTGTTTCCGTGATGTCATTGTTATATGGTTATATGGTTATGACAGTCCCGCCATCCCGGGAATTAACCTAGTAAACCTGTGCTGCACTCCCTCAATAACAAGAATGTCCTTCCTCAAATTAGAGGACCAAAACTTCACACAATACTCCAGGTGTGGTCTCATTAGGGCTCTGTACAACTGCAGAAGGAACTTTTATCTCCTACATTTGATTCCTCTTGTTATAAAGGCCAACATGCCATTCGCTTTCTTCACTGCCTGCTGTACTTGCATGCTTACTTTCATAGACTGATGTACAATGACCCCCAGATCCCGTTGTACTTCCACTTCTCTCAACTTGACGGCATTTAGATAGTCATCTGCCTTCCTGTTTTTGCTACCAAGGTGGATAACCTCACATTAATTCCCCTGTTATAAAAACTCCTGTGGATCCTACCATGCACCATGAAGAGTGGTGAATCTGTGGAATTCTTTGCCACAGAAGGTAGTTGAGGCCAGTTCGTTGGTTATATTTAAGAGGAAGTTCGATGTGGCCCTTGTGGCTAAAGGGATCAGGGGGTATGGAGAGAAGGCAAGTACAGGATATTGAGTTGGATGATCAGCAATTATATTGAATGGCGGTGCAGGCTTGAAGGGCCGAATGGCCTACCCCTGCACCTATTTTCTATGTTTCTATGTTTCTATGTTATGGCCATTGTGGAAGCACGGTTGTTGGAGGGACATGACTGGATCTTCTGAATCTGCTCTTTGTGTTATTTTATAGCAATGATCAGTTACCGTGTGAAGAAATTCAATGCGTGAATTGCTTCAGGCAAATAAAGTTGAATATTTTAACTCCTTGTCATTTTCCAGGAATCAGTTCAGGTGCAAATCTGTTTTCACTAGAAATTTGCAAAATTATAGTCATCCTGCCCTATAGACACTAATCAGGTTAAACTGGCAGAAGACACACCCATGCAGATGCTGGAATCTGGAACAACAAACAATCTACTGTAGAGATTCAGCGCAATGACACTCAGGATCCTTATTCTCAAACTGTGGCCCCTGGTTCTGGACTCCCACAACATCGGGAACATGTTTCCTGCGTCTAGCATGTCCAAACCCTTAACAATCTTATATGTTTCAATGAGATCCTCTCATCCTACTAAACTCCAGAGTGTACAAGCCCAGCTGCTCCATTCTCTTTGCATATGACAGTCCTGCCATCCCGGGAATTAACCTAGTAAACCTATGCTGCACTCCCTCAATAGCAAGAATGTCCTTCCTCAAATTAGGGGACCAAAACTTCACACAATACTCCAGGTGTGGTCTCATTAGGGCTCTGTACAACTGCAGAAATACCTCTTTGCTCCTATATTAGATTCCTCTTGTTATAAAGGCCAATGTGCCATTCGCTTTCCTCACTGCCTGCTGTACTTGCATGCTTACTTTCATAGACTGATGTACAATGACCCCCAGATCCCGCTGTACTTCCCCTTCTCCCAACTTGACGGCATTTAGATAGTCATCTGCCCTCCTGTTTTTGCTACCAAAGTGGATAACCTCACATTAATTCCCCTGTTATAAAAACTCCTGTGGATCCTACCATTCACCATGAAGATCCTGCCTTGGTTTGACTTCCCCAAATGTAACACATCACACTTATCTACATTGAACTCCATAATCCATTCCTCAGCCCATTTGCACAGCTAATCAAGAATCTACTGTAATGTTTGATAACCATATTCACTGTCTGTGATACCACTTGGTATTGTGTCATTTGCAACTTCTGGTCTGTCTATCCTATCTATGCCTCTTATAATTTTATATTTAGATACTTAGATGACAATTTTCTTTTTTTTCCTAATATAGATCATGGCACGGTGGCACAGCAGTAGAGTTGCTGCCTTGCGGTGCTTACAGTGTCAGAGACCCGGGTTCGATCCCGATGACAGGTGCTGTCAGTTTGGAGTTTGTACGTTCACCCCCTGTGACCGCGTGGGTTTTCTCTGCGATTTTCCGTTTCATCTCACACTCCAAAGACGTACAGGTTTGTAGGTTAATTGGCTTGGTATAAATGTAAATTGTCCCTAGTATGTGTAGGATAGTGTTAATGTGCGGGGAGTGATGGTCAGCGCGGGCTCGATTGGCCGATGGGCCTGTTTCTGCGCTGTATCTCTGAACTAAACTAGACTAAGATGGAGGATATTTTGCCCACTGTGTGTGTGTTTTAATGTAACCCCAGTGCTTTGCATTCCCTACACATTTCCACCTGCAACCCATTCTCTTCACCTACAACTACCTACACTAGGGCTTATTTACACCTGCCCATTAACCTATCAACCTACTGGCTGCGATGTGGAGGAAACTGGAGAGCCAAGATGAAATCAATGCACTAGGACTATAAATGAACCCCATCTGCTTCCATAGCTTCATTAACATAAGTTCTACATGGATCCCTAGAAGGAACTTTAAGGGGGGGCGGGGTTAAAATGCGGTTTTCCCCTTGCAATCCGGAGCTTTCTGTTGTCGGAGTGCAATCTATTTCTGGAGATGCGTTCCGACTGCCGGTAAGTCCGTTTTTTAAATAAATAGCCCGACTATTTCATCGCTGCAGAAAATAATAATTAGCTCCTAATGCCGTGAACGCCGACAACGGGGACGGATTTTACGTAGGGGACAGGTAAGTGAAAGCTGTTTATTTTTACATATAAACTTGCTTTTTTAGGGGACTTTCATCAATATTTCATGTTTCGAAACGGTGATTTAGTCCGCATATGAACTGGCAGAATTTTTCCTGACGATATGAGGTTTAAATTCACCGCAACCGCAACGTTCTAATCCATCGCGTTCCAGAAAATCCCATTCGCAAGCTGTTTAAAATGCCCATTAATTTACAGGCATTAAACACTGAATCCCCTCAATTTGGCCTATAAATTAATGACAATTAGATTTAAAAATCATGTTATATTGTGAATTATTGTCTGACTGTTAATTGGACACTCAGGCTTTAAATTTGTTTTAATTTTTTCTTAAGAAATTGATAAATGTTTAGATCTAGTAATTGAATTTTGTAATTGGCTACAATTGGGTAACTAACTAATTATATGCTTTAATTTCAGGTCATCCAAGTAAGATTGTTTCATATTTGTTTCAGAATACTTCAATCTATAATAACTGAAAATTTCTTTCAGTTCTCTTAAATTTTAAGGAAGTTATGGGCTTTTGACTGTCCTCGATCACAACTTTTGTGTCAATAGAAAAGCAATAGGAAGCAAGTTGCTAATTTCCGAGTATGAAAATGGCCCTAACCTTTTTAATACTGAAGATATGAAAGTGAATTAGGTGTCAAATTAAACTTATTTTTATGCTTTATCTGATGGGAAAAAATTGCAGACTTGATTTTTAAAATCTCAAAATTCTGTAGCATTGCTAATATACATTCTAGCTAATTACTGGCCAAACAGTTCTACTCTCAATAATCAGCAAACTGATGGCAAGCATCAGTAACAATGCTGAATGGTGTTCACTGATGATAACCTGCTCACTAATGACCAGGTTTGATTTTGCCAGAACTATTCTGCTCCAGGCATGATCAAAATCTGCATCCATGGAACTGAATTTGAGAGATGAGTTGAGAACACCTAACTTTGATATCAAGATGGGTAGCATTTGATTGGATGTGACATCTAGGACACGTGGTAAAACTAATTCAATGGGCACCAAGGTGGAAACACTTGATTCCATTTGCTATAGGTTTATTGGTACCATTGCTTTAATTCTTCATCCCACTCTCACTGTTACCTTTGAATCTGTGGCTCCTGCATTATTACAACAAGCCCAACAAAAGCATGATAGAAGCTGGAGGCAGAAGATTAAACAACAGGACTCCAAGCACAGTAATCTATGGAATCTCCAGTGCCACATGCTCGGGACAGTAGAAATAGAAAGATAGGACAGATGAAAACATGGCTCAGGAGTTGGTGCAGGGAGTAGGGATTCAGATTTTTAGACCATTGGGATCTATTCAAGGTGAAAGGTGACATGTACAAAAGGGACAAGTGCATCTGGACTGGAGGGGGACCAGTACCCTTGCCAGGAGGTTCGCTAGTGCTACTCAGAAGGGTTCAAACAAGAGAGGACAGATGGGTCAGAACCAGAGTAGTTGGTCAGAAATTGTAAGGAGCAATGGGAAGACCTCTGTCAGGACCAGTAAGTTTCAAAGGAAGGGCAAGAAGGGAGAGGTGAAGGAATATCATGATGCTGATGAACTGAAGTGTTTTTATTTCAATGCAAGGAGTATTGTGGAGAAAGCAGATGAACACGGAGCATGGATTGAGGCTTGTGACTATGATGTTAGACTGATGTTATACTATATGAGCATAAAAACTGACTGCAAACGTTTTTATAGATATGTGAAGAGAAAAAGATTAGTTAAAACAAATGTGGGTCCCTTACAGTCAGAAACAGGTGAATTGATCATGGGAAACAAGGACATGGCAGACCAATTGGATAACTACTTTGGTTCTGTCTTCACTAACGAAGACATAATTAATCTGCTGGAAATAGCAGGGGACCGTGGGTCAAATGAGATGGAGGAACTGAGTGAAATCCAGGTTAGCCAGGAAGTGGTGTTAGGTAAATTGAATGGATTAAAGACCGATAAATCCCCAGGGCCAGATAGGCTGCATCCCAGAGTACTTAAGGAAGTAGCCCCAGAAATAGTGGATGCATTAGTGATAATTTTACAAAACTCTTTAGATTCTGGAGTAGTTCCTGAGGATTGGAGGGTAGCTAATGTAACCCCACTTTTTTAAAAGTATGGGAGAGAGAAAACGGGGAATTACAGACCAGTTAGTGTAACATCGCTAGTGGGGAAACTGCTAGAGTCAGTTATTAAAGATGGGATAGCAGCACATTTGGAAAGAGGTGAAATCATTGGACAAAGTCAGCATGGATTTATGAAAGGGAAATCATGTCTGTTGAATTTTTCGAGGATATAACTAGTAGAGTGGATAAGGCAGAACTAGTGGATGTGTTATATCTGGACTTTCAGAAGGCTTTCGACAAGGTCCCACATAGGAGATTAATATGCAAACTTAAAGCACACAGTATTGGGGGTTCAGTATTGATGTGGATAGAGAACTGGCTGGCAGAATGGAAGCAAAGAGTAGGAGTAAATGTGTCCTTTTCAGAATGGCAGGCAGTGACTAGTGGGGTACTGCAAGGCTCAGTGCTGGGACCCCAGCTATTTACAATATATATTAATGATCTGGATGAGGGAATTGAATGCAACATCTCCAAGTTTACGGATGACACGAAGCTGTGGGGCAGTGTTAGCTGTGAGGAGGATGCTAGGAGGCTGCAGGGTGACTTGGATAGGTTGGGTGAGTGGGCAAATGCATGGCAGATGCAGTATAATGTGGATAAATGTGAGGTTATCCACTTTGGTGGCACAAACAGGAAAATAGACTATTATCTGAATGGTGGCCGATTAGGAAAAGGGGAGATGGAACGAGACCTGGGTGTCATGGTACACCAGTCATTGAAAGTAGGCATGCAGGTGCAGCAGGCAGTGAAGAAAGCGAATGGAATGTTAGCATTCATAGCAAAATTCATAGCAGGATTTGAGTACAAGTGCAGGGTGGTTCCACTGCAGTTGTACAGGGTCTTGGTGAGACCACACCTGGTGTATTGCGTAGAGGTTTGGTCTCCTAATCTGAGGAAAGACATTTTTGCCAAAGAGGGTGTACAGAGAATGTTCACCAGACTGATTCCTGGGATGGCAGGACTTTCATATGAAGAAAGACTGGATAGACTCGGCTTGTACTCACTACAATTTAGAAGATTGAGAGGGGATCTTATAGAAACTTACAAAATTCTTAAGGTGTTGGACAGGCTAGATGCAGAAAGACTGTTCCTGATGTTCGGGAAGTCTAGAACAAGGGGTCACAGTTTAAGGATAAGGGGGAAGTCTTTTAGGACCGAGATGAGACAAACATTTTTCACACAATGAGAGTGGTGAATCTGTGGAATTCTCTGCCACAGAAGGTAGTTGAGGCCAGTTCATTGGCTATATTTAAGAAGGAGTTCGATGTGGCCCTTGCGGCTAAAGGGATCAGGGGGTATGGAGAGAAGGCAGGTATAGGATACTGAATTGAATGATCAGCAATTATATTGAATGGCGGTGCAGGCTTGAAGGGCTGAATGGCCTACCCCTGCACCTATTTTCTATGTTTCTATGTTTCTATGTTATGGCCATTGTGGAAGCACGGTTGTTGGAGGGACATGACTGGATCTTCTGAATCTGCTCTTTGTGTTATTTTATAACAATGATAAGTTACCGTGTGAAGAAATTCAATGCGTCAATTGCTTCAGGCAAATAAAGTTGAATATTTTAACTTCTTGTCATTTTCCAGGTATCAGTTCAGGTGCAAATCTGTTTTCACTGGAAATTTGCAAAATTATAGTCACCCTGCCCTATAGACACTAATCAGGTTAAACTGGCAGAAGACACACCCATGCAGATGCTGGAATCTGGAACAACAAACAATCTGCTGTAGAGAATCAGAGCAATGACCCTCAGGACAATGGCAGGGATTCGACCTGAAACATTGACCATTCAAGTCATCCCCCTCTGCCCAATGAGTCAATAGACAATAGGTGCAGGAGTAGGCAATTCGGCCCTTCGAGCCAGCACTGCCGTTCAATGTGACAATGGCTGGTCATCCCCAATTGGTACCCCGTTCCTGCCTTCTCCCCATATCTCCCGACTCTGCTATTTTTAAGAGCCCTATCTAGCTCTCTCTTGAAAGCATCCAGAGAACCTGCCTCCACCGCCCTCTGAGACAGAGAATTCCACAGACTCACCACTCTGCGACAAAAAGTGTTTCCTCGTCTCAGTTCTAAATGGCTTACTCCTTATTCTCAAACTGTGGACCCCTGGTTCTGGACTCCCCCAACATCGGGAACATGTTTCCTGCGTCTAGCATGTCCCAACCCTTAACAATCTTATATGTTTCAATGAGATCCTCTCATCCTTCTAAACTCCAGAGTGTACAAGCCCAGCTGCTCCATTCTCTTCGCATATGACAGTCCCGCCATCCCGGGAATTAACCTAGTAAACCTATGCGGCACTCCCTCAATTACAAGAATGTCCTTCCTCAAATTAGGGGACCAAAACTTCACACAATACTGCAGGTGTGGTCTCATTAGGGCTCTGTACAACTGCAGAAGTCCCTCTTTGCTCCTATATTTGATTCCTCTTGTTATAAATGCCAACATGCCAATCACTTTCCTCACTGCCTGCTGTACTTGCATGCTTACTTTCATAGACTGATGTACAATGACCCCCAGATCCCGTTGTACTTCCCCTTCTCCCAACTTGACGGCATTTAGATAGTCATCTGCCTTCCTGTTTTTGCTACCAAAGTGGATAACTGCACATTAATTCCCCTGTTATAAAAACTCCTGTGGATCCTACCATTCACCATGAAGATCCTGCCTTGGTTTGACTTCCCCAAATGTAACACATCACACTTATCTACATTGAACTCCATAATCCATTCCTCAGCCCATTTGCACAGCTAATCAAGAACCTACTGTAATTTTTGATAACCATATTCACTGTCTGTGATACCACTTGGTATTGTGTCATTTGCAACTTCTGGTCTGTCTATCCTATCTATGCCTCTTATAATTTTATATTTAGATACTTAGATGACAATTTTCTTTTTTTCCTAATATAGATCACGGCACGGTGGCACAGGAGTAGAGTTGCTGCCTTGCGGTGCTTACAGTGTCAGAGGCCCGAGTTCGATCCCGATGACAGGTGCTGTCAGTTTGGAGTTTGTACGTTCACCCCCTGTGACCGCGTGGATTTTCTCTGCGATTTTCCGTTTCATCTAACACTCCAGACGTACTCCCCCCTTAAAGTTCCTTCTAGGGATCCATGTAGAACTTATGTTAATGAAGCTATGGAAGCAGATGGGGTTCATTTATAGCCCTAGTCCATTGATTTCATCTTGGCTCTCCAGTTTCCTCCACATCGCAGCCAGTAGGTATGTAGGTTAATTGGCTTGGTATAAATTAAAATTGTCCCTCGTATGTGTAGGATAGTGTTAATGTTCGGGGATTGATGGTCAGCGCGGGCTCGATTGGCCGATGTGCCTGTTTCTGCGCTGTATCTCTTAACTAAACTAGACTAAGATGGAGGATATTTTGCCCACTGTGTCTGTGTTTTAATGTAACCCCAGTGCTTTGCATTCCCTACACATTTCCACCGGCAACCCATTCTCTTTACCTACAACTACCTACACTAGGGCTTATTGACACCTGCCCATTAACCTATCAACCTACTGGCTGCGATGTGGAGGAAACTGGAGAGCCAAGATGAAATCAATGCACTAGGACTATAAATGAACCCCATCTGCTTCCATAGCTTCATTAACATAAGTTCTACATGGATCCCTAGAAGAAACGTTAAGGGGGGGCGGGGTTAAAATGCGGTTTTCCCCTTGCAATCCAGAGGTTTCTGTTGTCAGAGTGCGATCTATTTCTGGAGATGCGTTCCGACTGCTGGTAAGTCCGTTTTTTAAAATAAATAGCCCGACTATTTCATCGCTGCAGAAAATAATAATTAGCTCCTAATGCCGTGAACGCCGACAACGGGGACGGATTTTACGTAGGGGACAGGTAAGTGAAAGCTGTTTATGTTTACATATTAACTTGCTTTTTTAGGGGACTTTAATCAATATTTCATGTTTCGAAACGGTGATTTAGTCCGCATATGAACTGGCAGAATTTTTCCTGACGATATGGGGTTTAAATTCACCGCAACCGCAACGTTCTAATCCATCGCGTTCCAGAAAATCCCACTCGCAAGCTGTTTAAAATGCCCATTAATTTACAGGCATTAAACACTGAATTCCTTCAATTTGGCCTATAAATTAATGTTATATTGTGAATTATTGTTTGACTGTTAATTGGACACTTAGGCTTTAAATTTGTTTTTAATTTTTTCTTAAGAAATTGATAAATGTTAGATCTAGTAATTGAATTTTGTAATTGGCTACAATTGTGTAACTAACTAATTATATGCTTTAATTTCAGGTCATCAAAGTATGATTGTTTCATATTTGTTTCAGAATACTTCAATCTATAATAACTGGAAATTTCTTTCAGTTCTCTTAAATTTTAAGGAAGCTATGGGCTTTTGACTGTCCTCGATCACAACTTTTGTGTCAATAGAAAAACAATAGGAAGCAAGTTGCTAATTTCTGAGTATGAAAATTGCCCGAATGTTTTTAATACTGAAGATATGAAAGTGAATTAGGTGTCAAATTAAACTTATTTTTATGCTTTATCTGATGGGATAAATTGCAGACTTGATTTTTAAAATCTCAAAATTTTGTAACATTGCTAATATACATTCTGGATCATTGGGACTTCTTTTGGGGTAGGTGGGACCTGTACAGAAAGGATGGGTTGCACTTGAACCCGAGGGGGACCAATATCCTGGCGGGGAAATTTGCAAAGGCCACTGGGGAGACTTTAAACTAGAATGGTTGGGGCGAGGGATGCAAATAGCAAAAGCTAGTAGACAGAATGGGAGGCAGGAATCAGAAAAGGGAAGCACTCGGACACAAGAGGAGAAACAAAAAAAAGGAAATAAACAGAGAACAAGAGATGGGGGGTTTCTTAAATGTGCATATTTTAATGCTAGGAGCATTGTCAGAAAGGTGGATGAGCTTAGAGTCTGGATAGACACCTGGAAGTATGATGTTGTGGCGATCAGTGAAACATGGTTGCAGGAGGGCTGTGATTGGAAACTAAATATTCCAGGATTTTGTTGCTTCAGGTGTGATAGAATTGGAGGGGCAAGAGGTGGAGGTGTTGCATTGCTAGTTAGGGAAGATATTACAGCAGTGCTTTGGCAGGATAGATTGGAGGGCTCATCTAGGGAGGCTATTTGGGTGGAACTTAGAAGTGGGAAAGGTGCAGCAACACTTATAGGGGTATATTATAGACCGCCAAATGGGGAACGAGAATTGGAAGAGCAAATATGTAAAGAGATAGCAGATATTAGTAGTAAGCACAAGGTAGTGATTGTGGGAGATATCAACTTTCCACACATAGACTGGGCAACACATTCTGTAAATGGGCTGGATGGTTTGGAGTTTGTAAAATGTGTGCAGGATAGTTTTTTGCAGCAATACATAGAGGTGCATACTAGAGGAGGGGCAGTGCTGGACCTCCTGTTAGGAAATGAGACGGGACAGGTGGCGGAGGTATGCGTATGGGAGCACTTCGGGTCCAGTGATCACAATACCATTAGTTTCAATATAATTATGGAGAAGGACAGAACTGGGCCTAGGGTTGAGATTTTTGATTGGAGAAAGGCTAACTTTAACGAGATGCGAGATGATTTAAAAGGAGTGAACTGGGACATTTTGTTTTATGGGATAGATGTAGAGGAGAAATGGAGGACATTTAAAGGGGACATTTTAAGAGTACAAAATCTTTATGTTCCTGTTCGGTTGAAAGGAACCAGTAAAAATTGGAAAGAGCCCTGGTTTTCAAGGGAAATTGGACATCTTGTTCGGAAAAAGAGGGAGATCTACAATAATTATAAGCAGCATGAAGTAAATGAGGTGCTTGAGGAGTATAAGGAATGTAAAAAGAATCTTAAGAAAGAAATTAGAAAAGCTAAAAGAAGATATGAGGTTGCTTTGGCAAGTAAGGTGAAAGTAAATCCAAAGGGTTTCTACAGCTATATTAATAGCAAAAGGATAACAAGGGATAAAATTGGTCCATTGGAGAGACCGAGTGGACAGCTATCTGCAGAGCCAAAAGAGGTGGGGAGATATTGAACAATTTCTTTTCTTCGGTATTCACCAAGGAGAAGGATATTGAATTATGTGAGGTAAGGGAAACTAGCAGAGTAGCTATGGATACTATGAGTTTCAAAGTAAAAGAAGTACTGGCACTTTTGAAAAATATAAAAGTGGATAAGTCTCCAGGTCCTGACAGGATATTCCCTAGGACATTGAGGGAAGTTAGTGTAGAAATAGCCGGGGCTATGACAGAAATATTTCAAATGTCATTAGAAACGGGAATAGTCCCCGAGGATTGGCGTACTGCGCATGTTGTTCCATTGTTTAAAAAGGGTTCTAAAAGTAAACCTAGCAATTATAGACCGGTTAGTTTGACTTCAGTGGTGGGAAAATTAATGGAAAAGATACTTAGAGATAATATATATAAGTATCTGGATAAAGAGGGTCTAATTAGGAACAGTTAACATGGATTTATGCCTGGAAGGTCATGTTTGACTAATCTTCTTGAATTTTTTGAAGAGGTTACTAGGGAAATTGACGAGGGTAAAGCAGTGGATGTTGTCTATATGGACTTCAGTAAGGCCTTTGACAAGGTTCCACATGGAAGGTTGGTTAAGAAGGTTCAACTGTTGGGTATAAATGCAGGAATAGCAAGATGGATTCAACAGTGGCTGAATGGGAGAAGCCAGAGAGTAATGGTGGATGGCTGTTTGTCGGGTTGGAGGCAGGTGACTAGTGGGGTGCCTCAGGGATCTGTGTTGGGTCCTATGTTGTTTGTCATGTACATCAATGATCTGGATGAAGGGGTGGTAAATTGGATTAGTAAGTATGCAGATGATACCAAGATAGGGGGTGTTGTGGATAATGAAGAGGATTTCCAAAGTCTACAGAGTGATTTAGGCCAGTTGGAAAAATGGGCTGAAAGATGGCAGATGGAGTTTAATGCTGATAAATGTGAGGTGCTACACCTTGGCAGGACAAATCAAAATAGGACGTACATGGTAAATGGTAGGGAATTGAAGAATACAGTTGAACAGAGGGATCTGGGAATAACCGTGCATAGTTCCTTGAAGGTGGAATCTCATATAGATAGGGTGGTAAAGAAAGCTTTTGGTATGCTAGCCTTTATAAATCAGAGCATTGAGTATAGAAGCTGGGATGTAATGTTAAAATTGTACAAGGCGTTGGTGAGACCAAATCTGGAGTATGGTGTGCAGTTTTGGTCGCCCAATTATAGGAAGGATGTCAACAAAATAGAGAGGGTACAGAGGAGATTTACTAGAATGTTGCCTGGGTTTCAACAGCTAAGTTACAGAGATAGGTTAAATAAGTTAGGTCTTTATTCTCTGGAGCGCAGAAGGTTAAGGGGGGACTTGATAGAGGTCTTTAAAATGATGAGGGGGATAGACAGAGTTAATGTGGACAAGCTTTTCCCTTTGAGAATAGGGAAGATTCAAACACGAGGACATGACTTTAGAATTAAGGGACAGAGGTTTAGGGGTAACATGAGGGGGAACTTCTTTACTCAGAGAGTGGTAGAGGTGTGGAATGAGCTTCCAGTGGAAGTGGTGACGGCAGGTTCGTTGGTATCATTTAAAAATAAATTGGATAGGCATATGGATGAGAAGGGTATGGAGGGTTATGGTATGAGTGCAGGCAGGTGGGACTAAGGGAAAAAAAAAAAAAAAAAAAAAAAAAAAAGTTGTTCGGCACGGACTTGAAAGGCCGAGATGGCCTGTTTCCGTGCTGTAATTGTTATATGGTTATATGGTTATTCTAGCTAATTAATGCTCAAACAGTTCTACTCTCAATAATCAGCAAACTGATGGCAAGCATCAGTTACAATGCTGAATGGTGTTCACTGATGATAACCTGCTCACTAATGACCAGGTTTGATTTGGCCAGAACTATTCTGCTCCAGTCATGATCAAAATCTTCATTCATGGAACTGAATTTGAGAGAGGAGTTGAGAACAACTACCTTTGATATCAAGGTGGGTAGCATTTAATTGGATGTGACATCTAGGACACGTGGTAAAACTAATTCAATGGCCACCATTCCAAGGTGGAAACACTTGATTCCATTTGCTATAGGTTTATTGGTATCATTGCTTTAATTCTTCATCCCACTCTCACTGTTGCCTTTGAATCTGTGGCTCCTGCATTATTACAACAAGCCCAACAAAAGCATGATAGAAGCTGGAGGCAGAAGATTAAACAACAGGTCTCCAAGCACAGTAATCTCTGGAATCTCCAGTGCCACATGCTCGGGAGAGTAGAAATAGAAAGATAGGACAGGTGGAAACATGGTCAGGAGTTGGTGCAGGGAGTAGGGATTCAGATTTTTAGACCATTGGGATCTATTCAAGGTGAAAGGTGACATGTACAAAAGGGACAAGTGCATCTGGACTGGAGTGGGACCAGTATCCTTGCCAGGAGGTTCGCTAGTGCTACTCAGAAGGGTTTAAACTAGAGAGGACAGATGGGTCAGAACCAGAGTAGTTGGTCAGAAATTGTAAGGAGCGATGGGAAGACCTCTGTCAGGACCAGTAATTCTCAAAGGAAGGGCAAGAAGGGAGAGGTGAAGGAATATCATGATGCTGATGAACTGAAGTGTTTTTATTTCAATGCAAGGAGTATTGTGGAGAAAGCAGATGAACACGGAGCATGGATTGAGGCTTGTGACTATGATGTTAGACTGATGTTATACTATATGAGCATAAAAACTGACTGCAAACATTTTTATAGATATGTGAAGAGAAAAAGATTAGTTAAAACAAATGTAGGTACCTTGCAGTCAGAAACAGATGAATTGATCATGGGGAACAAGGACATGGCAGACGAATTGGATAACTACTTTGGTTCTGTTTTCACTAACAAAGACATAATTAATCTGCTGGTAACAGCAGGGGACCGGGGTCAAATGAGATGGAGGAACTGAGTGAAATCCAGGTTAGCCAGGAAGTGGTGTTACATAAATTGAATGGATTAAAGGCTGATATATCCTCAGGGCCAGATAGGCTGCATCCCAGAGTACTTAAGGAAGTAGCTCCAGAAATAGTGGATGCATTAGTGATAATTTTTCAAAACTCTTTAGATTCTGGCGTAGTTCCTGAGGATTGGAGGGTAGCTAATGTAACCCCACTTTTTAAAAAGAAATGGAGAGAGAAAATGGGAAATTACAGACCAGCTAGTCTAACATCGGTAGTGGGGAAAATGCTCGAGTCAGTTATTAAAGATGGGACAGCAGCACATTTGGAAAGAGGTGAAATCATTGGACAAAATCAGCATGGATTTATGAAAGGGAAATCATGTCTGTAGAATTTTTCGAGGATATAACTAGTAGAGTGGATCAGGGAGAACTAGTGGATGTGTTATATCTGGACTTTCAGAAGGCTTTCGACAAGGTCCCACATAAGAGATTAGCATACAAACTTAAAGCACACAGTATTGGGGTTCAGTATTTATGTGGATAGAAAACTGGCTAGCAGATAGGAAGCAAAGAGTAGAAGTAAACATGTCCTTTTCAGAATGGCAGGCAGTGACTAGTGGGGTACCGCAAGGCTCAGTGCTGGGACCCCAGCTATTTACAATATATATTAATGATCTGGATGAGGGAATGGAATGCAACATCTCCAAGTTTGCGGATGACAAGGAGCTGGGGGGCAGTATTAGGTGTGAGGAGGGTGCTAGGACGCTGCAAGGTGACTTGGATAGGTTGGGTGAATGGAAAAATGCATGGCAGATGCAGTATAATGCGGATAAATGTGAGGTTATCCACTTTAGCGGCAAAAACAGAAGGATAGATTATTATCTGAATGGTGGCCCATTAGGAAAAGGGGAGATACAATGAGACCTGGGTGCCATGGTACACCAGTCATTGAAAGTAGGCATGCAGGTGCAGCAGGCTGTGAAGAAAACGAATGGTATGTTGGCATTCATAGCACAAGAGCAGGGAGGTTCTACGGCAGTTGTACTGGGTCTTGGTGAGGCCACACCTGGAGTATTGCGCACTGTTTTGGTCTCCTAATCTGAGGAAAGACATTCTTGCCATAGAGGGAGTACAGAGAAGGTTCACCAGACTGATTCCTGGGATAGCAGGACTTCCATATGAAGAAAGACTGGATAGACTCAGCTTGTACTCGCTGGAATTTAAGAGATTGAGGGGGGATCTTATAGAGGCTTTCAAAATTCTTAAGGGGTTCGACAGACTAGATGCAGGAAGATTGTTCCCGATGTTGGGGAACTCCAGAACAAGGGGTCACAGTTTAAGGATAAGGGGGAAGTCTTTTAGGACCGAGATGAGAAGATCTTTTTTCACACAGAGAGTGGTGAGTCTGTGGAATTCTCTGCCACAGAAGGTAGTTGAGGCCAGTTTATTGGCTATATTTAAGAGGGATCTAGATGTGGCCCTTGTGGCTAAAGGGATCAGGGGGTATGGAGAGAAGACAGGTACAGGATACTGAGTTGGATGATCAGCCATGATCATATTGAATGGCTGTGCAGGTTCGAAGGGCCGAATGGCCGACTCCTGCACCTATTTTCTATGATTCTATGAAATGTGAGGTTTTCCACTTTGGTGGCAAAAACAGGAAAGTAGACTATTATCTGAATGGTGACCGATTAGGAAAAGGAGAGATGCAATGAGACCTGGGTGTCATGGTACACCAGTCATTGAAAGTAGGCATGCAGGGGCAGCTCGCAGTGAAGAAAGCGAATGGTATGTTAGCATTCATAGCAAAAGGATTTGAGTATGAGCGCAGGGTGGTTCTACTGCAGTTGTACAAGGTCTTGGTGAGATCACACCTGGTGTATTGCATACAGTTTTGGTCTTCTAATCTGAGGAAATACATTCTTGCCATAAAGGGAGTACAGAGAAAGTTCACCAGACTGATTCCTGGGATGGCAGGACTTTCATATGAAGAAAGACTGGATAGACACGGCTTGTACTCGCTAGAATTTGGAAGATTGAGAGGGGATCTTATAGAAACTTATAAAAATTCTTAAGGGGTTGGACAGGCTAGATGCAGGAAGATTGTTCCTGATGTTGGGGAAGTTCAGAACAAGGGGTCACACAGTTTAAGAATAAGGGGGAAGTCTTTTAGGACCGAGATGAGAAAAGTATTTTTCACACACAGAGTGGTGAATCTGTGGAATTCTCTGCCACAGAACGTAGTTGAGGCCAGTTCATTGGCTATATTTAAGAGGGAGTTAGATGTGGCCCTTGTGGCTAAGGGGATCAGGGGGTATGGAGAGAAGGCAGGTACAGGATACTGAGTTGGATGATCAGCAATCAAATTGAATGGCGGTGCAGGCTTGAAAGGTCGAATGGCCTACCCCTGCACCTATTTTCTATGTTTCTATGTTTCTATGTTATGGCCATTGTGGAAGCACGGTTGTTGGAGGGACATGACTGGATCTTCTGAATCTGCTCTTTGTGTTATTTTATAACAATGATAAGTTACAGTGTGAAGAAATTCAATGCGTCAATTGCTTCAGGCAAATAAAGTTGAATATTTTAACTCCTTGCCATTTTCCAGGTATCAGTTCAGGTGCAAATCTGTTTTCACTGGAAATTTGCAAAATTATAGTCACCCTGCCCTATAGACACTAATCAGGTTAAACTGGCAGAAGACACACCCATGCAGATGCTGGAATCTGGAACAACAAACAATCTGCTGTAGAGAATCAGCGCAATGACCCTCAGGACAATGGCAGGGTTTCGACCTGAAACATTGACCATTCCAGTCATCCCCCTCTGCCCAATGAGTCAATAGACAATAGACAATAGGTGCAGGAGTAGGCAATTCGGCCCTTTGAGCCAGCACCGCCGTTCAATGTGATAATGGCTGGTCATCCCCAATTGGTACCCCGTTCCTGCCTTCTCCCCATATCTCCTGACTCTGCTATTTTTAAGAGCCCTATCTAGCTCTCTCTTGAAGGCATCTAGAGAACCTGCCTCCACCGCCCTCTGAGAAAAAGAATTCCACAGACTCACCACTCTCTGCGACAAAAAGTGTTTCCTCGTCTCAGTTCTAAATGGCTTACTCCTTATTCTCAAACTGTGGCCCCTGGTTCTGGACTCCCCCAACATCGGGAACATGTTTCCTGCATCTAGCATGTCCCAACCCTTAACAATCTTATATTTTTCAATGAGATCCTCTCATCCTTCTAAACTCCAGAGTGTACAAGCCCAGCTGCTCCATTCTCTTCGCATATGACAGTCCCGCCATCCCGGGAATTAACCTAGTAAACCTATGCTGCACTCCCTCAATTACAAGAATGTCCTTCCTCAAATTAGGGGACCAAAACTTCACACAATACTGCAGATGTGATCTCATTAGGGCTCTGTACAACTGCAGAAGGAACTCGTTGCTCCTATATTTGATTCCTCTTGTTATAAAGGCCAACATGCCATTCACTTTCTTCACTACCTGCTGTACTTGCATGCTTACTTTCATAGACTGATGTACAATGACCCCCAGATCCCGTTGTACTTCCCCTTCTCCCAGTTATAGTGCTATTAACAGTGCTCGGAGTGCTTTGTCCTCTTATTTAGGGCAGTCCTCAGGACAACATCCTATCGGGGCTCATCCATTAGTATCCCGATTTATGAGAGGAATTTTTAACAAAAACCCTCCTAAACGTAGATATACGGAAATCTGGGATATCAGTATAGTTCTCACACTGCTTCGGCAATGGGCTCCAATTACGTCGTTGTCTATGCAGAGATTAACTCTGAAAGTGGTTATGCTCATGGCGCTGGTTTCAGCACAACGTGTACGAACATTACAATTGTTACGAATAGATTGTATGCATTTGTCTGCAGATGACATAAGTCATCAGCAGTTGTGGTTGTGTTGGCCGATCTGGGACCACCAAAACGCCTGTGGCGAAGTCACGCTCTATTTTGGTTAGACATTTCCTAATCAGACAAAATGGAGGGAAAGCATAAAAGAATGATTGTCCCCAATGTAACGAGTGTAATAAGTGGATAAGTCTCCAGGTCCTGACAGGATATTCCCTAGGACATTGAGGGAAGTTAGCGTAGAAATAGCCGGGGCTATGACAGAAATATTTCAAATGTCATTAGAAACTGGAATAGTCCCCGAGGATTGGCGTACTGCGCATGTTGTTCCATTGTTTAAAAAGGGTTCTAAAAGTAAACCTAGCAATTATAGGCCGGTTAGTTTGACTTCAGTGGTGGGCAAATTAATGGAAAAGATACTTAGAGATAACATATATAAGTATCTGGATAAACAGGGTCTAATTAACAACAGTCAACATGGATTTATGCCTGGAAGGTCATGTTTGACTAATCTTCTTGAATTTTTTGAAGAGGTTACTAGGGAAATTGACGAGGGTAAAGCAGTGGATGTTGTCTATATGGACTTCAGTAAGGCCTTTGACAAGGTTCCACATGGAAGGTTGGTTAAGAAGGTTCAACTGTTGGGTATAAATGCAGGAATAGCAAGATGGATTCAACAGTGGCTGAATGGGAGAAGCCAGAGGGTAATGGTGGATGGCTGTTTGTCGGGTTGGAGGCAAGTGACTAGTGGGGTGCCTCAGGGATCTGTGTTGGGTCCTTTGTTGTTTGTCAGGTACATCAATGATCTGGATGAAGGGGTGGTAAATTGGATTAGTAAGTATGCAGATGATACCAAGATAGGGGGTGTTGTGGATAATGAAGAGGATTTCCAAAGTCTACAGAGTGATTTAGGCCAGTTGGAAAAATGGGCTGAAAGATGGCAGATGGAGTTTAATGCTGATAAATGTGAGGTGCTACACCTGGGCAGGACAAATCAAAATAGGACGTACATGGTAAATGGTAGGGAATTGAAGAATACAGTTGAACAGAGGGATCTGGGAATAACCGTGCATAGTTCCTTGAAGGTGGAATCTCATGTAGATAGGGTGGTAAAGAAAGCTTTTGGTATGCTAGCCTTTATAAATCAGAGCATTGAGTATAGAAGCTGGGATGTAATGTTAAAATTGTACAAGGCATTGGTGAGACCAAATCTGGAGTATGGTGTACAATTTTGGTCGCCCAATTATAGGAAGGATGTCAATAAAATAGAGAGGGTACAGAGGACATTTACTAGAATGTTGCCTGGGTTTCAACAGCTAAGTTACAGAGATAGGTTGAATAAGTTAGGTCTTTATTCGCTGGAGCGCAGAAGGTTAAGGGGGGACTTGATAGAGGTCTTTAAAATGATGAGAGGGATAGACAGAGTTGATGTGGACAAGCTTTTCCCTTTGAGAATAGGGAAGATTCAAACAAGAGGACATGACTTTAGAATTAAGGGACAGAGGTTTAGGGGTAACATGAGGGGGAACTTCTTTACTCAGAGTGGTAGGGGTGCGGAATGAGCTTCCAGTGGAAGTGGTGGCGGCAGGTTCGTTGGTATCATTTAAAAATAAATTGGATAGGCATATGGATGAGAAGGGTATGGAGGGTTATGGTATGAGTGCAGGCAGGTGGGACTAAGGGAAAAAAGTTGTTCGGCACGGACTTGAAGGGCCGAGATGGCCTGTTTCCGTGCTGTAATTGTTATATGTTATATGTTATATAGACATTACATTTTATGTCTATGATTTAATCAAACAAAGCAGGCCAGGTATGGCAGGAACCAAGGTGACGTTTAAAGCATATTCTGTTAACTAAATGTTATGTGTAGTTAAACACTTAAGGCAATATCTTGAGTTAACAAGGAGTCTCAGGGGTTCTGAGACAGGACTGCTCATTAGTCACAAAAAGCCATATAAAAGAGTGTCAGTACAAACTATTTCTAGATGGTTGAAACAGGTTCTCAATTGTGCTGGAGTCGACACTGATGTGTTTAAATCTCACTCCACCAGGGCGGCTTCCACATCCGCGGCGAAGGCTCAGGACATGCCGCTAGACCAAATCCTCACGGCCGCAGGATGGTCTAGAGAATCAACTTTCTCACAGTTTTATGATAAACCTGTACAGACAGTGCCACGGTTTGGGCATGCTGTTTTGGGTTCCGTTTAATTCATTTGCTTTGTTTATATCATTGTTTGTAATTTCCTCCTGGGATAGAGTGGTTATTACTGATTTTTGTTATTATTGTTATTAAAAATAGTTATTGAATAATTTGAAGCAATGTTCAATATATTATTTATTTACCACTGTGTCAACCAAAGCAGATTGTTGTATGGAGTGCATCTACGGCATGTAAACACAGAGCTTTGAAATCTTCACGTAGTCACTCACGTGACTCCGAAGTAAAATAGTAAGATTAAACGAGAATTTACCAGTTTGAAGTTTGATCCTTATTTTATGAGGAGTTACGTTGAGGGATTACGTGTCCTCCGCTCCCACCCTCATAATCTAAGAGATCATCTGGTAGTTCTAGTCTTTTTAAAGCCTTACTATGTTACTTCGGCGATATATGTTTCTGTGTTTTCACGCCGCTGCTTTGAAGTATGACGCGCATGCGCCTGGCGGGTCTTCTTCTTCACGTAATCCCTCAACATAACTCCTCTTAAAATAAGGATCAAACTTCGAACTGGTAAATTCTCGTTTAATCTTACTATTGAATATTTCATCCAAGGACTATGAGATCGTCCAAAATGTTGGGCTCCTGCCTGCAATTTCAGAAGCAAAATATTTCAACATGATACAACTTGGAGAAGATTAACTCCAAAAATATTCAAACATAATTGTTTAAACTTACTCCTCTTAATCAAAAACTATCTTTGGAGTTTTGTTTCAGGATGCAAATAAACCGCGAGAATATAAACGATCATTGCTACCACCATTAAAAATCCAAAGCCTTCGATAATCCTGTACGCGATGGGAAACTCTAGAAAAGGAAATCGAAACGTGTGCTAAAAAATATGAACTACATGCCAGAACAGAGTTTGCTTTAAAGATCAACGCATCACAGTTGTTTCAGCTCTTCCCTGATATGGGAAGTATGATGAAATGGGACGGATGTGAGAATTTTAATATAAACACTCTTGTAATTTGACTGCAGGTAAAATAGGTCTATGGAGATTTAGTTCCCACGAACGAGTACAGATGCAGGACAGAAAGTATTCTAACGGGATGCATCGCAGCCTGGCATATCAACTGCTCTGCTATTCACCACTTGAACCGGCAGAGGGCAGTGTTCACAGCCCAGTCTAACACAGGCTTGGCACTTCATCTTCATGGTACGTTGCTTTAGTAAGACAGGAAATATTATCTAGGATCCTGTCACCTTGACCATTCCCTTTTCTCTTTTCTACCTTGAAGATACAGAAGCTTGAAAGCCCACATATCCAGACTTAAATACAGCTGCTTCTCACGTCTATCAGACTCCTGAACGTATTGTTCCTACAGGGCTGCCGCGTACTCTTACTCATAATGTTTTAAAGAAGGAACTGCAGATGCTGGAGAATCGAGGGTTACACAAAAAGCTGGAGAAACTCAGCGGGTGCAGCAGCATCTAAGGGGCGAAGGAGATAGGCGACGTACTCTTACTCATAACTTTACCTCATTCTGTTATTGTCATTGCAGCTGCAATGAACATTGACAGGACTCCATACACCAGGAAAACACAACGATGTTCTGTCAAAGAGATTCCACTAGAGGCCGTGACTGACGCAGGTAGATGCTTGCGCATGCACATATGCCCCACAACCCAAAACATATTTCACTGGTACTTCAGTAATGGATCTTTATGAATTTCTGTGCATTTGTCGGTTTATTGTTGTCATTCCACTGACATATAGTCATAGAATCAGTGAAACAACCCCATCAGCACACCACAGCCAGGTCTGTCTTTTGGCCCAAATACTCTCATCCCATTTGATGCCTATTAATTTTGAATGCTTCTATGCCTCACCTATTTAAGTGCATCGTGTGGGAGAAAGTGAATGAAAACGGATAAAGCATTAGTGCTGCTGTAGTGGGATAGTACGTTGGAGGCACAAGAGACTGTAGATGCTGGAATCAGGAGCAACAAAACAAAATTGCTGGATGAGCTCAGAGAATCAATCGACAGTTGATGTTTTGGGGTGAGGATCAACTGGATTACAAGTTGGCCTTGCTCTGGACAAAACTGTAAATGTAATTCATGTAGATTCAGATTTCCACGATATCGTCCACACCTTCTGTAGGAGGCCAGCACAGAGGACAACTGTAAATGCTTGGAAGTCATCTGGCTTGGACTTTCAGCGGTGGAGTGGATGTCCATCCCTCCCAGATCACCCTACTGCAATATTCAGCCTACTATGCAATATTACAATAATCACCAGCTCTACTATGGAGAAAGACAAGAACAGGGATGTAATGCTGAGGGGCTAGAAGACGCTGGTCAGGCCACATTTGGAGAATTGTGAACAATTTTGGGCACCATATTGGAGGAAGGGTGTACTGGCTCTGGAGAGGGTCCAGAGGAGCTTTACAAGCATAATCCTAGAAATGAGTGGGTTAAACAATGATGAGCGTTTGATGGCACAGGACCAACACTCGCTGGAGTTTAGAAGGACGAGGGGGACCTCATTGAAATGTATCGAGTAGTGAAAGGCTTGGATTGAGTGGGTGTGGAGAGGAATTATTCACTAGAGAGTGTGTCTAGGATTGGTGGTCATCGCCTCAGAATTAAAGGATGTTCCTTTAAGAAGGAGGTGAGGAGGAATTTGTTTCGTCAGTGGGGGGGGGGGGGGGGGGGGGGTGTGAAGCTGTGGAATTCTTTGCCACAGAAGGCCATGGAAACCAAGTCAATTGATATATTTAAGACAGAGATAGATAAATTAATGATTATTACGATATCAGAAGTTATGGGGGGAAGGCAGGAGAATGGGGTTAGGAGGGAGAGATAGATCAGCCATGATTGAATGGCAGAGTAGACTTGATGGGCCGAATGGCCTAATTCTGCTCCTATGACTTCATGAACAGCTTCATTGGAAACTGTCCACAACATGCTACTGGCCACACATCATCCTGTCTTGGAGAATTATTGCTCAATGTTTCACATTGGTGATCCACAATATCCTGACAAAGACCGTACATCCAAAATGTGTCTCGATTGTAACTTTTGTGGCCCATCTCTGATGTCTTCTTGAAATTTGGCACAGATTTAGATGAAGAAAATATCGAGAAGGAATTCATAACTGGTCAGTGTACAAAAGTTGCACACTAATTAATGAAGCTAATTAGAAACGGTAACAGCGCCCTCTTGTGCTCAATAATATTACCCTGTGGAGTTGTGTAAGCGCCGACACTCGAATGGGAACATTGAATACTTCACCGAGGGAATTTCAGTCCGGAAATCCGTGATCTACGGGGAGAGGAGGCTGGTGGATATGAGGTGACTTTTGGAACAGGTTCAGGAGGTGAAACTCAGGCAAGAGTCCGACTGGAGGTGAACGGTGAGTGGGACTGCCGCAGATGTCCCTGGTTACACCGGCTCCTGAACTTGCCTAATTAATGGGTGATGGCAGATTCCGTGCCGTGCCCCAGTTTACTGAATCCCACTGACTGCCAGTGTGCAGAGTGGGGGGGTCACGGCTCTAGTGGGACCAGGGCAGTGCCAGGCTGGGGGACAGACCTGTAAGGCAACTTCCAGTCGTTTTAAGAGGAAAACGTCTTATTTCAGATGCCAATGTCACATTATTACCAAGACTCGAATACTGACATGTTTACTCGTTGTGTAGTCATTTTAAGTTCCAATGAGTCTATATTTATGATCGAGACCCCCATGGTGTCTTGCAAATGAGGGCTACTACTTTTAAGCTAAAATACCCCAAAAAGTATGGCAGTGTTTGTGTATGTATAGTATGTGTGCGTGCGTGTAGCTGCCGAATGTGTATATTAATATGCACACGTGTGTGTATGCATGTGTGGATGTGTGTATAATGAGAACAACATGGTTCCAACATGTCCCAAATGTCACCTGCCCTTTATAACTTCCCCCCCCCCCCCCCCTTACAGTTATCGGTACATCAGTAATCACACGCACACACACGCGCACACACACACGCACACACACGCACACGCACACTCACACACGCACGGACACATACACACACACGCACACACACACACTCACACACACATTCACGCACGCACACACGCACACAAACTCACATGCACACACACGCACACACACACATATACTCAAGCGCACACACGCACATTCACGCACGCACACACATGCACACGCGCACATGCGCACACACGCACGCACATGCATGCACACACACACGCACACACTCACACACGCACCCACATATGCACACACACACGCACACACACACTCACACACACAAACGCACACACACACTCACACACTCACGCACGCACACGCACACACACACGCACACACACACACACACGCATGCACAGACGTACACACACGCACCCCCCCCCCCCCCCCGTCATGACTGACCATGGGTGACGCATCCCAGTTTGCAGGTGATGTGTGGACAGATGCAAGCCTGGGCAATGTCATATGGAGGACAGGCTGTTGCCCATGCAGCACGCCCCCCCCCCCCCCCCCCTCCACGTCGCTAATCGATTCAAAGCAACAGCAGGGATGTTACAGTTTGGCAACAGTGCCTCCGCAGGAGCTGCCGCGGCGAGGTTGTTGTCAACATGAACTTTGGTGGCACTTTGCCGCCACTTTTGCGGCAAAAACAAGGTGGCAGATTATTATCTCAATGGGGTTAGGTTAGGTAAGGGGGAGGTGCAGCGAGACCTGGGTGTCCTTGTACAGCGGTCACTGAAAGTTGGCTTACAGGTGCAGCAGGCAGTGAAGAAAGCTGATGGAATGATGGCCTTCATAACAAGAGGATTTCTGTATAGGAGTAAAGAGGTTCTTATGTAGTTTTATAGGGCTCTGGTGAGACCACATCTGGAGTAATGTGTACAGTTTTGGTCTCCTAATTTGAGGTACGACATCCTTGTGATTGAGGCAGTACAGCGTAGGTTCACTAGATTGATGCCTGGGATGGCGGGACTGTCATATGAGGAAAGATTGAAAAGACTAGGCTTGTATTCACTGGAGTTTAAAAGGATGTGGGGGGATCTTATAGAAACATATAAAATTATAAAAGGACTGGACAAGCTAGATGCAGGAAAAATGTTCCCAATGTTGGGCGAGTCCAGAACCAGGGCCCATAAAGGGAAGGTCATTTAAGACTGAGGTGAGAAAACACTTTTTTACCCAGATAGTTGTGAATTTATGGAATTTCCTGCCACAGAGGGCAGTGGAGGCCAAATCACTGGATGGATTTAAGAGAGCGTTAGCTAGAACTCTAGGGTCTAGTGGAGTCAAGGGATATGGGGAGAAGCAGGCACGGGTTATTGATAGGGGATGATCAGCCTTGATCACAAAGAATGGCGGTGCTGGCTCGAAGGGCCGAATGGCCTCCTATGTTTCTATGTTTCTATGAACCGCCTTATGGGCTCTGACTCCGGACTTTCTTGAGGTTTACTCCTGGAGCCTTGTCCATGACTGGATATGGCCACGAGGCAGTGGAGGTTTTAAATCAGGGTTTTCCCACTCCCAGATGGACTGCCTTCCCAGGCTGACGAGCCCCATCTGCCCGAGACTGGTGGGGACGGGAGCGTCTAGCTTCCAGTGCAGGCCTATAGCACCTGCCCACTGCCCAGCATGTTATTCACCACTACACCATAATCTTAAGCCATTCACTCACCTCCAGTTGAAATTCCATTGGAATAGTTTGGAGGACCAAGAAACCAAGATGAATTAATTTGACACACTAAACAGCAAAATTAGACTGTATATAATCATTAATTTTCCCATTCTTTTGGTTTAGATTTCATAGGTGGATATGTCATCAATGGCTCGTTTATAAAAACACATTGCATTTTTATTTGTTTTTTATCAGTACACACGATGTACGAAAGAAAACACCACAATCTCACAATAATAATCATGTTTTGGACCGGTCTCCATTTTGGAGAACATTGTTACTTCAGTACAGTTGGGTATTCAAAGTATTCTTCTCCAGAGTCTGTCTCAATGTTGAACACTTTCAAACGCATGCATGCACAGTAATCTGTAGTTCACTCTCTGGCAAAAACTAGATGGCAACGTGCTGAATGTTCACAATTATCATCAATCATACCGTCATAGTTTGACTGGACCAAGGATGAGCAGCGGGGAACTGGGTGCTCGCGTTTGGGGTTAACAATTACTGCGACCATAGTCGCGGGCTTCTTTAAGAATGCACGTAAACTCTGATAAGATTGAGCATTAATGCACGTGTTCCTTCGCCCTGCGTGTCGTGAAGATGTCTCAGGGCAGAATCTAAACCTAGATAGCAAGCAACTTAAACAGGCAAACTGTACAGGAAGGAACTACAGGTGATGGTTTGAACCGAAGGTAGACACAAAATGCTGGAGTAACTCAGCGGGATGGGCGGCATCTCTGGAGAGAAGGAATGGGTCGAGACCCTTCTTGAGATGTTGCCAGTTTTGAAAGTTCTATTACAAGTTGAGCCCTAGTGGATTCATAAAATGATAGCTACAGAAAATAACATCTCATCGTACCTAAGTCTGCATGGACTTTAATTAATTAAATGTCAACCTCTTCTTAAAGTTAATCAGACTTACATTGTAAGTTATTACCGTATCACATCTCACATAATAATATGCATCAAAATACTAGTTGTCATGTTTGGGTTAATTTTCATAAATTCTGAGGTTAGATCGTACCTTCCAGTTCCAGTTGCTTCACAAAGTCTTTGGCTGCCGTGTTTGTGTTGCAGGCCTCAGCAGCAACTTTGCTTTGCAGACTTTCTTCCACTTTTATCCACTTAGCTGTACATTCTTGAGACTTCTTAAAGCTTTTCTCACTAAATGCAATGACCTTGCTGTGTGTTTCGACGGCATGTATTGCACAGAGGGACCAAAGAACCTTCCTTGGAATGTTGTGTCACACTCACATCCGCAATGTTCCCAGTGGGCTTCCTGCCTGGCTCGACCTAGCTTGAAACAAAGGTTTTTCCTCATCTCCATTCTAAATGGCCTACCCATTATTCTTAAATTGTGGGCCCTGGTTCTGGAAACATTGGGAACATGTTTCCTGCCTCTAGCGTGTCCAATCCCTTAATAATCTTATATGTTTCAATAAGATCCCCTCTCATCTTGGCGCTGATCACCTGCCTGAGTCCTGGAACCGCGGGCAGGCTCTGCCACTTGCAGCAGCTGGCACCGGGCTCCTCTACACTGCCAGCCTGATGCCCAGAGGCACCTAGTCCAAGTAACCCTGTGTTGGAGTGGGAAGTGTCACAGGACCATGCAAACTCCCGGCAGTGGGGAAAAGAACTCGTGCACGCAATATAGATTTTAAACGATGCACTTTAATCAGATTGATGCCACTTTGTCTTCTGTCCAAACAGACGTAACCCGCAGCACACGACAAAGTGATAAACCTTATAGACACAGAGTGCTGGAGTAACTCAGCGGGTCAGGCAGCATCTGTGGAGAACATGGATAGGTGATGTTTCACAGAGTGCTGGAGTAACTCAGCGGGTCAGGCAGCATCTGTGGAGAACATGGATAGGTGACGTTTCACAGAGTGCTGGAGTAACTCAGTGGGTCAGGCAGCATCTGTGGAGAACATGGATAGGTGACATTTCACAGAGTGCTGGAGTAACTCAGTGGGTCAGGCAGCATCTGTGGAGAACATGGATAGGTGATGTTTCGGGTTGAGACCCATCTTCAGACTGATGACCCAAACATCACCCATTCCTTATCTCCAGAGATGCTGCCTGTCCTGCTGAGTTACTCCAGCATTTTGTGCCTCTCCTCAATTTAAACCAGCATCTGCAGTTCCTGCTTACTCATGTTCCCGCATTCAGCATCTGCTGACTGATCTGCTGGATGTTTCCAGCATTCCGTCATGTCTCAGATATTCAGTAATCACTTTGTTCTGATTGTCATGGTTCCAACATCTTTTGTTTGTTTTGGCTCTCTGACTGCTGGCACAAGAAAAGAGTGTGCTGGCACAAGAAAAGAAGACTTTGGAAGCTGCAACTGCGCTAGCCTGTGGACTTAACATCTTGGAGTTCGCAGTCCCTTGGTTAGGGCCCGACTATGGGAGCTCCAACCACACGAGCTTCAACCGCTCCGACATGGGAGCTTCGATCGCCGGCTGCGGGAGCTTCGATTGCCCTGAATGCGGATGGTTCGACTGCCCCGACAGCGGGGGAATAAGGAGGAAAGAAGATCAGAATTTATTGCCTTCCATCACAGTGAGGAATGTGGTGGAGCCGCTGTGGTGGTTGTTTATGTTAATTTTGATGACGTTGTGTGTCTTGTTGTTTTTTCTGGTATGATTGTATGGTAAATCAAATGTCATGTATCTTAAATGGTACACGTGACAATAAAGGATCATTGAACCATTGAAAACAAAAACGTGATGCAGTGCAATCAGAAGAATCAGAATCAGAATCAGAATGCCTATTATTGTCACTATACACATGTACAGTGAGATTAAAAACTGCTCCTACTCAGTGCAAAAACAAGACAAAAAGGGTGGGGGGGGGGGGGGGGGGATAAGGTGCACAGTTTCTGCAGCGCTATATACAAATCTATAAAAAGACAATGGATAATAGGATGGATAATGTTACAGTACAAATTACAGTAGGTGGCTAGATGAAAGTCCGGGGGTTAGGCTGTGAAGTCAGTGCATGGGTGAGTTCAGGGAGATGATGGATTTTGGGAAGAAACTGTTCTTGAGTCTATTTGTCCTTGTGCTGATGCACCTATAGCGCCTCCCTGAGGGTAGCAGGTTGAACAGGCCAAATGCAGGATGGGAGCTGTCCTTGATAATGTTCTTCGCCCTGCTGAGGCAGCGGGAGGTGTAAATGTCCATCAGAGAGGGGAGAGGGCAGCCGATGATCTTCTGTGCTGCCCTGACTACCCTCTGAAGCCTCTCCCTGTCTGCCATGGTGCAGCTGCCGTACCATGCTGTAATGCAGTATGTCAACAGGCTCTCAATGGACGAGCGGTAGAAGGTCAGCAGCAGGTTGGAGTCCAGGTTGTGCTTCCTGAGGACCCTCAGGAAGTGCAGCCGCTGCTGAGCCTTCTTGATGACCGCTGTGATGTTGTCTGTCCAGGAGATGTCAGCGGAGATGAGGACGCCGAGAAACCGGAAGGTGTGGACCCTCTCCACACACTCGCCGTTGATGTATAAGGGGGCTAAGTCGGTGCTGTGCTTCCTGAAGTCGACAATGAACTCTTTGGTTTTCTTGGTGTTCAGAGCCAGGTTGTTTTCTGAGCACCAGGCTGTCAACTTCAGGACTTCCTCTCTGTAGGCTGCCTCATCTCCCCTTGAGATGAGTCCGACTACTGTAGTGTCGTCAGCAAACTTGACGATTCGGTTGTTGTTGTGGGCCGGACTACAGTCGTGGGTGTAGAGACAGTATAGGAGGGGGCTTAGCACACAGCACACAATGTTGGACAGGACAGCAATGTCCCATCAACCACCCAAGGGAAAGTCTCGCATTTTGTGTGATTTTACATAGAAAATAGAAAATAGGTGCAGGAGGCCATTCGACTCTTCGAGCCATTCAATTTGATCATGGCTGATCATCCCCTATCAATAACCCGTGCCTGCCTTCTCCCCATATCCCTTGATTCCAGTAGCCCCTAGAGCTCCATCTAACTCGCTCTTCAATCCATCCTGTGATGGCCACCACTGCCCTCTGTGGCAGGGAATTCCACAAATTCACAACTCTCTGGGTGAAACAGTTTTTTCTCACCTCAGTCTTAAATGGCTTCCCCTTTATTCTAAGACTGTGGCCTCTGGTTCTGGACTCGCTCAACATTAGGAACATTTTTCCTGCATCTAGCTCGTCCAGTCCTTTTATAATTTTATATGTTTCTATAAGATTCCCCCTCATCCTCCTCAACTCCAGTGAACACAAGCCTAGTCTTTTCAATCTTTCCTCATATGACAGCCCCACCATCCCAGGGATCAATCTCGTGAACCTACACTGCACTGCCTCAATCACAAGGATGCCCTTCCTCAAATTAGGAGACCAAAACTGGACACAATACTCCAGATGTGGTTTCACCAGAGCCCTATACAGGTGCAGAAGAATCTTTACTCCTGTACTGAAATCCTCTTGTTATGAAGGCCAACATTCCATGAGCTTTCTTCACTGCCTGCTGTACCTGTACGCCAACTTTCAGTGACTGGTGTACAAGGACGCCCAGGTCTCGCTGCACCTCCCCACTGCAACTGCCACGCATCTTCCCACTCACTCAACCTGTCCAGGTCACCCTGCAACCTCCTAACATCCTCTTCACATTTCACACTGCCACCCAGCTTTGTCATCTGCAAACTTGCTAGTGTAGCTCCTAATTCCCTCTTCCAAATCATTAATATATATGGTAAACAGTGGCGGCCCCAACACCGAGCCTTGCGGTACTCCACTCGCCACTGCCTGCCATTCTGAAAAGGACCTGTTCACTTCTATTCTTTGCTTCCTGTCTGCCAACCAATTTTCTATCCATGTCAACACCCTACCCCCAATACTATGTGCTCTAATTTTAGTCACCAGTCTCCCGTGCGGGACCTTATCAAAGGCTTTCTGAAAGTCTAGTTACACTACATCCTCTGGCACCCCTTCATTCATCCTCAAAAAATTGCAGAAGATTAGTCAAGCATGATTTCCCTTTCATAAATCCATGTTGACTTGGACTAATCCAATTACTGCTATCCAAATGCCCCAATTACCTCTTTAATAATTGCAGGTTATAGAATGGCGCACATATTAAGGGCAGGTGGGATGCATGGTTTAAGAATTAGGTCAAAAGAAAGTGTTTTTTGACACTGAGGTGTAGAATCATAGAATCATTGAAAATAGGTGCAGGAGTAGGCCATTCGGCCCTTCGAACTCAGTATCCTGCCTTCTCTCCATACCCCCTGATCCCTTTAGCCACAAGGGCCACATCTAACTCCCTCTTAAATATAGCCAATGAACTGGCCTCAACTACCTTCTGTGGTAGAGAATTCCACAGACTCACCACTCTCTGTGTGAAAAATGATCTTCTCATCTCGGTCCTAAAGGACTTCCCCCTTATCCTTAAACTGTGACCCCTTGTTCTGGAGTTCCCCAACATTGGGAACAATCTTCCTGCATCTAGCCTATCCAACCCCTTAAGAATTTTGTAAGTCTCTATTAGATCCCCCCTCAATACCCTAAATTCCAGCGAGTACAAGCCGAGTCTATCCAGTCTTTCTTCATATGGAAGTCCTGCCATCCCAGGAATCAGTCTGGTGAACCTTCTCTGTACTCCCTCTATGGCGAGAATGTCTTTCCTCTGATTAGGAGACCAAAACTGTACGCAATACTCCAGGTGTGGCCTCACCAAGACCATGTACAACTGCAGTAGAACCTCCCTGCTCTTGTACTCAAATCCTTTTCCTATGAATGCCAACATACCATTCGCTTTCTTCACTGCCTGCTGCACCTGCATGCCTGCTTTCAATGACTGGTGTAGCATGACACCCAGGTCTCGTTGCATCTCCCCTTTTCCAAATCGGCCACCATTCAGATAATAGTCTACCCTCCTGTTTTTGCTGCCAAAGTGGATAACCGCACATTTATCACATTATACTGCCATGCATTTGCCCACTTACCCAACCTATCCAAGTCACCTTGCAGTCTCCCAGCATCCTCCTCACAGCTAACACTGTCCCCCAGCTTCATGTCGTCCGCAAACTTGGAGATGTTGCATTCAATTCCCTCATCCAGATCATTAATATATATTGTAAATAGCTGGGGTCCCAGCACTGAGCCTTGTGGTACCCCACTAGTAACTGCCTGCCATTCTGAAAAGGACCTGTCTACTCCTACTCCTTGCTTCCTGTCTGCCAGCCAGTTCTCTATCCACATCAACACTGAACCCCCAATACTGTGTGCTTTAAGTTTGAATGCTAATCTCTTTGGTGGGACCTTGTCGAAAGCCTTCTGAAAGTCCAGATATAACACATCCACAGGTTCTCCCTTATCCACTCTACTAGTTACATCCTCGAAAAATTCTATAAGATTCGTCAGACATGATTTACCTTTTGTAAATCCATGCTGACTTTATCCAATGATTTCACCACTTTCCAAATGTGCTGCTATCCCATCTTTAATAACTGACTAGCATTTTCCCCTCTACCAATGTTGGACTAACTGGTCTATAATTCCCCGTTTTCTCTCTTCCTCCCTTTTTTAAAAAAAGTGGGGTTACATTAGCTACCCTCCAATCCTCAGGAACTACTCCAGAATCTAAAGAGTTTTGAAAAATTATCACTAATGCATCCACTATTTCTGGGGCTACTTCCTTAAGTACTCTGGGATGCAGCCTATTTATCGGCCTTTAATCCCTTCAATTTACCTAACACCACTTCCCGGCTAACCTGGATTTCACTCAGTTCTTCCATCTCATTTGACCCCCCGGTCCCCTGCTATTTCCGGCAGCTTATTTATGTCTTCCTTAGTAAAGACAGAACCAAAGTAGTTGTTCAATTGGTTTGCCATGTCCTTGCTCCCCATGATCAATTCACCTGTTTCTGACTGCAAGGTACCTACATTTGTTTTAACTAACCTTTTTCTCTTCACATATCTATAAAAACGTTTGCAGTCAGTTCTTATGTTCACTGCCAGTTTTCTTTCATAATCTATATTCCCTTTCCTAATTAAGCATTTTTCCTCCTCTGTTGGACTCTGCATTTCTCCCAGTCTTCTGGTAGGCTGCATTTTCAGGTTAATTTTAAACGCTTCATCTTTAGTTTTGATACCAGCCCTGATTTCCCTTGTTATCCACGGATACACCACCTTCCCTGATTTATTCTTTTGCCAATTGTTGTAGTTCATCCATGCAGTCTTTAAATGCCTTCCATTGCATATCCACCGTCAACCCTTTAAGAATCACTTGCCAGTCTATCTTGGCCAATTCACGTCTCATACCCTCAAAAGTTACCTTTCTTTAAGTTCAGAACACTTACATATATACAAAATAGCCCTCACTCAGAGGACGTCTGGAAAGGCTTGGGAGAACAGATACATTTTTAGACTAGAATTAAAGGAGTCGATGGAGGGGGCAGTTCTAATGGAGAGGGGGATGCTGTTCCACAGTCTAGGAGCTGCGACCGCAAAGGCGCGGTCGCCCCTGAGCTTATGCCTAGACTGTGGGACATTCAGCAACCCCAATTCGGCCGATCTGAGGTGGTGTAGTGGGTGAGAAGGTAGGTGGGTGCAAGCCCATTGAGGGCTTTGTAGACAAAGAGGAGAGTCTTGAAATTTATTCGGAACCGCACAGGGCCAGTGGAGAGGGGCCAGGATCGGGGTGATGTGGTCCCTTTTTCGGTTGCCCGTCAGGAGTCTCGCTGCGGCGTTTTGGACCAGTTGCAGGCGGGACAGGGAAGATTGGCTGATGCCAGTGTAAAGGGAGTTGCAGTAATCTAGGCGGGAGGAGATAAATGTATGGATGATCTTTTCGAGGTCATCAAACTGGAGGAATTGTTTTAATTTAGCTATCATCCGAAGCTGAAAGAAGCTAGCTTTTACCACGGCATTGACTTGTTTGTCAAATTTCAATGCTGAGTCAAATATCACGCCAAGTTTATTGACGTGAGGTTTGAGTAGTGGGGTGAGGCTTCCAAGGCTGCCTGCTATCATTTTGATTGAGTCCGAGGGGCCGAGAAGGATGACCTCAGACTTACTCTCGTTTAGTTGGAGGAAGTTCTGGGCCATCCAGCACTTTGTATCCTCGAGGCAGCGAGTAAGGTTGTGTATCGGCTGCGTAGCAATGGAAGGAAATGCCGTGCCTTTCAATGACTTGGCCTAAGGGGAGCATATACAGGGAGAAGAGAATGGGGCCAAGGATGGAACCTTGTGGAACCCCACAGCAGAGGCTAGCTGGGGAGGAGAAAGAGTTGCCTATGTTGGTAGAGAAACTCCTACCTTTGAGGTGGGAGATGAACCAGCTCAGGGCAGTGCCATCAATACCAACCCCATTAGGATGGTGTGGTCGACAGTATCAAATGCTGCGCTGAGATCGAGAAGGAGCAGGATTGCACAGTCGCTGGAGTCAACGGTGAGCAGTAAGTCATTATGTACCTTCAACAAGGCAGGCTCTGTGCTGTGGTGAGCCCTGAACCCTGATTGGAAAGTTTCCAAGATAGTATTTTGGTGAATGTAAGGCATAAGTTGACTCAAGATGACCTTTTCAAGGGCTTTTGAGAGGAAAGGCAGTTTAGAAATGGGTCTGTAGTTTGTAGTTGCAATTCTCCACCTCTGCTTACCTCCCTAGTAAGTGTCAATCTGTAAACTCACTGCAAACCTATGCCATGTGACTGGTGGAGGAGTATTCGCTCAGACCAATTACATCAGTTTCCAGAGTATTCATGCTAATCCTAGCGCCTGTGGGAATTCAAACAAACTGACCCAGGGCACTCAAATCAGGATCCCTCCCGCACATCTTCTTCTTCTTTCATGTGGCGTGCACAGCCTAAAGTTGTTGGACAACTTGTTCTATTTGATCTTCCGTTTGTGCACGTCGAGTTGATTGCATTAGTCGAAACAGGGCGGACCACGTGAAGGTTGCAATCTTCCACCCCTCTCCTGCACATCAGCACACAGAAAGCTTTCTTAATTGGAATAGAAACAACACACCCACTGGCACAGTGGTGGAGTTGCTGACTTAAAGCGCCAGAGTCCCGGGTTCGATCCTGACCACGGGTGCTGTCTGTACGGAGTTTTACGATTTCCCTGTGACCGTGTGGATTTTCTCCGGGTGCTCCAGTTTTCTCCCGCACTTCAAAGACGTGTGGGTTAAATGTGCTTTGGAAACAATTTGTAAATTGTCCCTAGTGTGTAGGATAGTGTTAGTGTACGGGGTGATCGCTGGTTGGAGCGGACTTGGTGGGCCGAAGGCCTGTTTCCATGCTGTTTCTCTAAAAGTCCAAAGAATGGTCACTTTCAATGTGTACCAACATCATCTCTGAATGCCACAAGAATGGTGAAGGCATGAATTTCTATGATCAGCCATTTCATATTTTGCCTTTGGTAATTCTTTTGTTCCACCCCTATCTTCCCCACTTTTAATTAGCAATTATATATGTATTTTGCAATGTCACATTTTGTAAAGTGGAAGTTAGAAAAGATTGTGAAAAGTAACAAAACAAAAGTACATAAAATTATGCCAGGTCACTTGATAATTGGAATTAGAACATGATAACAAAATATGTTTTCATTTGCAAACACTAAGTAGCTGCGCAAAGGCTTTGGTTCATATAATTGCAGTAATTATGGATTATTACTTCAGGTGTTGGAGAGAACTATTTTATTTTGAAATAAATAATGATGCTATTTAATTCCCCCTGTGGTTGAGTTTTTGGGCAGGTGCTATAGACCCGCACGGGAAGGTAGACGCTCCGACCCCCACGTGTCTCGGGCAGGTGGGGCTCGTCAGCCTGGGAAGGCAGTCCATCCAGGAGAGGGAAAACCCTGATTTAAAACCCCCACTGCCTCGTGGCCATATCCAGTTATGGAAAAGGCTCCAGGAGTAAACCTCAAAAAAATTGTCGGAGCCCCAAGGCAGTTCGTCGTTGTCTACAACCTCGATCTGGCAGCTTCTGCTACGGCACTGGTGCCAAACTGTAACGTCCTTGCTGTTCCTTTGGATCGATCAGCAACGTGGAGAGGGGGGGCGTGCTGCATGGGCAACAGTCTGTCCTCCATATGACATCGCCCAGACTTGCATCCAACCAGGATGCATCACCAATGGTCAGTCATGACCGAGGGGGGCCTATTAAAGGTTGAGTTAATTAATCATCAGCTGAAATGGAGGACATTCTTGCTATTGAGTGAGTGCAGCGTAGGTTTACAAGGTTAATTCCCGGGATGGCGGAACTGTCATATGCGGAGAGAATAGAGCGGCTGGGCTTGTACACTCTGGAGTTTAGAAGGATGAGAGGGAATCTTATTGAAACATATAAGATTGTTAAGGGTTTGGACACGCCAGAGGCATGAAACATGTTCCCGATGTTGGGGGAGTCCAGAACCACGGGCCACAGTTTAAGAATAAGGAATAAGCCATTTAGAACGGAGACGAGGAAACACTTTTTCACACAGAGAGTGGCGAGTCTATGGAAGTCTCAGCCTCAGAGGGCGGTGGAGGCAGGTTCAAGAGAGAGCTAGATAGGGCTCTTAAAATACCGGAGTCAGGGGAAATGGGGAGAAGGCAGGAACGGGGTACTGATTGGGGATGATCAGCCATGATCATATTGAATGGCGGTGCTGGCTCGAAGAACCGAATGGCCTACTCCTGCACCTATTGTCTATTGAAATAATTTAATAAGATCATACTCCATGTTTAATAGTTCATCCAAACTGACAAACACGCAATGGGCTGAATATCCTCTTTCTGTTCAGAGCAGAAATATCATTCTTATGCATAAGTGGGTGAGGGCGGTCTCGTCATACTTTGTATTATTTGGTTTGAGAGAGATGCATTTATTTGTCACTGTGCCAATTGGCACAGCGAAATTAAATCGCCATACAGCCATACAGTAAAAAAATAAAGAACACAACATGGAGTAGATAGAATTCAACATAAAACATCCCCCCACAGCAGGGTCAAAATGTCCTACTGTGTGGGAAGGCACCAAAGTCAGTCTCTTCCCCTGATGTTCCCCACTGTTCCACCGTGGTTGGGGGCCTCCCCGAGCCCCCTGCAGTCGCCGCAACGGGCGGCCCGGTGTTCAGGCCCGCTCCCCGAGGTGATGTAAGTCCGATGTCGGGGCTGGGGGACGTCCTCAGCTGCCTGGACCCCGAGTCGGCCCCCTCCTACCGTAGTCCGGGGCTCCCAAAGTCCACTGGCCGCGCCGGGTGGAGACACAACGCTGGAGGCCCTCGGCAAAGGGCCCCAGGACTCCACGATGACGGTCAGCGCCGCCCGCGTTGGGAGCTCTCTAAACCAGAGCTCCACGATGTTGGAGCGGCGGCCCAACACTCCGGAGCTCCAACGGCGACCCAGGTAGGCATCGCCCGCTCCGTGGTGACTCCAGCGCCGCCGTCGCTGTTGCAGCTCTGGTCCGGTTCCCGGTCCCCGGCAGGAAAGGCTGCTCCGATCCAGGAGGTAGGCCGCGAGGTGGGGGCGAAGGACGCGACTCGGAGAAATAGTCACGTCCCCGCCAGGAAGCGACTGGGAAACAGTTTCCCTCTTACCCTGCCCCCCTCCCCCACATAGAAAAGTTAAAGTTTCCCCAAAAAACACACTTTAAACTAACTAAAAATAAAAAAAAAGGTGGAAAAACAAACGGGCTGCAGGCAGAGGCTGCTGGCAGTCCAGCGCCCCCTGGATTACTGGTTTCAGGACCTGGCTGTGGTTGGCAAGGCTACCATTTGTTGCATGTTGCTAATTGCACGAGATATGATTGTAGTGAGCCACTGCAGTCTTTTGAAGCACTGCAGTCTTGTTTCTGAAAGTGCTTTGACAGGACATTGTGCCTAGCAAGTTTCTGAATTTGGTGCCAGCAATGCTAAAGGACCAGTGATATTTCCATCAGGATGGTGGGAGAAACCTGGAGGATATGGTGTTCTGAACATGCAGATGCTGGACTTCTATCTACTGAACTAAAAGTCTCATCTTGACCACTTCCTGTCTGCGCTGCATATTGATATTAGAAAAATATAGAAAATAGGTGCAGGAGTAGGCCATTCGGCCCTTCAAGCCTGCACCGCCATTCAATATGATCATGGCTGATCATCCAACTCAGTATCCTGTACCTGCCTTCTCTCCATACCCCCTGATCCCATTAGTCACAAGGGCCACATCTAACTCCCTCTTAAATATAGCCAATGAACTGGCCTCAACTACCTTCTGTGGCAGAGAATTCCACAGATTCATCACTCTCTGTGTGAAAAATGATTTTCTCATCTCGGTACTAAAAGACTTCCCCCTTTTCCTTAAACAGTGACCCCTTGTCCTGGACTTCCCCAACATCGGGAACAATCTTCCTGCATCTAGCCTGTCCAACCCCTTAAGAATTTTGTAAGTCTCTATGAGATCCCCCCTCAATCTTCTAAATTCCAGCGAGTACAAGCCTAGCCTATCCAGTCTTTCTTCATATGGAAGTCCTGCCATCCCAGGAATCAGTCTGGTGTCATCCCAGGAATTACGTATATATTTGACCATTCCTGGTCAATAAAACATGCTTTGGGTACGGGTGAATGTAGCCTCAGTACCTGGGTGGTCGTTATGAATGTCTTTGCAGTGTTCCTCTTGCAGGGATGAGGGAATCACAACTTTGTGGCCCTTGACGCCGATCCCATCTTGTATCACCAGTTCATCGCGAACTAGGAAGAATGGCTGTGCCTCTAGTGGTGTGCTGGATCGTTTCGTAGGCCAGCCCCGATTGATAATGGAGGAGAGCACCTGCAGTGTTCTGTCAGCAGCTGTGTGCTCCGCATGGCGAGGCAGGCGTTCCGTTGGGCCGAAACCGAGTTTATGCACGGCAAGCTCGTCACACTCTAAGGGGTGTTGTTCACAGGACTCCCGTGGCGCTCGTTGCGCTTTGGTCCCCAAATGGAGGCGTGGGTTCGAATCCCACTTCTGATACCATGTAAACAAGTGTACAGACACTGTCTGGTGTTTAAGTCAGCTTTCATCATCAGTCATAATGGCACCATACAATACATGTTAGTTACACTCAACCAATATGAAGTTTTCAATAGGATGGTGTTAGTGGTAATAGTAAGATTAAACGAGAACTTACCAGTTTGTGGTTTGATCTTTATTTTATGAGGAGTTGCGATGAGGGATTTCGTGAAGAGCCCGCCAGCACGCATGCGCGTCATTCTTCAAAGCAGAACCAAAAAAAAAAAAAGACTTGTTATAGTAAGATTGAAGAGACTCTATATACCAGTTGACCTTATAGTAGAGGGCTGGGAGCGGAGGGCACCAAATCCCTCATCGCAACTCCTCAAAAAATAAAGATCAAACCTCAAACTGGTAACTTCTCATTTAATCTTACTATTTCATTTTGGAGTCACGTGAGTGACTTCGTGAAGATTTCAAAGCTCTGTGATTACATGCTCTGGATCACGTCCATGCTCTCACATGGCCACAATATTGATGGAAGGAGTATATTAACGTATTTCAGACTGGATGTACTGAAAAAATAATAATGTTTATTAATCACAAACAAAAAAATCCCTTACTCGTGGATAAATGTATGTTGCTGACCAGCACTCAGCACAGCCTCTGCGAACATAACAGGAGCGGTAACAGGTTTATTGTAAAACCTCTGGAAAATAGCTTCGCTAGCCCAGCCCGCTGTGGCGAGGATATGGTCCATGGGCACCTCCATGACCCGCCGATGTGGATCCAGCCCTGGTAGAATGGGATTTAAAGATATTAATATCAATACCTGCTGCATCCAGTACCACCCTGAACCACATGGAGATCGTCTGCAACATCACCAATTTCAAGGTGAGTTTGTCCAGTGGAAGTCCAATCATAGGTGACCAAGTCCTGAGTAGAGTCAGCACTACCCCAATGTCCCAGGTAACGTTGTAACGTGGTCGGGCAGGGTTTGAGTTGAAGATACCCCTCATCAATTTGGACACAAGCTGGTGTGATCCTATTTCGATGGAGAGGTAGGAAGACAGTGCGCTTCTGGCACTGTTGATGGCGCTGTAGCTGAGGTGTTCGTCATGATGCAACCCCGCAAGAAATTCCAGCACATGTGGTATCATGACAGAGTCATACGAGATGTTTATCCGTGTGCAGTAGGCCTCCCATTACCGTGGCACGGATGGTATTCCCCTGTAGTGGGGTTAGTCACCAAATCAGGGCTCTTTTTCAAAAGTGCCCATGGTTCTCTAATCATCCCAAGGACCACCGGATACCATGGTTGTGTAGGCCAGTCGGGTATAATTAAAATACCTGTTGCAGAATCTGATTTAATTTTCCGCAATACCCGACTGATGAGGCAAAATGGAGGAAATGCATAGAAAAACCATTTCCCCCAGTACATCGAGAAAGCGTCCATCGCTATAGCCCCAGGATCTGGTTCCCAAGATACAATGTTGGTACCTGATGGTTTAACCTCGACGCAAAAAGGTCGCTATCCGGTTTACCAAATTTGGCTGTAATTTTTGTAAATATTTGGGGATTTAACATCCATTCGAAGTTATCATTGAATACTCGTGACCTGGTGTCCGCCACTGTATTGTGCTTACCTGGAAGATAGGTAGCTGATATCCAAATATTTCATTCTATGCACCAGAGCCAAATTGAATTAGCCAATTCATCGCAAGAAATTGACCTGATACCACCCATATGATTTAAATATGCCACCACAGTGGTACTGTCTATTTGGAGACGGACATGAGTACCAGTAATGTTTGAACAATAAACTCGTAGTCCGTGAAATGCTCCTAGCATCTCCAAATAATTTATCCCTTGTGATAACAAAAGGGTAGATTCCTGTGAGTCCCATCTGCCACCACAATTAGAATTACTGTCGGTAGCTCCCCAGCCATGGGAGCTTACGTCAGTTTGTAAATACACTGACGGGTGAGGCACAATGATGGGCTTGAATGAGTTACGAATGTTGTCAATCCACCATTGTAACTCAAATTTTGCATTGATAGGCAGCTGCATAGGTCTATCAAAATGTCCAGCATTCATTTTTAATGCTGAAATCTTGGATCTTTGTAAATTTTGATAATGTAAAGGTCCAAATTGGGCAGCTGGAAATGTGGCTACCAATTTCCCAATTACCTTAGCAGCATGTCTAATTGGTGGTGTACTGGCGCAGACAAGTTTATTGCATGCTTTGATGATGTCCATAGCTTTGTGATTTGGTATAAAAGTAATCATTTGATTGGTATCAATTGTGAATCCCAAATAGTTCATAACCTGTGATGGGTAGAACTTAGATTTGTCTGGATGGATTATAAACCCCATTTTTTGGAATAATGATGCAGTAGCTGTGACTGCCAACTTTGTTGATTCCATGGTATCTCCGACTATTAGGATGTCATCCAGGTAGGCCATGACTATATGGTTTTGTCTCCTCACTGGTGCTAACACTGGTTTCAATAATTTGGTAAATAATCTAGGGGCTGTAGTAAGCCCATTAGGCAGAGCTCTATATTGCCAAAGTTGATCCATCCAAACAAACTTCAAGAACTTCCTGTGATGTTTCCGTATGGATACTGAACAGTATGCATCTTTTAAACCGATGCATGCCATGAAGCAGCCTTTAGAAACCAATGACTTGGCTGTTTTAAACGTGTCCATTTTAAAATGGGTGTATTTCACAAAGGAATTCAACTGGGTTAGATCAATAATGACGCGACATCCACCATCTTTTTTGATTTTAGTAAAGATGTTGGATACGAACTCAAGCGCTTCGTGAATCGTTCTTTCTATCACCCCTTTGTCTTGTAGCCTCAAAATTTCAGCACGTCCTTCCGCTATTTCCTTATTGGAAAGTGCAAATATGTGGTCTGGTACATGTTGAGGCGGGGGAAGTTGTTCATTTATGAACTCAATTTCGTACCCCAGAATACTTTGTAATATAAACGCATCTGAGGTGATAGAATTCCATGCATCCCCAAAATATCGCAATCTCCCACCAATATGTGAGGTTATGCATGCAACTCGTGCATGAAAACCAGACCGCCTTATCTCCATGGTTAGCGGCGGTCCTTGTCATTTTTGGTGAATCGTGGAGGTGCTGGGTTTTGCGGCTGCCGCATCTTCCACGCCGGCCGTTGAGGGCCTTGTCCTAAAAAAGGCTTCTGCTGTTGATGTTGCTGATAATGTGGTGCTGCCGGCAAGTAGGTCCTTGCTGACCTGTCATGTGGCCCCCGAGGTCTGGTGTATGGCAGTCTCCGTGACGCCTGCCTGTTCGAAGGAGGTGGCCTCATCAATCCAACTGCCTTCGCTTGGTCATCTAAATCCTTGACCTGTTTCGGCAGGTCTTCCCCAAACAACTGTCTTGGTGGTGGCATCGGGGATGCTTTGCGTAAACCCGCAAACTTCGGGTTGAGGGTCGGTTTGATGGTGGTCTTCCAGAACGCATTAATCTCATACTGGGTGTTGCACAATAAAGCAAGAGCATCTTCTTGTTCAGTAGTCAATTCTGTCCCATCTACCGACCTTGCCAACGCAGTAATCCCTGATGTAAGCAGCTTCAGAATAGTTTGCAACTTTATTTCTTGCGCTCTGATTCCCGAGCTGATGTTATGCCAAATAGGTGTGTTCACTGTGGGTACATTCAGTGAGTTGCAGTTGTTTCCAGCTTTGTACCGGTTCATGGCTTCGGTAAGGACCTGATCTTGTAGCTGATGGGTGGCAAGGAAATCTATACTGGCCACCAATTTGGGTTGAAGAGGTTGACCCGAGGACTTTGGTTGAGCGAACTTGGAGACAACTCCCAATAGTTTTTCCTGAGCAATTTCAGGTGCCACAGGTTCCTGTAGTAATATTTCTTCCTCTTCCCCTGGCTGCTGATCCCTTGCACTTCCCATTGATAATGGGGATATGTTGCCCCCCATCAAAAATCTCCTTGAACTAGAGGGCATAATGTCCTGCTGATGTCTATGCGACCGTCGCCGCCAAATGCGGATGATAGGTCGGCTTCCTCAGGTCCAAAAGAACCCCTGAGGGCTTCTATCATCGGCCCGTACCTCGTCGAGGTGAGAACTCGGGTGCCGTGATAGGATGTTGCTGCCTGCCGCTGCTGCGGGGCTATGCGACTCCCGCGCAGACCTGCCGCTAATCCGCCATCTTTCGAACGAAAACGGCCCGCTAGTCTCAATAGACATGTGCGGTGAAAAGTGGGGACCTGCCGCCGCAGCGTGGTGTCCCAACGTCCGCGCGGGCTTGCCGCCTGTCTTCCTAAGGGATGAAGGCGACGTGCGGTCACATCCTGCCACCAAGGGGGGTGTGGCGACCAAGATGAGACTCCACCTGCCCGAGATCTTGTGGCCTTCCCTGGTGGTGAGTCTATACCAGACGTAATTAAGAGGCCGGTAGACCCTGTTCATCCATCCGCGGTCTGGCTGCTTGTTTCGGTGAAAAGTCGACCCCAGCGGGGCTAGTCGACTGGTGTGTAGTTCTTCCCCTGGCTCGTCCTCTAGTGACTTGAGTGGCTGGGGAGAGAGAACGTGCCGTGGAACGGGTAACACGTTTGCTCATGGCTACCAAACTCTCCCTAACAGAGGGAGATAGTGGTAAAGAGTCAGGGTTTTGTCTGACCTGCTCTTGCGCGATGCTCCTCCCACTCTGCTGCTCTGAGGACAGCTGTGGTGGAGAGTCGGGTCCTGTAGGTGAAGGGCTCCCTGACTTTCGCGCCCTTTTCCCGGCCCGACGAGCGGGTGTTGCCGTTGTAGCGGGCAGCTCCGGGATGTGTGGCCGCTGACTTCTTTCAGAAGTTCTGCAACCTGCAATATTTTTACTCCTGTCCATCGATTCCTGTGGATAAAAGTTTTCGCAAAGAAACCAACCAGCTCAAGGTTAGTTCTACCTACCTGAGTGGTTCTTATGAAGGGCTGGTGGTGGAGCGCACTCCTCCTCCAGCCGTCGACTGCAACTGCGAGCGACAACATGTCGCGCATGCGTGCTGGCGGGTTCTTCACGAAGTCACTCACGTGACTCTGAAATGAAATACATTATTCTGATTGGTTCACACAGCTTTTCAAGCAGAGTGCGGGCTGCCAAACTGCATTTCCCAGGATTTCCAGCAGAGCGCAGGCAGCCAAATTCCATTTTACTTCGGAGTCACGTGTAGAAGGCCGTCCGCACGCATGCGCGTCATTACCTCTGACGCATTGCGCAACGACTGGCTGGCGTGCGCGTCGCTCCTTCCAGCGGGTAAGTTTAAAAGATTCAGGTAAGTGTTTTAAAAATGCTTAGCTGAAGTCGTTGCTCCCGGCCCGGAGTGTGTTTTGTTTCACCATATTTTCAGCTTCGGATTGTTGGGCGAATGTCTAAAGTTAAGAAGTGAGCCGCGACCACACCAGCTGCGGAAGAGCTCGGGCCTGCGGGCAGCGTGCGACCACCGAATTCACCTACAGAGCCACTGGCAGAGCAGCCACAGGCTTGGTACCACTAACTCCACCCATCACGGCCTTTGCAAGGTCAGTGGAGGGGGCGCCTCTCTCAGATACTCAGGAGGACGCAATGGCATTAATGTGCAAAGCACATTTTGAAATTAATTGTATTAGAAAGAATGCCATCCATCCTGCCATTAATCCTAAATTTGCTGGGCTATATAAACCGGGGAATGTTCAACCTGCAAACCTCCTGTTCGTAGAAGACCTGACCAAACAGGTTAAAGAACTCGATGAGGAGTCTAAGACTGTTGGCCTCATGAAGGTGCCTTCGAAGAGGTCGTCTTTCCGGAGACATAGAAACATAGAAACATAGAAAATAGGTGCAGGAGTAGGCCATTCGGTCCTTTGAGCCTGCACCACCATTCAATATGATCATGGCTGATCATCCACCTCAGTATCCTGTACCTGCCTTCTCTCCACACCCCCTGATCCCATTAGCCACAAGGGAAACATCTAACTCCCTCTTAAATATAGCCAACAAACTGGCCTCAACTGCCTTCTGTGGCAGAGAATTCCCCAGATTCACCAGTCTCTGTGTGAAAAATGATTTTCTCATCTCGGTCCTAAAAGACTTCCCCCTTATCCTTAAACAGTGACCCCTTGTCCTGGACTTCTCCAACATCGGGAACAATCTTCCTGCATCTAGCCTGTCCAACCCCTTAAGAATTTTGTAAGTCTCTATGAGCTCCCCCCTCAATCTTCTAAATTCCAGCGAGCACAAGCCGAGTCTATCCAGTCTTTCTTCATATGGAAGTCCTGCCATCCCAGGAATCAGTCTGGTGAACCTTCTCTGTACTCCCTCTATGGCAAGAATGTCCTTCCTCAGATTAGGAGACCAAAACTGCACGCAATACTCCAGGTGTGGCATCACCAAGACCCTGTACAACTGCAGTAGAATCTCCCTGCTCTTGTACTCAAATCCTTTTGCTATGAATGCCAACATACCATTTGCTTTCTTCACAGCCTGCTGCACCTGCATGCCTACTTTCAATGACTGGTGTACCATGACACCCAGGTCTCGTTGCATCTCCCCTATTCCTAATCGGTCACAATTCAAATAATAGTCTACTTTCCTGTTTTTGCCACCAAAGTGGATAACCTCACAATTATCCACATTATACTGCATCTGCCATGCATTTGCCCACTCACCCAGCCTATCCAAGTCACCTTGCAGCCTCCTAGCACCCTCCTCACAGCTAACACTGCCCCCCAGCTTCGTGTCATCCGCAAACCTCGAGATGTTGCATTTAATTCCCACGTCCAAATCATTAACATATATTGTAAATAGCTGGGGTCCCAGCACTGAGCCTTGCGGTACCCCATTAGTCACTGCCTGCCATCCTGAAAATGACCCGTTCACTCCTGCTCTTTGCTTCCTGTCTGCCCGCCAGTTCTCTATCCACATCAATACTGAACCGCCAATACCATGTGCTTTAAGTTTGTATACTAATCTCTTGTGTGGGAACTTGTCGAAAGCCTTCTGAAAGCAGGGGATCCAGTATCTCACCAATTATAAGACAAGCCTTGGAGCTGCTGAGGGTGACGCCTCGTTGGCAGAGGAGCTGAACCTCTTCTTTGCTCGCTTTGAAGTGGAGCCACCCGAGACAGCCACAACACACCATATGGTCCACAGTAGCCTAACCCTCACGATAGAGGAGCATGAGGGGAGGCGCACGCTGCGGGCCATCAATCCAAGGAAGGCTACTGGACCCGACGGCGTCTCTGGACGCGTGCTGAAGGACTGCGCAGACCGGCTGGCTGGAGTCTTCATGAGGATTTTTAACCAGTCTCTGGCCCAGTCCACTGTCCCACCCTGTCTGAAGTCCGCATCCATGGTCCCCTTGCCCAAAAAACCCCACATTTCCAGTCTCAACGACTACCGGCCAGTCGCACTCACACCAGTGGTGATGAAGTGCTTTGAAAAACTGGTCTGGGGTCATATCACATCACTCCTGCCCCGAATCTTTGACCCCCACCAGTTTGTGTACAGAGCGAATAGATCTACAGAGGATGCTGTAGCCACAGCTCTCCATGCTGTACTGTCCCACCTGGAGCAGCGGGGAAGCTATGTGTGAATGCTCTTTGTGGACTGCAGCTCTGCTTTTAATAATATCCTTCCGCACAAACTGGTGAATAAACTGGGGGACTTGGGACTTCCACAATCCACCTGCATGTGGATAAATAGCTTCCTGTCGGGCCGCAGCCAGAGAGTCAGGATGGGCCATCACACATCCACGGCCCTCAGCCTCAGTACCGGCTCTCCACAGGGCTGCGTGCTGAGCCCCCTGCTCTACACCATCTACACACATGACTGCACCTCCGCCCACCGTAGCAACACCATTGTCAAATTTGCGGATGACACTACGGTGGTGGGGCTCATCGCCGGGGGGGACGAGTACGCCTATCGGGATGAGGTGGAGCAGCTGACAGTGTGGTGTGGAGAAAATAACCTGCTCCTGAACACCGTAAAGACCAAGGAGATAATAATAGACTTCAGGAAGAACAAAACAGAAATGGTACCACTAATCATCAGAGGGGACTGTGTGGAGAGGGTGGCGGATTTCCGCTTCCTGGGAATCCATATTGAGGAGGACCTGACGTGGAGCGTGAACACCTCTGCGCTGCTGAAAAAGTTCCAGCAGAGACTGCACTTCCTGAGGGTGCTTAGGAAGAATAACATCACACACAGACTGCTGCTGTCCTTTTATCGGTGCTCCATTGAGAGCATCCTAATTTACTGTGTATGCGTGTGGTACACCAGCTGCACAGCGGCTCAGAGGAAAGCACTCCAGCGGGCCATTGACAACGCCCAGAGGATTGTCGACTGCCCTCTCCTTACCTTGGAGGACTTACACAGTTCCCGCTGCATCAAAACATCCCAGAATATTATAAAGGACATTTCCCACCCCGGACTCTCCCTGTTTGAACTGTTGCCGTCAGGCAGACGGTACAGATCTACAAGGACAAGGACAAACAGACTTAAAAACAATTTTTACCCCACTGCTATAAAGGCACTAAATGTAGCCGCCAAGGAACTCGGGGACTAAGGGACTGTGGTTGGTACACTGTGAAATCGACACAAGGATATAGGGTTGGGTGCTTATGCGTGCTGTTTTCATATTTCATATTTATTTTAGTTGTTTATCTTTTTTAATATTTTACCGTGTATGTATCGTTAGCTTATATGGCTTGAATGGTGCACTGACTGGTTGACATTTTTTAATTTTGTTGTACATGGTTCACGTTAGAAACTATTATAAAGTCCAGATATAACACATCCACTGCTTCTCCCTTATCCACTCTAATAGTTACATCCTCAAAAAATTCAATAAGATTCGTCAGACATGATTTACCTTTTGTAAATCCATGCTGACTTCGTCCAATGATTTCACCACTTTCCAATCCCATCTTTAATAACTGACTCTAACAGTTTCCCCACTACCAATGTTAGACTAACTGGTCTGTAATTCCCCGTTTTCTCTCTCCCTCCTTTTTTAAAAAGAGGGGTTACATTAGCTACCCTCCAATCCTCAGGAACTACTCCAGAATCTAATGAGTTTTGAAAGATTATCACTAATGCATCCACTATTTCTGGGGCTACTTCCTTAAGTACCCTGGGATGCAACCTATCTGGCCCTGGGGATTTATCGGCCTTTAATCCGTTCAATTTACCAAACACCACTTTCCGGCTAACCTGGATTTCACTCAATTCCTCCATCTCATTTGACCCGCGATCCCCTGCTATTTCCGACAAGTTATTGATGTATTCCTTAGTGAAGACAGAACCAAAGTAGTTATTCAATTGGTCTGCCACGTCCTTGTTCCCCATGATAAATTCACCTGTTTTCTGACTGCAAGGGACCTACATTTGTTTTAACTAATCTTTTTCGCTTCACATATCGATAAAAATTTCTGCATTCAGTTTTTATGTTTCCTGCCAGTTTTCTTTCATAATCCATTTCCCCTTTCCTAATTAAGCCTTTTGTCCTCCTCTGCTGGACTCTGAATTTCTCCCAGTCCTCTGGTCGGCTGTTTTCTCTGGCTAATTTGTACGCTTCATCTTTTGCTTTGATACTGTCCCTGATTTCACTAGTTATCCACGGATGCACTACCTTCCCTGATTTATTCTTTTGCCATACTGGGTTGAACAATTGGTGTGGTTCATCCATGCAGTCTTTAAATGCCTTCCATTGCATATCCACCGTCAACCCGTCAAGAATCAATTGCCAGTCTATATCTTGGCCAATTCACGTCTCATACCCTCAAAGTTACCTTTCTTTAAGTTCAGAACCCTTGTTTCTGAATTAACAATGTCACTCTCTATCCTAATAAAGAACTCGACCATATTATGGTCACTCTTGCCCAAGGGGCCACGCACAACATGGCTGCTAACTAACCCTTCCTCATTACTCAATACCCAGTCTAGAATAGCCTGCTCTCTCGTTGGTTCCTCTACATGTTGGTTTAGAAAACTATCCTGCATACATTCCAAGAAATCCTTTTCCTCAACACCCCTGCCAATTTGATTCACCCAATCTACATGTAGATTGAAGTCACCCATTACAACTGTTTTACCCTTGTTGCATGCATTTCTCATTTCCTGATGCCATCCGCATTTTGATGCCATCCGCAACTCCACTACTACTGTTAGGTGGCCTGTACACAACTCCCACTAGCATTTTCTGCCCCTTAGTGTTTCGCAGCTCCACCCATATTGATTCCACATCCTCCAAGCTAATGTCCTTCCTTCCTATTGCGTTAATCTCCTCTCTAACCAGCAACGCTACCCCACCTCCTTTTCCTCTTTGTCTATCCCTCCTGAATATTGAATATCCCTGGATGTTCATCTCCCAGCCTTGGTCACCCTGGAGCCATGTCTCCGTGATCCCAACTATATATGATAATCATTAATAGCTATCTGCACATTCAACTCATCCACCTTATTACGAATACTCCTTGCATTGAGACACAAAGCCTTCAGGCTTGTTTTTTTGCAACGCTCTTACCCCTTATACAATTATATTGAAAAGTGTCCCTTTTTGATTTTTGCCCTGGAATTGTCTGCCTGCCACTTTTACTTTTCACCTTGCTACCTATTGCTTCTACCCTCATTTAACGCCCCTCTGTCTCTCTGCTCACACATTTCAGAAACACACCACCTCTTATTCTCTGTTTATTATTTTTTTCTTCTTTCCCCCCGTGTTGTGTCTGAGTGCTTCCCTTCTCTGTGACCTGCCTCACACACGGTCTACTTGCTTTCTCTATTTGAGTCCCTCCCCCCCAACCGATCTAGTTTAAGGTCTCCCCAGTAGCCTTTGCAAATCTCCCCGCCAGGATATTGGTTCCCCTCGGGCTCAAGTGCAACCCGTCCGTTTTGTTCAGGTCACACATTCCCCAAAAGAGGTCCCAATGATCCAGAAAGTTGAATCCCTGCCCTCTGCACCAGTCCTTTAGCCACTCATTTATCCTTCACCTCGCTCCATTCCTACTCTCACTGTCGCGTGGCACAGGCAGTATTCCTGAGATTGTTACCTTTGCGGTCCTTCTCCTTAACTCTCCTCCTAACTCCCTAAATTATCCTTTCAGGACCTCTTCTCTTTTTCTACCTATGTCATTGGTACCTATATGTACCACGACCTCTGGCTCCTCTCCCTCCAATTTCAGGATATCTTGGACACGTTCAGTCACATCCCAGACCCTGGCACCAGGGAGGCAAACTACCATCCGGGTCTCTGGACTGCGTCCACAGAATCGCCTACCTGACCCCCTTACTATAGAGTCCCCTATTACTGCTGCCCTCCTCTTCTTTTCCTTACCCTTCTGAGCAACAGGGCTGGTCTCTGTACCCGACGCCCGGCCGCTTTTGCTACCCCCGGGTAGGCTTTCCCCCCCAACAGTAATTGGGGAAGACGACCTGCCGTTGGCAGATAGCAACAGCGATCACATTGCCCGCATGGAGCGGATGATGGAGCAGCTGCTCCAGAGGGAGCTACTCCAGCAGGAGCATGCGTAAACAGTAAAACTGTAATTTTCTGAAGCAATTGACCTCATGTTGTGCATTACAAAGCAGGGCTAACGCATCCTGCTGCTATTCCATCATGTCCACACCATCGACTGACCTGGCAAGCGCAGTAATCCGTGAGGTCAGTACTTTGAGGATTTTCTGAATTTTCAGTTCTTGTGCCTTTATCCCAGGGCTTATATCCCCCATATGGGTGTTTGACAGTGGGTACATTCAACGACACACAATTTTTGTGTGGTCGGGTAAGTGATACTAGCCACTAGCCGTGGTTGAAGAGGTTGCCCTTTCTGGGATGGATGTGCCAATTTTGACACCATCCCCAGAAGTTCCTCTTCCTGCATCCCATGCAACTTAGGGTCTTCGGTCAACCCCTCTTCAAAGTCAGGCAATCCCCGACTTCTGGCGCTCCCTTCAGAGGAGGGAGAGATGTTGGACAGCCCTGGAAAGGGGCCTGTCATGGACCTGAATGATCCACGGGACACATGCTCCTGCTGGAGTAGGTCCCTCTGGAGCAGCTGCTCCATCATCCGCTCCATGCGGGCAATGGTACCGCCGTTGCTATCTGCAAACGGCAGGTCGTCTTCCCCAGATTCTGCTGAATCAATAAGGTCATTACCGCTAGTCCGTACCCCGTCAGAGTGATGTCTATGGGACTAATGCGGTAGAAAATCGGTGCCAGCCACTCCTGCGGGGCTACACAACCCCGCGCTGATCTGCCGCCTGTCCGCGGTCTTCCGGACTGAGGCGGCGGAGAGTCGGTGCCTGCCGTTTGAACGGGGCTCCCTGATTTCCGCACTCTTTTGCCGCTAGTCCACGGTCGTGCGGACTGAAGCGGTGGAGAATCGGGTCCTGCCGACTGAGCAGGGCTCCCCGACTTCCGCGCTGTCTTCCCGGCCCGAGGTACGGGTGCTGCCGAAAACTCAACGGTCAGCTCCGGGGATGTTGGCCGCTGACCTCGCTCCGAAGTCCCACGGTCTTCAATGGCATGCTGAAAAGTAGCCCTCTTTTTGCTCCATGTTCTCTCCATGGAGTCTCTGTAAAGGATTTAAACAACACAAGTACAAAGACCAACCAACTCAAGGTTGGTAAAAACTTACCTGGTGGTCCTTTTTTAGCTGCCAGCAGAGGAGAGCGCTCCCCGCCAGCTTGTCGACTGAAATGTGAGCGACGATATGTTGCGCATGCGTGCTGGCGGGGTCTTCACAAAGTCACTCACGTGACTCCAAAGTAAAATTATAAAGGACTGGACAAGCTAGATGTAGGATAAATGTTCCCAATGTTGGGCGAGTCCAGAACCAGGGGCCACAGTCTTAGAATAAAGGGGAGGCCATTTAAGACTGAGGTGAGGAAAAATGTTTTCATCCAGAGAGTTGTGAATTTGTGGAATTCCCTGCCACAGAGGGCAGTGGAGGCCAAGTCACTGGATGGATTTAAGAGAGAGTTAGATAGAGATCTAGGGGCTAGTGGAATCAGTGGATATGGGGAGAAGACAGCCACGGGTTATTGATTGGGGACGATCAGCCATGATCGCAATGAATGGCGGTGCTGGCTCGAAGGGCCGAATGGCCTCCTCCTGCACCTATTTACTATGTTTCTATGTTTCTAACTGTGGAGACACAAAGATGATTTGGCAATTGAAAACATTTTGTATCTATCCACAAAAATGGGCGCTCAGAAACATCGGGAGCAGCAGCTTGTATTTGTTTTATTTCATTAACAGAACCAAAGTACTTGTTTAACTGTTCTGCCAATTCCATGTTTCCCATTATAAATTCACCAGTTTCTGACTGTAAGGGACCTACATTTGTCTTCACTAATCTTTTCATTTCTACATATCTAAAGAAGCATTTGCCGTCAGTTTTTATATTCCCCGCAAGCTTTCTTTCACGCTCTATTTTTCCCCTCTGAATTAAACCCTTGTCCTCCTCTGTCAAATTCTAAATGTCCCAGTCCTCCGGTTTGCTGCTTCCTCTGGCCAATGTAGATGCCTCATCCTTGGGTTTACAGGCAAGTGTTGAAGGTCAGCCTGCAGGTGGGTTATCTGGGTGACCGGTGCCCATCAGCCGAGCTCTCTCACCCTCTCGAGTACGTGCCAGTCTGCAGCTGCTCCGTGAGGTGGAGCCCCCGACCACTTCACTATCTCTATACATTAGAGGTACAGTGCGGAAACAGTCCCTGCAGCACACCGAGTCCACGGCCACCATCGATCACCCCATACACCAGCACTACCCTCACTCCCCTCACTCTACCTCAATCTCCCTCACCCCCCGCACACCAACTCACTACCCTCACTCCCCCTACTCCCCTCGCTCTTCCTCAATCTCCCTCACTCCCCGCACTCCAACTCACTCCCCTCACTCCCCCTACTCCCCTCACTCTTCCTCAATCTCCCTCACTCCCCGCACTCCAACTCACTACCCTCACTCCACCTACTCCCCTCGCTCTCCTTCAATCTCCCTCACTCCCCGCACTCCAACTCACTACCCTCACTCCCCCTTCTCCTCTCACTCTTCCTCAATCTCCCTCACTCCCCGCACTCCAACTCACTTCCCTCACTCCCCCTACTCCCCTCACTCTCCTTCAATCTCCCTCACTTCAACTCATTACCCTCACACCACCTACTCCCCTCGCTCTCCCTCAATCTCACTCACTACCCGCACTCCAACTCACTACCCTCACTCCCCCTACTCCCCTCACTCTTCCTCAACCTCCCTCACTCCCCTCACTCACTTCATTCCCCTACTCCCCTCACTACCCCACTCTAACTAAATCTTGCTCATTCCCATCACTCCCCCTACACCCTTCACTCTCCCCTCACTCCCCTCACTATCCGCTCACACTGCCCTCACTCTCCATCACTCCCCCACCACACACCTCTCACTCCCCCTACTACCCTCACCCCCCTCACTCGCCTCACACCCCTCACCCCCCTCACTCCCTCACTCCCCACTCCCTCACTCTCCTTCACTCACCGTCACTCTCCCCTCACTCCGCTCACACCACCTCCATCACCGCCCCTCCCTCACTGCCCCTCCCTCACTCTTCCTCATCTCCCCCCTGCCCAACCCCTCCCTCTCTCTCCCCTGGTCTCCCTGTCCTGCTCTGACCCAGGACTCTCTCTGATCCATTCGTGCCTCTCACTGTGTGGTTTTGTGGGTGAGGGAAGGGGTGCCAGACCTCACTCCCCTGCCACACAATCTCTTGCAAGTCATGACTAGGGCAACTCTGTCTGTTGCGATTAGGGGGAGGGGGGAGCAAGGGGGAGGTGTGGGGTACCGAGGAGACACGTGTGAGGTCCGCATCTATGTTCCCCAAAGAATGAGGACACCTCGAATGCCCCAGTACAGAACACCTCATCTTTGGCGCAGATGCGGCGTAGACGGAGGAATTGAAAGTCGGCGGTAGAGCCATTGCAGGAAGCAGGGTTGGAAGAAGTGTAATCCAGATAGTTGTGGGAGTCAGTGAGTTTGTTATAGACACCAGTCAATGTCTGGGCCGTTTGGATGTGTGGTGGTGGAGGATCAGAGCTATACGTTTGTTGGACAGAGGAGCTTTCTCTCCTTGGATCCCATGGGATCTAACCTTGCAGAGCAAGGCCTACCATGCGGAACCTTGTCGAATGCTTTACTGAAGTCCATGTAGACAACATCTACAGCTCTGCCTTATCGACCTTTATGGTCACATCTTCAAAAATCTCAATCACATTTCTGAGACACGACCTCTGTTGGAATAATTTTACACAAGACGCGAGTTACTTTCAAACTGTTACTAAATTATTAGCAATAACTTGTCAGACGCGGAGAGCAGTCGAGCAAGAGACTGTCCTCATGATGCAAAGCATGCAATATTTTAATATCATCGTTGAAAACATAATACCAAGATAAGTCATGTACACTTGTTTACAGGGTTAACATTTCTGATCCAACATTCATTAACTTTCCACTGAAAAACAGCTTCTTTATCTGTGTGGGATATTTCAGGGAATAGCCGTGTGGCCTTGAGTTCACCTGTTATCTTGACACACCTGCACCAGAAATGTTTAGCAATTCATGGGAGTAATGTTCGATTTATAACCATATAACAATTACAGCATGGAAACAGGCCATCTCGGCCCTACTAGTCCGTGCCGAACACTTACTCTCACCTAGTCCCATCTACCTGCACTCAGACCATAACCCTCCATTCCTTTCTCGTCCATGTACCTATCCAATTTATTTTTAAATGATAAAATCGAACCTGCCTTCACCACTTCCACTGGAAGCTCATTCAACACAGCTACCACTCTGAGTAAAGAAGTTCCCCCTCATGTTGGCCCTAAACTTTTGTCCCATAATTCTCAAATCATGTCCTCTTGTTTGAATCTTCCCTACACTCAATGGAAATAGCTTATCCACGTCACATCTGTCTATCCTTCTCATAATTTTAAAGACCTCGATCAAGTCCCCCCTTAACGTTATGTGCTCCAAAGTATAAAGACCTATCTTGTTCAACCTTTCTCTGTAATTTAGGTGCTGAAACCCAGGCACCATTCTAGTAAATCTCCTCTGTACTCTTGATTTTGTTGACATCTTTCCTATAATTTGGCGACCAGAATTGTACACCATATTCCAGAATTAGCCTCACCAATGCCTTATACAATTTTAACATTACATCCCAACTTCTATACTCAATGCTCTGATTTATAAAGGTTAGCTCACCAAAAGCTTTCTTTACCACCCAATCTACATGAGATTCCACCTTCAGGGAAATATGCACAGCTATTCCTAGATCCCTCTGTTCAACTGCATTCCTCAATTCAAAACATACTAGACTAAGTGGGACCCATTGGGTCCCATGTTCACAGGAACGGCTAGTCCCCCGATGCAATATTCCACCTCTCCACCAATTCCAATATTGGTAGCCAGTGGGGGAGGGGCGTTTTCTGAAGCACTGGCATGGGTGTTGTTGGCTGCAGGGACTACTGATCTCCAGAGGGCGAGTATGGACATTGTGGGCCAAATGAATTCTTGCGGTGGCCCCTCAGTCCCTCAAGCCTGATGTGCTGGCAGCTCAGTCACAGATGGTGGGCTGGCAGTTGACTCACCGCTGTTCCTTGAAATTGCAGTCGTACCTTTTCACTTCAAGCCAAAGCCCCCAAGCCTCCATTTGCAGTAGTGCCTTTTCACTTCAAGCCAAAGCCCCCAAGCCTCCATTTGCAGTAGTGCCTTTTCACTTCAAGCCAAAGCCCCCAAGCCACCATTTGCAGCCATGCCTTTTCACTTCAAGCCAAAGCCCCCAAGCCACCATTTGCAGCCATGCCTTTTCACATCAAGCCAAAGCACCCAAACAAACATTTGCAGCCGTACCTTTTCACTTTTAGATCCAATAGAGACACTCTTTCAGCAAGCATTTTAGAACCAATATACACTTTCTGCAACCATTTTAGATCCAATAGACACTTTTTTGCAACTAGTTAGACACAATATACACTTTTTTGCAACCATGTAGACGCAATAGACACTTTCTGAAACCATTTAGACCCAATAGACACTTTCTGCAACCTTTTGGAACCAATAGACACTTTTTGCAACCTTTTTAGAACCACACTAGACCAAGTGCAGACCCGTTGGGTCTGTTCCCTGAAAGTGCACCGGGGGGATCTGCAGCGTCACACTCACACTAACCACACCCCTGCACACAAGGGAGGAGGGAGGAGGAACGGGGAGAGATTGGGGAGGGGGAGAGGGAGGGGAATGCGGAGGGGTGTGAACTGGGAGGGGGGAGGGGATGTTAGTGGGGCGGTACAGAGGTGGAGAGAGGGGAAGGGAGGGGTGAGAGATAGGGGTGGGGGAGGGGAAGAGTGGGGAGAGAGGGGTAACAGGGAGTGGTGCAAGAGAGAGTGGAAGGGGTGGGCGGGAGATGGGGGTAAAGAGGGGTGGGGGGAGAGAGGGGGTGGGGGGAGAGGGGTGAGGAAAGGGGGAAGGGGAGGAGGAGGGGGGGAGGAGGAGGGAGGGAAGGGAAGGGGAGGCGGAGAGTGGGGAGGAGAGGAGGAGGGGGGGAAGGGACGAGGAGAGGGTAGGGAGGGGGTGAGAGAGTGTTTTGGGAGGGGGTGAGAGGGTTCGGGGAGGGGTGGGGAGGGAGGGGTAGGGAGAGAGGTGGGGAAGAGAGGGGGAAGAGTGTGCAGGAAGGGGAGAGTGGTAGGGGGAGGGGGGAAGAGTGGGACAAATGGGAAGAGTGGGGACGGAGGGGGAGGGAGATAGGGAGGGGTGGAGGATGGGGGGAGAGAAGTGGAAGAGTGGAGGGGGGAGGCAGGGGGAGAGGTGTAGGGGTAACTGGGTGGAAGGGAGGGGAGGAGTGGTGGAAGAGGGAGAGAGGGGGAGGGGGGAGGGGGGAGAGGGTAGGGAGAGGGGTAGTGGGGAGTGGTGGAAGTGGGAGAGGAGGGGAGGGTGGGGGGGAAGGGGGAGTGGTGGAAGAGGGAGAGAGGCGTAGGGGAAAGGGTGGGGGAGAGAGAAGGGAGGGGACGGGGAGAGAGAGGGGGAGAGGGAGGGGTTGTCGGAAGGGGGGGAGAAGTGGAAGAGTGGAGAGGTGGGGGGAGTGGTGGAAGTGGGACAGAGGGGTAGGGGGTGGGGGAGGGAAGGGGGTGGGGGAGAGAGGGATGGGGTGGGAGGAGTGGGAGAGGGAGATGGAGAGGGGTGGGGAGGGGAGAGATGTGTGGGGGGAGGGGGAGGAGGGAGATGGGGTAGGGGTGAGGGGGAAGAGTGGAGGGATTGGGGAGGGGGAGGGGATGGGGGAGAGAGGGAAGGGGGTGGGGGTTTGAGGAGGAGGGGGAGGAGAGGGAGGGTGGGAGGGAGAGGGGGAGGAGGGAAGGGGGAGGAAGGAGCGGGGAGGGGGGTTGTTACCGAACTGAAGTCACTGTGGAATGAATCCATTAACAGAGCCACTCTGCTGCTGGATTGGAAGTTGTTCCTGCCTTCCGTCTGGCTGACAGGCCGTTAACGCGCCGGCTCAAGGCAAAGAACGGGTGTTCCCCCGCTGTATTTCGGAGCACGGCAAAAAGCAACAGTGGTAGAGGCGATCTTTGACTCGAGCCAGCGTGATAGACATTTGGACATAAAAATGTGTAAATGTAATGAGGAGTGGATCCGTGAATGTAAAAGTATAATGTCTAGCAAAATGGAAAATTTCTCGGAGTTTGAGGGAACCATGAAATCAAAGGCCAAATCTGACAGACATAAACACATCGCGGGGTGGCAAGGCTTTAGCGAGACCAATTCTGGAGAATGGTGTACAATTTTGGTCGCCTAATTATAGGAAGCATGTCAACAAAATAGAGAGTACAGAGGAGATTTACTAGAATGTTGCCTGGGTTCCAGCAACTAAGTTACAGAGAAAGGTTGAACAATTAGGTCTTTATTCTTTGGAGCGCAGAAGGTTAAGGGGGGACTTGATTGAGGTCTTTAAAATGATGAAAGGGATAGACAAAGTTGACGTGGATAAGCTTTTCCCATTGAGGGTAGGGAAGATTCAAACAAGAGGACATGACATGAGAATTAAGGGACAGAAGTTTAGGGGTAACATGAGGGGGAACTTCTTTACTCAGAGAGTGGTGGCTGTGTGGAATGAGCTTCCAGCAGAATTGGGGGGAGGCAGGATCGATTTTAACATTTAAAAGTAAAGTGGATAGGTATATGGACGGGAAGGGAATGGAGGGGTATGGTCTGAGTGCAGGTAGATGGGACTAGGGGAAAATAAGTGTTCGGCACGGACTGGAAGGGCCGAGAGGGCCTGTTTCCGTGTTCTAATTGTTATATGGTTGTTATATGGTTCATATCAAAGAAATGACTGAGAGCACTCAATGGAGCAAGAATCTTGGACCATGCTACATCCTGACATTAGAAAAGAAGATAGACACAAAATGCTGGAGTAACTCAGGGGGACAGGCAGCACCACCATCTATTCATCAACATGGAAAATTGTCCAAGTATATCCAGGCCGCAAAAAGCAGGACAAATACATTCTAGCTAATTACTGCCCAAACAGTTCTACTCTCAATAATCAGCAAACTGATGGCAAGAATCAGTTACAATGCTGAATGGTGTTTACTGATGATTTGGCCAGAACTATTCTGCCCCAGGCATGATCAAAATCTTCATCCATAGAACTGAATTTGAGAGATGACTTGAGAACAACTACCTTTGATATCAAGGTGGGTAGCATTTAATAGTAAGATTAAATGAGAACTTACCAGTTTGAAGTTTGATTGTTATTTTATGAGGAGTCACGATGAGGGATTCGGTGAGGGACTCAGTGTTCCCGTGGATTTTGAAGCAACAGCAACAAAGAGAAGCAGGAGAAAGCAATGATTGGCCCTAGCCCGAGTGCGAGGAGAGTTCTCAGTGAGTCAGAGGGGGAAAACAGTTGAAAATGAGAGACAAAGCACAGGCAGACTTTACTCAGTGTTCCCGTGGATTTTGAAGCAACAGCAACAATGAGAAGCAGGAGAAAGCATTGATTGGCTCTAGCCCGAGTGGGAGGAGAGTTCTCAGTGAGTCAGAGGGGGAAAACAGTTGAAAAGGAGAGACAAAGCACAGGCAGACTTTACTCAGTGTTCCCGTGGATTTTGAAGCAACAGCAACAATGAGAAGCAGGAGAAAGCACTGATTGGCTCTAGCCCGAGTGGGAGGAGAGTTCTCAGTGAGTCAGAGGGGGAAAACAGTTGAAAAGGAGAGACAAAGCACAGGCAGACTTTACTCAGTGTTCCCATGGATTTTGAAGCAACAGCAACAAAGAGAAGCAGGAGAAAGCACTGATTGGCTCTAGCCCGAGTGGGAGGAGAGTTCTCAGTGAGTCAGAGGGGGGAAATAGTTGAAAACTGAGGAATTTGGTTTGTAAATTAGGCAATTTAACAGTCAATATAAGCAAGGCAGCTCTTGGGGAGCGGCAGTGAGGGAGCGGCCTTGTGAAGGAAGTGCCCTGCGAGTAAAGTGTGAGTCTTTGGCTCGAGAGTCTTCGGAGAGGAGGCTGCGCAAAACACTGGATAGGGAGAGACCGAGGCAAAAGAAGGAGATGTCAAGCAAACTGATGCAGTGTGATGCTTGTAGTATGTGGGAGGTCAAGGACACTGCTGGTGCCTCTGGCTGCTACAAATGTGAGAAGTGCATCCAGGTACAGCTCCTGAAGGACCGTGTTGGGGAACTGGAGAAACAAATGGATGACCTCAGGTTCATCAGGCACAATCAAGATGGCGGCGCTAGTTTAACAGCTGCGGCCCGCCTGCAGTCCGTCTGTTATTTTATTTATTTATTTATTTATTTTTTAAATTTTATTTTATTTTTATTTTTTTTTCTGTCCTGTTCTTAGTGGGGTTCGTTTGTTTTGTTAGATTGCGTGTGTATGTGGGTGGGGGGGGGAGTAACATGTCCGGGTCTCTTCCTTCTGGGGGGGGTGCATTTTTTTTTTGTGTTGTATCCCCTGTCTCCGTCTGCGCTGAGGCCTAATGGCAGAGCTGGCGGCCTCGGGCCCCGGGGCTGTTCCAGTGGCGGCGACCCGACCCCTGTCCCGGACCGGTTCCAGCGGCGGCGGCGGCAGCAGCAGCGGCGGCGGCCCAACTCCCGGAGTGGTTCAGGCGGCGGCAGCAGCAGCAGCGGTGGCCCGGCTCCCGGTGGGGTTCCGGTGGCGGCAGCAGCAGCAGTGGTGGCCCGGCTCCCGGTGGGGTTCCGGCGGCGGCGGCAGCAGCAGCAGCGGTGGCCCGGCTCCCGGGGCGGTTTCAGCGGCTGTAGCGGCAGCGGCGACTTGACTCCCAGTGGGGTTCCAGCGGCGGCAGTAGCGGCGGCGGTGGCCCGACTCCCGGAGCGGTTCCAGCGGTGGCGGCGGCAGCGGCGGTCGCGGCATCGGAGGCCTGGATCGCCTCGGCACAGAGGGAAACAAAGAGGGAAGAGACACAGACTCTAAGACGTTTGCCTTCCATCACAGTGAGGAGATGTTTGGTGAACTCACTGTGGTGGATGTTTATTGTGTGTTCTGTCATTATTTATTTATTTATTTTTAATTATATGTATGACTGCAGGGAACAGAGTTTCGTTCAGACCGAAAGGTCTGAATGACAAATAAAGAATCCAATCCGAGAAACTGAGTCGTTCCTCGACAAGTCCTACAGTAAGATTGTTACACCCAAGGCACTAGAAGAGAGAAGGTGGGTGACGGTGAGAAAGGGAGGAAAACATGGAATGCAAAGGTCCCCGGGTGTTGCACCTCTTGTGAACAGGTTCACCCACGAGGAAGCTGCTGGGACAGAAGACGGTATCTCACTGAGCGGCGGACTGGCTTGCAAAACAAAAAGGGCTGATGAGCCAAAACCAAAGAGGCCAAAGTCGGGCAACGCCATTGTAGTTGGAGACTCCATTGTAAGAGGTATGGACAGGGGTTTTTGCGGCAACAGACGGGATTCGAGGATGGTGTGCTGCCTTCCTGGTGCCAGGATCCAGGATGTCACGGACAAAGTGCAGACAATCCTCAAGGGCGAAGGTGAACAGCCGGAAGTGGTCGTGCACGTTGGCACAAATGATGTTGGAAAGAAGGGGATGAATATTTTGCAGCGGGACTTCAGAGAGCTCGGAAAAATGCTGAAAAGCAGGACTTCCAGGGTTGTTATCTGCGGTTTGCTTCCAATTCCTCGTGCTGGCGAGAGCAGGAACAGGGAGATATGGGACCTGAATGTGTGGCTGAGGAACTGGTGCAGGGGGCAGGGATTTAGATTCTTAGATCACTGGGATCTGTTTTGGAGTACGGGGGAACTGTACAAAAGGGACGGATTGCATCATAACAGGTGGGCGACCAGCATTCAGGCCGGCAGGTTTACCACTGCTACACGGATGGTTTTAAACTGAATAAGGGGTGTGGGGTGTCAAATGGGATAGTCGAGGACGGAGTTAAAGGGAAAGAGAGTAAAGGGATGGTTAATGACCCCCAGAATTAACGGGAAAGAAAGCTCACAAAGGGATAGGACAGTATGGCCAAGTGTAATAGGGATCGATGTGAAAGGGGCCACTTGTCAACATAATTGTATAAGGAGTAAGAGTGTTGTAAAAACAAGCCTGAAGGCTTTGTGTGTCAATGCGAGGAGCATTCGTAATAAGGTGGATGAGTTGAAGGTGCAGATAGCGATTAATGACTATGCTATAGTTGGGATCACGGAGACATGGCTCCAGGGTGACCAAGGCTGGGAGCTGAACATCCAGGGATATTCAATATTCAGGAGGGATAGACGAAAAGGAAAAGGAGGTGGGGTAGCGTTGCTGGTGAGAGAGGAGATTAATGCAATAGAAAGGAAGGACATTAGCGTGGAGGATGTGGAATCGATATGGGTAGAGCTGCGAAACTAAGGGGCAGAAAACGCTAGTGGGAGCTGTGTACAGGCCACCTAACAGTAGTATTGGAGTTGGGGATGGCATCAAACAGGAAATTAGAAATGCGTGCAACAAGGGTAACACGGTTATAATGGGTGACTTCAATCTGCATGTAGATTGGGTGAATCAAATTGGCAGGGGTGCTGAGGAAGAGGATTTCTTGGAATGTATGCGGGATAGTTTTCTCAACCAACATGTGGAGGAACCAACGAGAGAGCAGGATATTCTAGACTGGGTATTGAGTAATGAGGAAGGGTTAGTTAGCAGTCTTGTTGTGCGTGTCCCCTTGGGCAAGAGTGACCATAATATGGTTGAGTTCTTCATTAGGATGGAGAGTGACAAAATTAAGTCAGGAACAGGGGTTCTGAACTTGAACAAAGGTAACTTTGAAGGTATGAGATGTGAATTGGCCAAGATAGACTGGCAGGTGATTCTTAAAGGGTTGACAGTGGATGTGCAATGGAAGGTATTTAAAGACTGCATGGATGAAGTACAAAAATTGTTCATACCAGTTTGGCAAAAGAATAAATCAGGGAAGGTGGTGCATCCATGGATAACAAGGGAAATCAGGGATAGTATTAAAACAAAAGATGAGGCATACAAATTTGCCAGAAAAAGCAGCCTACCGGAGGACAGGGGGAAATTCAGAATCCAGCAGAGGAGGACAAAGGGCTTAATTAGGAAAGGGAAAATAGATTATGAAAGGAAACTGGCAGGGAACATAAAAACTGACTGCAAAAGTTTTTATAGATATGTGAAGAGGAAGAGACTAGTTAAAACAGTCTGAAGAAGGGTCTCGACCCAAAACGTCGCCTATCTCCTTCACTCCTTAGATGCTGCTGCACCCGCTGAGTTTCTCCAGCTTTTTGTGAAACCCTAGTTAAAACAAATGTTGGTCCCTTGCAGTCAGAAACAGGTGAATTGATCATGGGGAACAAGGACATGGCAGACCAATTGAATAACTACTTTGGTTCTGTCCTCACTAAGGAAGACATAAATAATCTGCCGGAAATAGCAGTGGAACGGGGGTCAAATAAGATGGAAGAACTGAGTGAAATCCAGGTTAGCCGGGAGGTGGTGTTGGGTAAATTGAACGGATTGAAGGCCGATAAATCCCCAGGGCCAGGTAGTCTGCATCCCAGAGTACTCAAGGAGGTAGCCACAGAAATAGTGGATGCATTAGTGATAATATTTCAAAATTCCTTAGATTCTGGAGTAGTTCTTGAGGATTGGAGGGTAGCTAATGTAATCCCACTTTTTAAAAAAGGAGGGAGAGAGAAAGCGGGGAATTACAGACCAGTTAGTCTAACATCAGTAGTGGGGAAACTGCTAGAGTCAGTTATTAAAGATGGGATAGCAGCGCATTTGGAAAGTGGTGAAATCATTGGACAAAGTCAGCATGTATTTACGAAAGGTAAATCATGTCTGACAAATCTGATAGAATTTTTTGAGGATGTAACTAGTAGAGTGGATAAGGGAGAACCAGTGGATGTGTTATATCTAGACTTTCAGAAGGCTCTCGACAAGGTCCCGCATAAGAGATTAGCATACAAACTTAAAGCACACGGTATTGGGGGTTCAGTATTGATGTGGATAGAGAACTGGCTAGCAGACAGGAGGCAAAGGGTAGGAGTAAACGGGTCCTTTTCAGAATGGCAGGCAGTGACAAGTGGGGTACCGCAAGGCTCAGTGCTGGGACCACAGCTATTTACAATATATATCAATGACTTGGACGAGGGAATTCAATGCAACATCTCCAAATTTGTAGATTACACCAAGCTGGGGGGTATAGTTAGGTGTGAGGAGGATGCTTGGAGGCTGCAGGGTGATTTGGATAGGCTGAGTGAATGGGCAGATGCATGGCAGATGAAGTATAATGTGGATAAATGTGAGGTTATCCACTTTGGTGGCAAAAACATGAGGGTAGACTATTATCTGAATGGTGGCAGATTAGGAAAAGGGGAGATGCAACGAGACCTGGGTGTCATGGTACACCAGTCATTGAAAGTAGGCATGCAGGTGCAGCAGGCAGTGAAGAAAGCAAATGGTATGTTAGCATTCATAGCGAAAGGATTTGAGTATAGGAGCAGGGAGGTTCTACTGCAGTTGTACAGGGTTTTGGTGAGGCCACACCTGGAGTATTGCGTACAGTTTTGGTCTCCAAATCTGAGGAAAGACATCCTTGCCATAGAGGGGGTACAGAGAAGATTCACCAGACTAATTCCTGGGATGTCAGGACTTTCATATGAGGAAAGATTGGATAGACTCGGCTTGTACTCGATGGAATTTAGAAGATTGAGGGGGGATCTTATAGAAACTTACAAAATTCTTAAGGGGTTGGACAAGCTAGATGCTGGAAGATTGTTCCCGATGTTGGGGGAGTCCAGAACAAGGGGTCACAGTCTAAGGATAAGGGGGAATTCCTTTAGGACCGAGATGAGGAAAACATTCTTTACACAGAGAGTGGTGAGTCTCTGGAATTCTCTGCCACAGAAGGTAGTTGAGGCCAGTTCATTGGCTATATTTAAGAGGGCGTTAGATGTGGCACTTGTGGCTAAAGGGATCAGTGGGTATGGAGATAAGACAGGTACGGGATACTGAGTTGGATGATCAGCCATGATCACATTGAATGGCGGTGCAGGCTCGAAGGGCCGAATGGCCTACTCCTGCACCTATGCATTTTTCTATGTTTCTATGGATTACGTGAAGAAGGTCGTCCCCACGCATGCGCTTCAATCTTCAAAGCAACGGTGTGAAGTCACAGATAACAGCAGTTGAACTGACATAGTAAGATTATAAATGACTAGTACTACCAGATGATCGTTAAATTACGAGGGTAGGGAGCGGAGGGCACATCATCCCTCATCGTAACTCCTCATAAAATAACGATCACATTTCGAACAGGTAACTTCTCGTTTAATCTTACTATTTTACTTCGGAGTCACGAGAGTGACTACGTGAAGACTTTGAAGGTCTGTGATTTCGTGCCGAAGAACGAGTCTACGCATCACAGCTGCGTCAATTGACAAGTGAGAATGAGAATTGACAATTGACGAGTGAGAAAATTAATGCATGGAAACATGACATGTTTTAACAATAGTAACAGTTTAATAACAGAAAATAAAAAACAAACAGTGACCCCTCTCACCCAGGGGGAAACTGTGAAACAGAACTTAAAACAGAGTCAGCAAAACCACCGGATCTGGCGACAGGCTTATTATAGAACCTCTGGTACGTCCTCTCATTCGACCATCCCGCAGCCGCTAGAAATTAGTCAAGAGGAACATCCATGTCCCTTGCTGCTGACGGCGACAGCCCTGGTGGAATGAGGTTTAAAGATGTCAGTGTTCACACCTGCATTTGCCAGAAACTGTTTGATCCATCTAGAGATGGTCTGCACCGTAACCTGTTTGTGAGGTTTAGTGTGACTGACCAAAAAAGAGAGTTCCGAGCCTCTCAGGCTCCTAGTGACCTTAATGTAATGGGTTATGGATGATACGACACACCCCCGTGGATCTGAGGGATTTGCCATGAAACTCAACTTGAGCCCTATTACCCCTGGCCTACTCTGATTGATGAGGTACCTAATGAAAAAGGTGACATTATGGCCAGACAAACGCATACTGTCCAGTCTAAGTTTGTGTAGTGTTTGGACCTGTTGTGCTGAGACCAGCGCCATGAACATAACTACATTTAATGTCAGATGGTGTAGGGACAGAGATGAAACTGGAGCCCACTGACGGAGCAGCGTGAGGACCATGCTGACATCCCAAATATGAGTGTACCTAGGTCTAGGTGGAGTAGAATTAAAAACACCCTTCATAAATGTAGTTATTAGAGGGTGGGACCCTACCGTGTGATGTGCTGACCCCAACTGTAAATAATTGGTCAGAGCACTGCGGGCACTGTTAATGGCACTATCACTCAGTTTACTATCGTGATAGAATGATGATAGAAACTCTAGGACATCAGTAATTGTAGCTGTGTGGTATGAAATGTGAAAGGGGGAACAGTACATCTCTCATTTTCTTATGTGAGAGATGTACTGTTTCTCAGTGCTCTTCCTCCAGGCCGCAGTGATGACTTCACCGGTATGCTCTGAAAGCCCCAAGGAACGGTCTCCTCAGAATCTGCAAACCAACAAATTTATACGGTCATGAAGAAGGTGGCTTTCCCCTGTCACTGGGTGTACCAGCAGATTTCTGCACTTGGGCACTGCCATAAAAGGCTGTGTGATTAAGGCTAGCACCAGAGGGAACCAATGCTGAGTAGGCCAGTCTGGCACTACCAGAATACCAGTGGTGGAATCTTGCTGGATTTTTGCCACACATCGAGTAATGAGGCAGAATGGGGGAAATACATACACAAATTTACCACCCCAAAGTAGCGAGAATGCACCCACCGCAACTGCCCCTGAGTCTGGCTCTCATGACACATAAATTGGTAACTGATGATTAAGCCGGGAAGCAAACAGATCAATATCCGGCACAGCGTAACGAAGGACAATATCATTGAACACTTCGTGATTTAACATCCATTCTTTGTTATCATTGAACTCTCGTCACCTGGTGTCTGCCACTGTGCTATACCTTCCTGGTAAATAGATAGCTGAAACCCAGATGTTTCTTGCAATACACCAGTGCCAGAGAAGATTGGACAACCTATCACAGGATACAGACTTACTGCCACCCATGTGATTAATGTATGCTACCGCAGTAGTATTGTCAATCTGAAGTTGGACATGCACATGATGTCTGTTGGTACAAAAAGCTTTTAACCCATAGAGTGCACCCAACAACACTAAATAGTTAATGCCGTGTGATTGAAGCATGGATGCTTCCTGCAGGTCCCATCTGCCACCGCAGCTTGAGACAGTATCCGTAGCACCCCAACCTAGTGCACTGGCATCAGGCTGCAGGATAATTGATGGAGTATTGACTATAATAGTACCAGAGAAGCACTGAATATTGGCTATCCACCATTGTAACTCAGTTAGAGCGTCAGTTGATAGCTGCATAGGTCTATCGAAATGACCTATCTGAAGTTTAAGTGCCTGTTCCTTTACACGCTGTAAATTTTGGTAGTGCAAAGGTAAAATTGAGCAGCTGGGAATGCTGCGACTAATTTCACAATTACCCGAGCCACATGTCTAATAGACGGGTGATTATCATCAATGAGTTTCCTGCAGGCTTCAATGAAGTCTAATTGTTTGCCCTGAGGCAGTCACGGACATTTGAGTTAATGGTGAACCCCAAATAGTCAATTATCTTGGATGGCACCAATTTAGACTTAACTGGATGAATAATGAATCTAATCTTTTCGAACACGAGTTTTGTGGCTGCCACAGATGATTCAGCTAATTCAAAAGTCCTCCCAATGACTAAAATGTCATCCAAATATGCCATGACAATATGATTTTGTGCTCTGAGTAACTCCAGGACTGGTTTGAGCAATTTTGTGAATAGTCTGGGAGCCGAAGTTAATCCACTAGGCAAAGCTTTAAACTGCCAGAACTGACCCATCCAGTTAAATTTAAAAATAATTATGTGCTGCTCATGAATGGCCACTGAATAGTAAGCATCTTTGAGCTCAATCATTGCCATATAACATCCCCTGGAAAGCAGTTGTTTAGCTGTGACAAACGTTTCCATTTTGAAATGTTTATACTGCACAAAAGTGTTAAGCTCTGTCAAATCTAAAATAATTCTATATCCTCCATCCTTTTTTGGCCTCATAAACATGTTGGACACAAATTGATAAGACTCATGCCTTGCCCTTTCAATTGCACCTTTTTTAAACAAAGACTCTAGCTCTTTTTATGCACTAACACACTCCTGTTGTGAGAACACAAACTTACGGCCAGGTGTGTGCTGAGTTGGTGGAGGCAAGTCAGAAATGAACTCAATTTGAAAACCTTGAATACAATGCAGTATAAATGGGTTAGATCTTATCCATTGCCATTCATGTAGAAAAAATTGCAATCTCCCCCCAACTTGTAATGTATCCATTGCAATCGCACCTACCTTAGGATTTACCGGCGGTAACGTCGCTGCTTCTGCCCATCGAGGTCTGAGGGGTAGGACTGCTGGAGGGTGCCGCATCTTGAACATGGCCCGGCTTGGGCCCTGCCCTAAAAAAGGCCTCTGTGTAGGTCGCTCCACACCAAGTCCACCATAGCCAGCGAACCGTTTGGTATGCACAGGAGGGTAGGGATACAGTCTGCGAAAAACGACCCATTGGAGGCACCTTTATAAGCCCCACAGTCTTAGACTCTTTGTCCAAATCTTTCAGCTGTTTACTCGGGTTTTCCGTGAATAGGAGGTCTGGGGGTTGAACTGTCCCCGATTTACAAAGTCCAGCACATTTGGGATTGATGGTAGGACAGATGGCATTTTTACAGAATACAATTAAATTCAAAATGTGCATTGCACATTAATGCCAATGCCTCCTCCTGAGTCTCTGAGAGACACACTGTCCTTGCAAAGGCCGTGATGCCCGAGGCAAGTAGCCGGAGTACCTTCTGCAATTTAACCTCCTGGGCTCTGACGCCCCGTCCAATGTGCCCCCATATAGCTTGGTTTACAATGGGGACACTCAGTGAGGCACAGTTCTGTGGAGTAGTGTACCTGGCAGTTGTCTCCTCCATCGTGTGTTCTTGCAGAGGTTGGGAAGCCATATAATTTACATTCTCGGCGAGCTCTGTGTCTAATGACTCGCCGGTGAGGGCTGGGACTGTAAATCTAGATGCTATGGCCAATCCACCTGATGGTCCCTCTAGCCCAACTGTGCCTCTGTACTCTGGGTAAGCATAGCTCTGACCTCGTACCCTCCCTTCATCAGACAGGGAGATATCAAGCAGCCCTGACACAGGTGCTGCTGCCTCGGGTATAATAAACACCCCGGGCTCCGATAGCACCTCCTCTGGAGCGTATCGTGCTGGAGTAACCTCTCCACAAGGCTCTCCAGCTGGGCCAGCCTGCCGGTAACACTGCCCTGAGGAGGGAACTCGTCCACCTCTCCTGGCCCGACTCCTCAGAGTCCAGGGCCCTTACAGACTTCCTAGTGACTTTCCTCCCCTGTGGAGTAGCCAAGGTGCCTTCCCGCACCAAGTCTGTGGCTGCTGGCTGCTCTACCAGTAGCTCTTTAGGTGAATTAGGCGGTTGCACGCTGCCCGTAGGCCCGTGGTCTACCGCAGGCGTTTTGGTCGCTGCTCGCCTCTTCACCATCGACATATTTGTGGAAAACACAACACAAACTTTTCATCCAACAAATGTACTCCAAACCGGGAGCAACGATTCCAGCAAAGCTGTTTGAAAAAACACTTACCTGGACCTTTTAAACTTATCCGCTGGAAGGAGCGACACGCCTGCCAGTCCGTCGTTGCGCAATGCGTCAGACATAACGACGTGCATGTGTGGGAACGGCCTTCTTCACGTAGTCACTCACGTGACACCTAAGTAAAATTGGATGTGACATCTAGGACACGTGGTAAAACTAATTCAATGGGCACCAAGGTGGAAACACTTGATTCCATTTGCTATAGGTTTATTGGTACCATTGCTTTAATTCTTCATCCCACTCTCACTGTTACCTTTGAATCTGTGGCTCCTGCATTATTACAACAAGCCCAACAAAACCGTGATAGAAGCTGGAGGCAGAAGATTAAACAGCAGGACTCCAAGCACAGTAATCTCTGGAATCTCCAGTGCCACATGCTCGGGAGAGTAGAAATAGAAAGATAAGACAAATGAAAACATGGCTCAGGAGTTGGTGCAGGGAGTAGGGATTCAGATTTTTAGACCATTGGGATCTATTTGAGGTGAAAGATGACATGTACAAAAGGGACAAGTGCATCTGGACTGGAGGGGGACCAGTATCCTTGCCAGGAGGTTCGCTAGTGCTACTCAGAAGGGTTTAAACTAGAGAGGACAGATGGGTCAGAACCAGAGTAGTTGGTGAAAAATTGTAAGTAGCGATGGGAAGACCTCTGTCAGGACCAGTAAGTTTCAAAGGAAGGGCAAGAAGGGAGAGGTGAAGGAATATCATGATGCTGATGAACTGAAATGTTTTTATTTCAATGCAAGGAGTATTGTGGAGAAAGCAGATGAACACGGAGCATGGATTGAGGCTTGTGACTATGATGTTATGGTCATTGTGGAAGCATGGTTGTGGGAGGGACATGACTGGATCTGCTTTTTGTGTTATTTTATAATAATGTTACAATGTGAAGAAATTCTATGTGTGAATTGTTTCAGGCAAATAATGTTGAATATTTTAAGTTGTCACTTTCCACGAATCAGTCCGATCTCAGTTAAATAAAAGGTTACACACACAATAAGTTGAACACCCACTCCACAGACATCTGTCACCACATACCTGTCAAACTATTAGCTGACTCTGCCTTGCATATAACTTATCAATCCAGATGCAAACCTGTTTTCAATGGAGATTTGCACCATTATAGACACGCTGCCCCATAGACACTAACCAGATTAAACAGGCAGAAGACACACCCATGCAGATGCTGGAATCAGGAACAACAAACAATCTGCTGTAAAGCATCAGCTCATTGACCCTCAGGACAGTGGCAGGGTTTCAATCTGAAACAAGGACCATTCCAGTCATCCCCCTCTGCCCACAGAGTCAAGGCTGCTTTACCAAAGGGAGCTGTGGGAATGCTCTGTGTTCTGCTTCACAGAGACATGGCTCACCCCCAGCTCCCCAGACTCAACGGTCAGCCTGAAGGTTTCTCCATCCATCGCATGGGTCATACACTGGCATCTGGGAAAGGGAGAGGAGGGGGCGTCTCCCTCATGGTCAACTCTGCGTTGTGCTCTGATGTGGCAGTTCTGTCCAACTCCTGCTCTCCACACCTCGAACTTCTGATGTTGAAGTGTCGCCCCTTCTACCTACCGAGGGAATTCATCTCCATCATTCTGGCCGCGGTCTACATCCCACCCCAGGCAGATGTCTGCTTGGCACTGGAGATCACGAGATTGATCCCTGGGATGGCGGGACTGTCATATGAGGAAAGATTGAAAAGACTAGGCTTGTATTCACTGGAGTTTAGGAGGATGAGGGGGATCTTATAGAAACATAAAATTATAAAAGGACTGGACAAGCTAGATGCAGGAAAAATGTTCCCAATGTTGGGCTAGTCCAGAAACAGGGTCCACAGTCTTACAATAAAGGGGAGGTCGTTTAAGACTGAGGTGAGAAAAAACTTTTTCACCCAGAGAGTTGTGAATTTATGGAATTCCCTGCCACAGAGGGCAGTGGAGGCCAAGTCACTGGATGGATTTAAGAGAGTTAGATAGAGCTCTAGGGGCTAGTGGAGTCAAGGGATATGGGGAGAAGGCAGGCACGGGCTATTGATAGGGGACGATCAGCCATGATCATAATGAATGGTGGTGCTGGCTCGAAGGGCCGAATGGCCTCCTCTTGCACCTATTTTCTATGCAACCAAAACCTTACCAGTGTTTCCTAACCAGCAGCCTTGGATGAACCATGAGATCTGCATTCTTCTGAAGACGAGATCCTGGGCATTCAGGGCTGGCGAAGCAGAGGTCTATAAGAAGTCCAGATACGACCTTGACAAGGCCTTCAAAAAGACCAAAAGGGACTTCTGCTCTAAGCTGGAGGATGAGGCGGATGTCCGGCTGCTGTTGAGGGATCATGAATGGCATCACCTCTACAAAGCGAAATCAGGAGGAAGCTCAAATGACAGGGAAGCATCACTCTTGTCTATAACATCCTCAGTCTCCCAGATGACCCTGCGGTAATTCAGCTACTGCTGCCGTTCACGAATGCAACCTGTAAGGAGCTGCAGGTGGACACACTTCCTACAGGATGGAGGATGTGTCCCTCACCTTCTACATCCTGAACAAGGTGCATACCAATGCCCCACCCCCCACAAAGGACATCACCCCCAACATGGCCACCCCCGACATGTCCACCCCACCCCCACCCCGGACATGGCCGCCTGCCACACGCTGCTCCATCATTAAACACAACCGAATAAGCTCTGAGCTCAGAACTGCAAAATACTATATTATTATTTGTAATTTGCACTACATTTGTTCTTTATTTATTTATGTATTGATGTATTTATTTATTTGTTGGAAGTAAGTACAGTAGTGTGGTGCCTAAGTACCTAATACATACACACACATTACCATTCTTGTACAACTTTTTATTTTTAATGTAATAATAAAAGAGCAGTGAAAGGAAAAGGGAAATAAAGGGTGTTGAGATAGATAGACGAGCGAGTAGAAGCAGATAGTGAGAGAGATAGAGAGCAGAGATAAGAAGCTAAGAAGATTGGAAGAAAAAGAGAAAGCAGAAAGAAAAGGAATTAGGAGAGATTGACCTATTTCATATCTTTACCCATCTGTCACCATGTTGTGAACCATTTAATTTCTAAAGTTATGTTACGTTGCACCGTATGCTTGTAAGAAGTCGATAAAAGGAGAGGATATTTGTAATTTATTGAACTTTGTCTTGTTTTCCCCATTATGTACAATGTTTCTATTTTCACATATTCTGTTGTGCTGCAGCAAGTAAGAATGTCATTGTCCGGACCGGGGACTATGACAATAAAACATTCTTGACACTAACATCTGCTTTTCTTCTTATGTCCCCACGAGGAGCAGCCACTTGCAGTTAGTCTGCATTTCAGTACCTGTCTGACTGTTGCTTTCACCAGGCTAATCTCTGCTGCCCTTGCTATAGATCAACATTTCTGATGATGTCATCTGGATTTGCTAGATCAACTATCCTTTCATAGCTCGGCCACTTTCTCAGTGTTTCACAGTCTTTCAACAATATGAATCCAAAGCCAGACTGAGTAGCAGATGTAGCAGCTCAGACCATCAAACAAATCAACCTCCCTTCCTCCATTTACACCTCACGCTGCGTCGGCAGGGCCAGCAGCATAATCAAGGATGAGTCGCACCCTGGACACTCCCTCTTCTCCCCTCTCCCATCGGGCAAAAGGTATAGAAGTGTGGAAAAACACACCTACAGATTCAGGGAGATTTCCTTCCCAGCTGTTATCAACAACTGTACGATCCTACCAACAACTAGAGAGCAGTCCTGATCTGCTACCCACCTCATTGAAGATCCGCAGACTATTTGTGATTGGACTTTACTGGCCTTTATCGTACACTAAACATTATTCCCTTTATCATGTGTCTGTACACTGTAGATGGCTTGATTGTTATCATGTATTCTGCTGACTGGGTACACATGACAATAAACTAAACTAACTAACGAGTAGGAAGAGGGGGAGAGAACATCTGCAAGTTTACACAGGAGGTTATAACCCAGAGAATCCAACTTTAAGGTACATGGCAAATGAACCAAAGAGAAAGATGGATAATGGAGACACAAAGGACTTTGATCAGGACCCTTCATCTGAACTGAAAGAGCACAGGGGACATGACAATGGACAATAGACAATAGACAATAGGTGCAGGAGTAGGCCATTTGGCCCTTCGACCCAGCACAGCCATTCAATGTGATCATGGCTGATCATCCACAATCAGTACCCCGCTCCTGCGTTCTCCCCATATCACCTGACTCCGCTATCTTTAAGAGCCCTCTCTAGCACTCCCTTGAAAGTATCCAGAGAACCGGCCTCCACCGCCCTCTGAGGCAGAGAATTCCACAGACTCACCACTCTCTGCGAGAAAAAGTGTTTCCTCGCCTACATTCTAAATGACTTACGCCTTATTCTTAAACTGTGGCCCTTGGTTCTGGACTCCCCCAACATTGGAAACATGTTTCCTGCCTCTAGCATGTCCAAACCCTTAACAATCTTATATGTTTCAATAAGATCCACTCTCATGCTTCTAAACTCCAGAGTGTACAAGCCCAGTCGCTCAATTCTCTCAGCATATGACAAGCCCTCCATCCCGGGAATGAACCCTGTAAACCTATGCTGCACTCTCTCAATAACACGAATGTCCTTCCTCAAAATAGGGGACCAAAACTGCACACAATACTCCAGGTGTGGTCTCACTTTGGCCCTGTACAACTGCAGAAAGACCTCTTTGCTCCTATGCTCAACTCCTCTTGTTATAAAGGCCAACATGCCATTCGCTTTCTTCAATGCCTGCAGTACCTACTTGCTTACTTTCATAGACTGATGAACAAGGAGCCCCCAGATCCCGTTGTAATTCCCCTTTTCCCAACGTGACACCATTCAGATAGTGATCTGCCTTCCGGGTTTTGATACCAAAGCGGATAACCTCACATGCATCCACATTAAACTTCATCTGCCATGCATCTGCCCAAGCTGTCCAATTCACCCTGCATTCACATAGTATCCTCCTCACAGTTCACACTGCCACGCAACGTTTTATCATCTGCAAATTTGCTAATGTTACTTTGAATCCATTCATGCAAATCATTGAAGTATATTGTAAATAGCTGCAGTCACCGAGCCTTGCGGTACCCTACTAGTCACTGCCAGCAATTCTGAAAGGGACCCATAATATCCCTACTCTTTTTTTCCTGTCTGCCAACCAATTTTCTATCCACGTCAGCACTCTACCCCCAATACCATGTGCCGTAATTTTTCCCACTAATCTCCTATGTGGGACCTTATCAAATGCTTTCTGAAAGTCCAGGTACACTGTATCCACTGGCTCTGCCTTGTCCATTTTCCCAGTTACATCCTCAAAAAATTCCAGAAGATTAGTCAAACATGATTTCCACTTCGTAAATCCATGCTGACTCGGACCGATCCTGCTAGTGCTATCCAAATGTGCAGCTATCTCATCTTTTATAACTGATTCTTAAAAAGTGGGATAACATTAGCTACCCTCCAATCCACAGGAACTGATCCTGAATCTATAGAACATTGGAAAATTATCACCAATGCATCCATGATTTCCAGAGCCACTTCCCTAAGTACCCTGGGATGCAGACCATCGGACCCTGGGGTTTATCCAGAGGGATATGCCCTAAATGAACTGATCCTGCACCTTGAAATACCTGCCATTGTTCCCAGAGATACCTGCCATTGTTGATCCACTGTCATCCCTGCTCGGGCATCTTTTATCAACTTTGGCCAGCTCCACCCTCATGGCTCCTTAGTCCCCTTTATCAACTGTAACACTGACACCTCCGATCTACCCTTCTCCCTCTCCAATTGTTGCTTAAACCTGACAATATTATGGTCACTACCTCCTAATGGCTCCTTAACCTCAAGTTTCTTTATCAAATCCGGTTCATTACATAAGACTAAATCCAGAATTGCCTTCTCCCTGGTCGGCTCCAACACAAGCTGCTCGAAGAATCCATCATGAAGGCACTCCACAAACTCCCTTTCTTGGGGTCCAGTACCAACCTGATTTTCCCAGTCTACCTGCAAGGATAAAGAAGTGAGGCGGACTGATGGAGGAAGATCTGACAAGCAATAGATGGAGCCTAGAAAGAACCATGAAAGCAGCAAAACCAAAGTGATGGATGAACTCAGCGGGTCAGGCAATGTCTATGGAAGGATGTGGACAGATGATGCTTCAGGTTTGAAGAAAGGGTCTTGCCCTCAAAGTCATCTGTCCATTTCTTTCCACAGGTGCTTCCTGGCCCAATGAGTTCCTATAACATTTGTTTTTTAGCTCAAGATTCCAGCATCTGCTGTATTCTGTGTCTCCACATTAAAACAACACTGTGAAAATGAGTTGGTTAGTTGCATGCAAGGCTCAAACTACCTCCCAATCCAATTCCACTATGGCCCCCGCCAGCAATGTCCCCGTGTACCTGCTGGAGGGCTAGAGTGGAAATAGTTGGGCTTGGGAACACAGGTTGAGGGTGGTTGGATGAGAATTGGGAGCCAATGGTTGAACTAAGATGGCTTGGACTGAGCTGTAAATGTGCAGACAAATTAGTGATTAGGGGGAGGTGGGTGGAGAGAGTATAGTACAGGAGCGTGTGCACCAGAGGTGGCGGAAGGTGATGGGTGTTGAGTGCTGAAGATAGTGGCAATAAAAGGTGAAGATGTGGAAGGAGAATGCGTCAACTATTAAGAAAGCAACTACTAAGTACGGAATTGGCACGGTGGCGCAGCGGTGGAGTTGCTGCCTTACTAATGCACAGCATAGACAAAAAACATGTCATTGTACTGTTCAGGTGGCCACACACTCCTGGCATATGGACTTAAAAGACTCTTTCTATAATTCTTAAAGGAAAATCGACTTTCAAAAATACAAACATACTCCTGACACGTGGGATGAAAAGACTCCTTCTATGATTCTATCACACTGGATGTAAAGATGAGAGATTAATGTTATACGGTAATTACAAACTCTTTCTGAGGTGCAGTCTGAATTTGTGCAGTATCTGGTTTGCTCTCTCAAGTTGCCAGGCAATGTCAGCCCCGGGAACTTCCTAATGCCTTCCTTAGCTGACAGTCCACCTGTGAGTGTAGACTGATACCAACATCCATATAGCTTGTCTGGCAGACCTGAAGCAAATTGCAGAAACAGAGAGATCCTATCGACTGATACAAGAGTTAAAGTGGTACGCATAGTAACTAGTAGTGATATTTGCAAACTTGAGTCTACTCCAAAACAGGTCATGCATTCTTTATCCATGCTACATGTTGGAACAAAAATTAGTGTTGAAAAAAACAGGCATAAGCAAAATACAGTTTCTGCAATATGCAAATTTATTTTTCATGGAACTCACAGAACCAAATCTTGTCTTCTGAAACCAAGGCTCCCAATAGGATTAATCACATTGTGGCACAAGAATAAATGATGCATTTCATCACAAGGTGGATGCTGTAAGCTAGAAAACCAGTCATGCAACATTCCTCTTGGTATTGCATCAGTATTTCACGGGGAGAGGTGCTGGTTTGAAAATAATGCTCATGGAACTAGCCTGGTTTTAATATGTGCGCCATTTGCCTTTTGTTTATTAAAATAGAGCCCTGCTGCACCAAAGTTCCAAAGCTCAGTCTAGATCTGCAACAATGTGTGCTGTTCATGAATCTATGCTTTTTCTTACAATCTTTATTGTGACATTTCCACTATTCATCTTTCTAGCATAAAAAACCCAAAATAGCTTTGTTTACTCCATGCCGGTGAACATGTCAGCCTTACATATATTGAAAATCAGGAAATTAAAAACTGTCCTGGAAGTCTCTCATTGGCAATTGGTGCTTCCATCTACCTTCATCATCTGATAAATGTGGTCTTATCATTGCTGCAATAGGACCGAGTACGTTGGTATCAATGGCAGCATGTCTCGATGTAACCCAACAAGTATTCTTTGGAGATCCATTCCTGCTTCTTCCCATCTGTTGCTATATTATATTTTCCTTTTAGGAATTCGAGTAATTCGAGTTTCACTGCACCTTAATTGATACATGTGACAATAAAGTGACCTTTAATCCTGTGAACCATTAAAATGGAATTGGTAATCCTTCAGCAAACTATTTAAACCAATTGGTTCAAAGGCTCGTGGTAACCTGAGCACAAGGAGTGAAAAACAATGACACCTGATCTCAACGTGCAGGTTTATATTTTCTGTCCCATTCTGTAATATTCAATACTATGGATTCTGACATACCTGGTTTAATTTACAACTGTCATGCGGCTTGTTCTGAGTTCTCAGATTTACAGAATATAAAAGACAGTGGCAGCACGGTGGTGCAGTGGTAGAGCTGCTGCCTCACAGCGCCAGAGACCTGGCTTCCACCCTGACTACGGGTGCTATCTGTGCGGAATTTGTACTTTCTCCCGGTGACCACTTGGCTATTCTCCAGATGCTACGGTTTCCTCCCATATTCCAAAGACTCGCAGGTTTTGTAAGTCAATTGGTTTCTGTAATTTGCTCATGGTGTGCGATAACATGGAACTAGTGTATGGGTGATCAATGGTCAGCGTAGACTTGGTGGGCCGAAGGGCCTGTTTCCACACTGTACCTCTAAACTAAATAATATTGTGCATGAACAGGCCCTTCAGTCCACAATGTGCTTGCTGAACATGATACCAAGTTAAACTAATCTCTGTTTGAACGTGATCCATTCCCCTCGATTACTTGCATATCCATGTGCCCATCCAAAAGACTCTTAAAAGTCCCTATCATGCCTGCCTCCACCATCACCCTCGCCAATGTGTTCCAGGTACCCACCATTCTCTGTGTAAACAACCTTCCTTTTAAACTTTGTCTCTCTCACAAAGCCATGCCCTCTAGTCTTTGACATTTCCACCCTTGAAAAAGCAGTTAGTCTTGGAGTCATAGTCATACAGCATGGAAACGGGTCCATCGGCCCAACTCGTCCGTGCTCCATCTAAGCTAGTCCCATTTACCTGCATTAGCCCCATATCCCCCTGATCTTATCCATGCACCTGTCCAAGTGTCTTTTAAATGCTGTTATGCGACCTGCCTCAACCATCTCCCTTGACAGCTCATTCCATATACCCACCAATCCCTGAGTGAAAACGTTGCCCCTCAGGTCCCTATTAAATCTTGCTCCTCTCCACCCACAAAAGATAAAGTCCTAGTCTTCCAAACCTCTCCCTATAGCTCAGCGATTCTAGTCCTGGCAGCATCCTCATGAATTTTCTCAGCACTCTTTCCAGTTTAACGGCTTCTATGTAACTAAAAGTCTCATCCAGACCACTTCCTGTCTGCACTGTATAGAGTTTTTAGAAAACAATGCTACCATATATCGTTATGATTTTTGCCCATCTTACTCACAGTCCTCCTCCGCTGATACCCCGCAGATTTTTCTGATTGATGAAAAATAAAAAAGTTATGAGTGTTTAGAAAATCTTGAGATTGGCTGATTGGCACTCTCGTCTGTCAATCACCACGATGAAGGTAACGCCCCTTCCGGGGGGGGCAGGACTATAAAACCCAGGATGCCTGGACGTGAGTCATTCCCTCTGGAAGATCGCGAGGGAGAGTTCACAGCTGTGATTCTAAGCTGTGAATCAACTGAACTTTGAGTCTGCAATGTACTTGCAATAAATGATTTGTTAGCCCTTAATGACAATGCAATGAGTTGTTTGGCAATTTGGTGGCCTACACTCTGCTTGAAATGCTATGAATTTGAATTTGGTGGGTTGCACTTTGCATGCAATGCTATGAAATTAAAGTTGGTGGCGTGCACTCTGATTAAAATGCTGTGAAATTGAATTTGGTGGCCTACACTCTGCTTGAAATGCTATGAAATTGAATTTGGTGGCCTGCACTCTGCTTGAAATGCTGGAAATTGAATTTGGTAGCCTGCACTCTCCTTCAAATGCTGTGAAATTGAATTTGGTGGCCTGCACTCTGCTTGGAATGCTGTGAAATTGAATTTGGTGGCCCGTGCTCTGCTTGGAATGCTGTGAAATTGAATTTGGTGGCCCGTGCTCTCGTTGGAATGGAAAATGGAATTTGTAGTGCTGCACTTATTGTCAGGGCACATACGTGGAGGTACTTGCAATCTCGGGCTTGTCCCGGCAGCTCAGTCCTGGTCACGAAGGAGGAGGTGTGATGATCTTGAGCTTCTCCCTGCAGTTCACCCTTGCCATGAAAGAAGGCACTGGCAGTCTCAGGCTTACCCAGGTGGCTCAGCTTTGGGCTTGAAGAGGCTGCCCTGGTGGTCTTAGGCTTAACCTGGCAGCTCACTCTTTGCCTCTGTGTGTGGGCACAGTCCTTGGTTGTGTGTGAACAGATAAGAGGCACTGTAGTCTAATGCTTGCCCCAGTCATTCACACTTGGTGACTGTGGAGGTACTGACTGTCTAGGACTTCTTCCCAGCTGCTCAATCTTGATCACACGGTTATCTTAGGTTAGCCCTGTGGCTCAGTCTTCCTCAAACCTTCAACAGGGAATGGAGCAGCAAGGCACCCCACATCCTTTCACCTCCTTTCACCTTTCTCCTTTCTCCTTCTTTCTGCCCTGATTTCTCACTGGAATGTCTGGGTTTGATCAGGCATAAGGTGAAGTGCTATTTAGACCCAGTTGTTATTACTTATGCTGAGAATTGGCCTTTCCTGGCCTGTCAGCCAGAGATAGGGATCAGAGGTGTGTCACAAGAAAGAGACAATAGACAATAGACAATAGACAATAGGTGCAGGAGTAGACCATTCGCCGATTCGAGCCAGCACTGCCATTCAATGTGATCATGGATGATTATCCCTAATCAGTACCCCGTTCCTGCCTTCTCCCCATATCCCCTGACTCCGCTATTTTTAAGAGCCCTATCTAGCTCTCTCTTGAAAGCATCTCAAGAACCTGCCTCCACCACCCTCTGAGGCAGAGAATTCCGAAGACTCACCATTCTGTGAGAAAAAGTGTTTCCGCGTCTCCATTCTAAATGGCTTACTCCTTATTCTTAAACTGTGCCCCCAGGTTCTGGACTCCCCCAACATCGGGAACATGTTTTCTGCCTCTAGCTGTCCAAACCCTTAACAATCTTATTGTTAAAGAAGGAACTGCAGATGCTGGAGAATCGAGGGTTACACAAAAAGCTGGAGAAACTCAGCGGGTGCAGCAGCATCTAAGGTGCGAAGGAGATAGGCGACGTTTCGGGTCGTTGCTGCACCCGCTGAGTTTCTCCAGCTTTTTGTGTAACCCTTAACAATCTTATATGTTTCAATTAGATTAGATTAGATTAGATTAGATTCCTTTATTGTCATTCAGACCTTACGGTCTGAACGAAATTGTTACCATACAGTCATACATATAATACAAACAAAACACACAATAAACACATATCCACCATCCACCACAATGAGTTCACCAGGCACCTCCTCACTGTGGTGGAAGGCAAAAGTCTTAAGTCCCTGTCTTCCTCCCTCCTAGTTCTCCCTCTGCGCTGAGGCGATCCAGGCCGCTGACGCCGCTGGAGCACCGCCGCTCTGAATCAGGCCGCCGCCGCCGCTGGAGCACCGCAGCTCTAGGCGGACCGAAGGGAGAGACTAAGATTCTGTTTCTCCCACCCCCCACCCCACACTTACACAACCTAATAAAACAAAATTCTACCAACCAATCACAAAAAGACCCAAAAAAAAGAAACAGACGGACTGCAGGTGAGCCGCAGCTGCCAGCCAGCGCGGCCACTTCAATGAGATCCCCTCTCATCCTTCTAAACTCCAGAGTGTACAAGCTCAGCTGCTCCATTCTCTCAGCATATGACAGTCCCGCCATCCCGGGAATTAACCTTGTAAACCTACATTGCACTCCCTCAATAGCAAGAATGTCCTTCCTCAAATTAGGGGACCAAAACTGCACACAATACTCCAGGTGTGGTCTCACTAGGGCTCTGTACAGCTGCAGAAGGACCTCTTTGCTCCTATATTTGATTCCTCTTTCTAATTTTCAACATGCCATTCGCTTTCTTCACTGCCTGCTGTACCTGCATGCTTACTTTCATAGACTGATGAACAAGGACCCCCAGATCCCATTGTACTTCCCATTTTCCCAAATTGACGCCACTTAGATAGTAATCTGCCTTCCTGTTTTTGCTAACAAAGTGGATAACCGCACATTTATCCGCATTAAACTTCATGTGCCATGCATCTGCCCACTCCCCCAACCTGTCCAAGTCACCCTGCATTCTCATAGCATCCTCCTCACAGTTCACACTGCCACTCAGCTTTGTGTCATCTGTAAATTTGCTAATGTTACTTTGAATCCCTTCATCAAAATCATTGATGTATATTGTAAAGAGCTGCGGTCCCAGCACCGAGCCTTGCGGTATCCCACTAGTCACTGCCTGCCATTCTGAAAGGGACCCGTTAATCCCTACTCTTTGTTTCCTGTCTGCCGACCACTTGTCTATCCATGTCAGCACACTACCCCCAATACCACGTGCCCTAATTTTGCCCAATAATCTCCTATGTGGGATCTTATCAAATGCAATCTGTGCGTACGTGTGTTTCTGTAGTTTTGTGTTATCTAGAGGCTTATGACAGAATTCACATAATTTGACTGGTTCCTAAAAAAATGGATTCACATAATAATCTGTTTTACTTTATGCAAATGACTTCTAGACTCAGTACGTGATTCAAACACATCTTTAATCAGCACTAAAACTTAACAGCACGAAGGATGATCATTTGTCAACACACCCTGGCTGCTCCAACTGTCGGTGCTGCGAAATAGTGTTAGTATAAGTATTACAGTGGGCTGGAGTTAGAGATGCTGGCTGGTGTGTGATTGGTTAACATGCAACATCAATCTACATTTTAGTTTGAAGAAGATATACTGGATATCTGTCTTTAAATTATTAAACAACAGCTTTAAGCCTAACATTAAAAAAAATAGAATCTTTAGAAAGAAATAAGAAAAGCTAAAAGAAGATATGAGGTTGATTTGGCAAGAAAGGTGAAAGTAAATCCAAAGGGTTTCTTCAGCTATATTAATAGCAAAAGGATAACGGGGGATACAATTGGACCATTAGAGAGCCAGAATGGACAGCTATCTGCTGACGCAAAAGAGATGGGGGAGATATTGAATAATTTATTTTCTTCGATATTCACCAAGGAGAATGATATTGAACTCTGTGAGGTAAGGGGGAAAAAGTAGAATAGCTATGGAAACTATGAGATTCAAAGAGGAGGAAGTACTGACACTTTTGAAAAATATAAAAGAGGATAAGCCTCCAAGTCCTGACAGGATATTCCCTAGGACATTGAGGGAAGTTAGTTTAGAAATAGCAGGAGCTATGACAGAAATATTTCAAATGCCATTAGAAACGGGAAGGTAGGTAGGTGGTGATGTGGATAATGAAGTAGATTTTCAAAGTCTACAGAGAGATTTGGGCCATTTGGAAGAGTGGGCTGAACGATGGCAGAAGGAGTTTGATGCTGATAAGTGTAAGGTGCTACATCTTGGCAGGACAAATCAAAATAGGACGTACATGGTAAATGGTAGGAAATTGAGGAATGCTGTGGAACAGAGGGATCTAGGAATAACTGTGCATAGTTCCCTAAAGGTGGAATAGGTAGCATAGGTAGCAAGGTAGAAGCAATAGGTAGCAAGGTGAAAAGTAAAAGTGGCAGGCAGACAATTCCAGGGCAAAAATCAAAAAGGGCCACTTTTCAACATTATATGTATAAGGGGTAAGAGTGTTGTTAAAAACAAGCCTGAACGCTTTGTGTCTCAATGCAAGGAGCATTCGTAATGAGGTGGATGGGTTGAATGTGCAGATAGTTATTAATGAATATGATATAGTTGGGATCATGGAGACATGGCTCCAGGGTGACCAAGGCTGGGAGCTGAACATCCAGGGATATTCAATATTCAGGAGGGATAGACAGAAAGGAAAAGGAGGTGGAGTAGTGTTGCTGGTTAGAGAGGAGATTAACGCAATAGAAAGGAAGGACATTTGCTTGGAGGATGTGGAATCGATATGGGTAGAGCTGCGAAACTCTAAGGGGCAGAAAACGCTAGTGGGAGTTGTGTACAGGCCACCTAACAGTAGTAGTGGAGTTGTGGATGGCATCAAACATGAAATTAGAAATGCGAGCGACAAAGGTAAAACAGTTATAATAACTACATATAGATTGGGTGACACCATGAAGAGCAGCATTGAATTCAGCTCCTGCTAAAATCATGTAAAAAGCTGTTTCTAAAGTTGGGACTGATTTAAAAACTTCCATCGGCGGCTGCTTGTTGTCGTGGGAGTGATAGCAGCATACAGAAAATTTCGAGAAATGTCGAGAAAATTTGAGTTTTAATAGGACCTTTAGATGAAAAAGGGAAAACATCAACGGGGTCAGAAGAAATGGACTATCAGACTCCGGCTGGAAGAAGATTTGGCAGCCCGCCAAACAGCAACTGAAAGCTCAGACGAAGAAGCTGATTCTCAACAAGCAATATCTGAAATGGCTACAAAAGGAGAGACAAAAGGGACAGAAAAGGAGAAAGAGATGAAGTAGCGGGAACAAACAGTAAGAGCTAATCTTACTAAAGATCTTACCGCAGATCTCACTAAGGAATTCCCTAAAATGCTCACTAATATGAATAAGACACTGGCGAACAAGTTATCTAAAATGGAAGTTAATGTCTCCAAGAAAATAGCTGCTGCGCGTGATGAATCAAAGGAACAGTTTGACTTTTTGAAGCAACAGTTGTCGGATCTGGAGCAGAGGACAACTCAGGAATTTGCGAGAATGGAATATGAGTATAATACGAATTTGATGAACTGACTGAAGGAGTTGATAAGTCGATAGAAGATATGAAGGTTGAAATACGTGAGATGTCTCGGGAAATATCAACCCTGAAAGAAGAACAAGGGGTTAATCGGGAGCAATTGAATAAATTGACAGATAAAATTCAAGATTTTGAAGCTAGCGCAAGGAGACAGAACTTGAGGATTGTTGGAGTAAAGGAGGGACAAGGGATAGGAATTTTACTGACCGAACTTGTTACTAAAATACTCAAAGATGTCTTTAAGTTGAAGGAAAACCCGAGGATTGATGTGGCTCATCGGGTAGGTCGCTTCAGAAGAGAAATAAATGCTTCCCCAAGACAGATTATTGTAAAGTTTTTGGACATTTCAAGTTTGGATAAACTTATGAAGATGATACCCACATGGGGAGAGGCTAACATTTGATGGAGAGACTGTCAGATTCTACAGGGACTACCCACGCAAAATATTGGAGAGGAGGAACAAGTTCAAAAGAGCAAGCAGCATTCGACAAGGTAATTCAGAGGTGAAATACGGAGTGGTGTTTCCCGCGAAGATGAAAATTAATTACAACTCTATTCAACGCGCCAGATTTGGCATTTAATTACGCACAAGAAATTGTAAAGAAAATAGAAAAAAGTGAAGTAAAGGGTGATGATTAAATGTGTATTAGGAAACTGTGCTGTAATTAAGATGGTGGAACTGCTGTAGACATTAACCAGACAGGTTTATCTGTCAGGAATGTGTATGCAATGAACATGCCCTGGTTTCAACCTTGATAAGGAGAAGATAAATAATTGAAAGGAGAACATTTTGAAGCAACGCGATCAGACTTGAAAGGAAATTATGGACTTAAGAAATGTTTTATTTAATACAGTATATATGTAAATTAAAGAATGAACTAACTATATAAACTTAATATTACTAATTAATGGTTATGCTATTATATTAATTTTATACTAATATGATTAACCAAGGTATTAACCTAATGGATTTAGGGGATAAGGGGCATATAGAGATGATTATTATTAACAGATATATAAGGTTCATTTGGCTGAAAAGAAATGAAATATAATTTAGGATGTCTACTAACACACTAAATTAATGAAAAGGGGTACAAGAATATTATAACATCATAAACTTGTGGGAAGAAAGTGGCATTAATGATCCGGAAAAGTTCCAGAGGTTTGGGCTGGAAGATGGTTGTATTTTAGATGAGAAATGAAACCGTTGAAACAGGCTGGTAATAAAGGTACAGATGAATACTGTATATTTAGACAGGGACAGGGCAGGTGTTCGCATGTTTTTGTAAGTCTATGATTCGGGGATTATGAGCAAGTAACATAGAAGGTTTAAAATTGGGGTAAAAAAGAGAATATTTGAAACAGTAAAGATGACTTTTTTTTCTTCTTTAGATATATTAATATATATTAAGATATATTTAGATGAAACGGCATGTAGTTATAAATGCCATTGTAATTAGGGGGCTGAACTCAATGTATAATTCCATCTACGGAGGTCAATCAATTTTTTGCAATCATAGATGGCTTCTTATATTTAGAGTATGACCTTTTTGATACCTTAAATTCATGGTTTTTTGTTGTTGTTGTACTTACTTTTATGTGGCTTATTTAACAATTTTTCTTTTTTTCCTCACTATTTTTCAACACACCTTTCTCTTTTTCTTATGGAGGTTCAATATACGGAGGAGAGGTAAAATAACGTCAGAAGTGTGGGATGATACCCATATACCCAAACGTCTGAGGTACCTAACTACACCACATGAAGTAAAATCATGAAAACCTATTTATGATGCCGGATAATAAGGAAAAAAAGAATGGAGGAGTCACATTTTGCAGTTGGAATATTAGGGGTGTGAATGATCCAATTAAAAGGGGCAAGATTATGGCCCATTTAAAATCTTTAAAGGTGGATATCGCTTTTCCGCAAGAAATGCATACGATACTACAAACACAGATGAGACTAAGGGCAAACTGGATAGGCCAAACGTATCACTCGTCATTTACTGCTAAAGCTAGAGGAATGGCTATTATTATTTGGAAAGGTATACCATTTATATTAAAGGATACAATATCTGATAAAGAAGGAAGATACACGTTAGTGGCGGGAGAAATTTATTCCACTCCACTGACTCTGATAAATATTTACGCACCAAATGTTGATTATCCCCAATTTTTAAAGCAAATGATGGATAAAATAGATGAGTATAATTTTCAAAATGTAATATTAAGGGGGGACTTTAACTGTGCTATAGATTCATACTTAGACAAATCAATAAAATTAAGGAAGGGTAGCGCTAAATCCAAGTCTAGTGAATTCTTAAATACTTATATAAAAAACACTAATATAACAGATGTATGGGGAATAGCTAATCCAACAGGAAGGGAATATTCTAGAGGAGGTAGCAATTAAACATTAGGATAATCCCAGCCTTAACTACCTCCTCTGGCAGCTCGTTCCATACACCACGCACCCTTTGTGTGAAAAAGCTACCTCTCAGATTCCTGTTAATTTCTGAAATATTGGTCATAAATTTGCTGCAAAAATGCTCCAGAATAAGACTCAGAATGCTAACCCATTATTTTTTACGAAAATATTTAATAATATCCCTATAGCTGCAGAACATAACTTAATAATTGGAGGAGATTTTAATTGTACTTTGGATAATTATTTAGATAGATCGTCAACAAAAAGTAAATCTATTTCTAAGTCAAGCATACTTATAAATTCCTTTATTAGTACAGCAAACGTTAAGGACATCTGGAGAATAGATAATCCAATAGGACGAGAATATTCATTTTTCTCACCTGTATTTGGAACTTACTCGAGGATAGACTATTTTTTAATAGATTCAAAATTACTTCCATTTACATATGATTCAAAATATCATAATATTATTATTTCAGATCACGCTCCATTAACTTTTAAGATAAAATTAAAAGATATAATTATAAAATCTAATAATTGGAGGTTTAATCCCGAAATATTAAAGGATAAGGCTTGTTATGATTATCTGGTAAAACAGATTAAATTATTCTTTGAAACTAATGACAAACCTGAAGTTTCACCATCATTACTTTGGGATACATTTAAAGCATTTATGCGCAGAGCTATAATATCGGCACAAGCATACTTTAATAAAGAAAATAGAAAGACGGAACAAAACTTGGAAAAAGAGATAAAACAATTAGATATGGAGAATACAAAACAGCCCTCTAAATTGTTAAGTAATAAAATTGCAATATTAAAATATAAACTAAATAAAATATATTCCAATCAAGTAATTAAACTTTATCAACAAACTAAACAAGTGCACTTTGAATTTGGAGATAAACCGCAAAAATTGTTGGCTCGACAACTTAGAAAGCGAGAGGACGAAAAAATGATACATAGAATTAGATCTGAGAATGGCAATATATCGACCTTACCAAAAGATATCAATGATATATTTTTACAATATTATCAAAGTCTTTATTCATCAAAAATAACAGGACAAATGGATGAAATGGATACATTTCTACAAAAATGTAATATTAACAGCTTAGATCAGGGAGGTAGAGACTTGTTAAATGCGGATATATCAATAAAAGATATTGAGGAGTCAATCGGATCATTAAATAATGGAAAAGCAGCAGGGCCGGATGGCCTGAGTACAGAATTTTATAAGAAATTTCAAGATCTGATCTCCCCAAGATTACATGCAGTGTATAAATATACATATGAACAAGGAAAATTGCCGGAATCCCTAAATGAATCTACAATTACACTAATTCCTAAGGTTGACAAGGACTTGGAAGACCCAGGATCATATAGAGCAATTGCTCTTTTAAATACAGATCAAAAAATTTTAGCTAAAGTTTTATCACGAAGATTAAGTTTGGTGATTACTAAAATAATACACCATGATCAAACAGGTTTTATCCCAAAGCGTTACTCATCTTATAATTTGAGACGATTATTTAATATCATATATTCAAAAAGAGTTGGGGATAGGGATTTAGCTGTTTTGTCCTTAGATGCAGAAAAAGCATTCGATCAGGTTGAATGGCCATATTTATTTAGAATAATGGAGAAATTCCAATTGGGGGATAGATTTTGTAAATGGATAAGAATTCTATATTCGAATCCCACTGCAAGAATATTAACTAACCAAATATTGTCAGCTAAATTTAAGCTTCATAGGGGTTGTAGACAAGGATGTCCGCTGTCGCCTTTGTTATTCGCTATGGTGATAGAGCCTTTAGCTGAAAGGATTAGATCTGAACCAGAAATATATGGATATAATACTGATACTACAACTAATAAAATATCTTTATATGCAGATGATGTATTAATTTATATTACAAAACCAGAGATCTGTATACCCAAGCTATTTAATGTTATAACTAAATTTGGCAGATTTTCTGGATATAGAATTAACTGGAATAAAAGTGAGATTATGCCTATAACCGGAATAAGATCAAATATATTGCAACAATATCCACTAAAAATAGTTACGGATAAATTTAAATATTTAGGTATTAATGTATCTAAATCCTATAACTCATTAATTAAATCTAATTATCCCCTATTATTAGATAAACTTAGAAAAAATATTTTATACTGGAAAACACTTCCTATATCTATGATTGGTAGAATAAATGCTATAAAAATGATCTTTTTACCACAACTGCTATACTTGTTTCAAGCTATTCCTTTCTATCTCCCAAAGAGTTTTTTAAAAAAAATAGATAACATTGTCAATAGTTTTATTTGGGATTATAAAAATCATAGAATAAGTAAAAAACATTTATGTAAATCAAAAATAAATGGAGGATTAGCACTTCCAAATTTTTTGTACTATTTTTGGGCAGTCCAGATTAAGAATATGAATTTTTGGTGGGTAAATTTGGATTACGAACCAACGTGGTTAAAGATGGAAAAGGAAGATTGTTTACCTTTTAATGTAAGTTCAATTCTTTTTGCGCCAAGAGAAATACAAAATAAAATTTATAGGAACAACCCTATAATTCATAGCAATAGACGTATTTGGAAACAAATAGTCAAGACTTTATGTTTGGATAATTTGTCACTTAAACTACCAATTATGAATAACCCTTTATTTAAACCCTCTATATTAGATAGGGGGTTTAGACAATGGGAGGATTTAGGAATTTATAGGATTGAACATCTGTATAGAAAGGGAAAATTTATTTTATTTCATGAGTTACAAGAAATTTATGGGTTACCACCACATAATTTGTTTAGGTATCTACAAATTAGAGATTATATTAAGTCTAACACACAAGATTATAAAATTAAAGAACCAGGATTATTAGATGAAGTATTTAATAAACATCCAAATTCAGAAAAATTTATAGCTTATATATATAATCTTATTTTGGATAGGGAGAATCCAACAACAGAAATATACCGTCAAGCATGGGAAAATGAAATTGGTTTATCTATAACAAAAGAATCTTGGGAAGAAAGTTTACAACGCATACATCGCTGTTCATTAAACGCGAGGCATACATTGATACAATTTAAAGTTTTATATAGGTTACATTATTCAAAAACCAAATTAAATAGAATTTTTCCTAATGTCTCTCCTATTTGTGATAAATGTCAGAATTTAGAGGCTAATTTAATACATAGTTTTGTAACGTGTTCAAAACTTAGTTATTATTGGACAGAAATCTTTAGAGTTATATCTGAAGTTCTTAGAGTTAAACTGGATCCAGAACCAAAGTTAATAATATTAGGAATTCCGGATTCACAATGCGTATTAACAGTAAATCAAAGAATTTTCTTAGATTACTGTTTGATAATAGGGAAAAAAATAATATTGAAATTTTGGAAGGGAACATTAACCCCCATAATTAAAATGTGGACAGCAGAGATGTTGGAGACTTTGTATTTGGAAAGAATCAGATTTGTCCTAATGGACAAATGTGAAATCTTTGAACAAATATGGTCTCCATATATACAATATTTGAAGGGCTAGCATTAGTTCTTGGCATTACTACTCAATGGGTACTAGACAGGATTTGACGAAAAAAATATGGATTTTCTAATTGGGTTTTGTGTACACGTCTCCGCAATACGACGTTATAATTACAATACATTTTGTTGTTTCTATCTTAAATATTCATATTATACCATATATTGTTCATAAAGGGGAATTATATATATATACTGAATAGATATATACTAAGTAGTGTTTGTTTTCTTTTTCTTTTTTTTTTCTTTGACTTTTTATCTTTTTTTATTATTCAAACACAATCATTTTCTTTCTTTTTTTTTCGATTTAAAGTCTATTCCTTTTTTCTTATTCTTTCTTTATTTCTAAAAAACAGAAGATAATAATAGTGAATATGATAGTTGTACATTTACTGAATTACGTTGGTATTGGTAAATTTGTTTTACTACTTGGAAATTACTACATCTAATAAAAATATTATTAACAAGACTCAGAATGCATCAGAGAGCATCTAAAACCCCAGAGCTTCCAGGGCCCGCTTAAGGGCCCTGGAATCGAGGGACTTCACGCTTTGCGCTCGTGATGTGCGCAGTGCGCACATTATTTCATGTTACATTTTTTGTAATCCTGTCATGCCACCCACCTTTTTGCAAAGCTTCTTACTGGCCTGTCAATTTACACAAACATCCATCACAGTGACTCTCCTGCAGACAGCTCCTCACTGTGATGGAAGGTAAAACAAGTCTTATCACTTACTTGCATCTTCTCTCGCGGTCAGGCAGTCAAAACTGCTGCATTGAGGCGATCGAGGCTCCCGATGTTGAAGCCCCCGCCGGGTGATTGGATATCCCGCAGTTGTAGTAAACCGCGCGGGGCAATCTCTGTGAATTGGACAGGAGTCTGGTGAAGGATGATTGTACACTGACAAAGGAAATGCTAAAGAGATTTGGGCTGCTGGACACAACATGCTGAGCCTGACTTACACAATACAAAGTAATCATCAGGGTTTGTGCTGTTCACATCAGCATCAATACTCACTGTTGTAATGTGCTCTGTAAATTGGTGCAGCTGCAATGAACATTGACAGGACTCCATACACCAGGGAAACATAACGATGTTCTGTCAAAGAGATTCCATTGGAGGTCGTGACTGACGCAGGTAGATGCTTGCGCATGCACATATGCCCCACAACCCAAAACATATTTCACTGGTACTTCAGAAATGGATCTTTATGAATTTCTGTGCATGTGTCTGTTTATTGTTGTCATTCCACTGACATATAGTCATAGAATCAGTGAAACAACCCCATCAGCACACCACATCCAGGCCTGTCTTTTGGCCCAAATACTCTCATCCCATTTGATGCCTATTAATTTTGAATGCTTCTATGCCTCACCTATTTAAGTGCATCGTATGGGAGAAAGTGAATGAAAACGGATAAAGCATTAGTGCTGCCGTAGTGGGATAGTACGTTGGAGGCACAAGAGCCTGTAGATGTTGGAATTAGGAGCAACAAAACAAAATTGCTGGATGAACTCAGAGAATCAATCGACAGTTGATGTTTTGGGGTGAGGATCAACTGGATTACAAGTTGGCCTTGCTCTGGACAAAACTGTAAATGTAATTCATGTAGATTCAGATTTCCACGATATTGTCCACACCTTCTGTAGGAGGCCAGCACAGAGGACAACTGTAAATGCTTGGAAGTCATCTGGCTTGGACTTTCAGCGGTGGAGTGGATGTCCATCCCTCCCAGATCACCCTACTGCAATATTCAGCCTACTATGCAATATTACAATAATCATCAGCTCTACTATGGAGAAAGACAAGAACAGGGATGTAATGCTGAGGGGCTAGAAGGCACTGGTCAGGCCGCATTTGGAGTATTGTGAACAATTTTGGGCACCATATTGGAGGAAGGGTGTACTGGCTCTGGAGAGGGTCCAGAGGAACTTTACAAGCATAATCCCAGAAATGAGTGGTTAACCTATGAGGAGCGTTTGATGGCACAGGACCTGCACTCGCTGGAGTTTAGAAGGATGTGGGGGACCTCATTGAAACGTATCGAGTAGTGAAAGGCTGGGATTGAGTCGGTGTGGAGAGGAATTATTCACTAGAGAGTGTGTCTAGGATTAGTGGTCATTGCCTCAGAATTAAAGGATGTTCCTTTAAGAAGGAGGTGAGGAGGAATTTATTTCATCAGAGGGTGGTGAATCTGTTGAATTCTTTGCCACAGAAGGCCATGGAAACCAAGTCAATTGATGTATTTAAGGCAGAGATAGATATTCTTGATTTGGATTATATCAGAGGTTATGGGGAGAAGGCAGGAGAATGGGGTTAGGAGGGAGAGATAAATCATCTCTGACATGGCTGCCTTTGGAGCGGGGAGAGCTGTGGTGGCGCTCGGCTGCGACCCGACTTTGGAGCTTCGGAAGCTCCGGCTGCAGGCCCGGTGGACAGGAACATCGGGAGTTCCAGGTCCCTGGTGGGAGACGGCTTTTCGGAGCTCCCGCAACGGCAACTTCTCCCGCTGGAATCGCGGGGTTTAAAGGACACGAAGCGGGGCCTAACATCGCCCAACGCGGGTTAGCGGCCACAGGACTTACCATCCTCCGCCGGGGGCTCTAACATCGGAGTCCCAGTTCGCCTAGATGCTGCAGTTGGAATGCTGGACCGTGGGTGAAGAACAGAGGGAAGAGATAAGACTTTGCCTTCCATCACAGTGAGGAGGTGTTGGAGACTCACTGTGATGGATGTTTGTGTAAACTGTGTTAAGTCTGGGTCTTAGGTTTTTTTGTAATGTAAAAAAAAACTGTAGGAAATGAAATTTTGTTCAAATCTAGTTGGGTTTTTTTAACTTCACATTTATTGACATAACAAAATACACATACAGGCAAAACAAAGAGACACACAAAAGACAATCACAAAATGACAATATACAAATCACCGAACCTCTATTTACATCACATCGGATCCTCTTAACATTCTATCATAGAAGCATCTTATTCACAGGCACCATAGCAAGCTCATCCATTCATATCCTTAATCAATCTTGGCATTTGTAATAGTATTGGTTTCCATTTAATATTAAAGGCATCGGTCCTCAACTGGAGTTTAGCAGTTATACTTTCCATCAAGTATACATTTTTCAATCTTTCCCTCCACTGTTGAACATTTGGGGACATTTCCTTTCTCCATAGCACTGTTATCATCTTTCTAGCAATCAACAGCATCACCCCAAGCAAATATTTCTGATTTTGAATATCTGTTGCTGCTGGAGTATCTCCTAATACAAAACAAGCTGGTTCCAAAGGTAGATACACTCCCAGAATTGATTTCTCTACCTGGATGTCTCTCCAGTATTGGTACAATTTGGTACAATCCCACATTGTCTCCAGCATAAATTTGAGGTGTTACTGTATCTTGCCAACACTAAAGGGGTCCTAAATACTCTAATTTCAATTTTCCAGTCGAACTCCCTCCAAGAGGGGCTGCTTGTCAGCTTATGGCCCAAGAGACATGTCCTTTCCCATGTTCCATCTGTAATAATAATGTTCATCTCCAATTCCCATTTCTGTTTTGTTTCTATAGTATTTCCTTTTATATAGTCTTGAAGTCCTTGATATAAATGGGATATCAAATTATTTTGTAACGCTCCCTCTGTAGTCATCAAGAAAGTATTTTCCAAATTTGAAGGTAGTCTACATATCTGCTCCCAATCTACAAGTGTCTGTAAGTAGTGCCGTATTTGGATGAACCTGAAGAAATCCGACTCTGACAGTCCAAATTCATTCTGCAAGTGCTCGTAAGATTTCAAGACTCCGCCACAAAAAAACTGGTCCACAGTAATAAGCGTTTTATCTGCCCAGTTTCTAAATCCCTTATCAATTTTGCTGGTTATAAAATTGGGACTAGCAGCTATCCTCATTGCTCTAGATATCGAATTAAAAAGATTTAATTGCTTTCTTATAGCTAACCACGTTTTCATCGTGAATTTAATCCAATCGTTATCTACTTTTAATTTCTTCCAATTCGCTTGAGTTAGAAATGGGAGCCCAGCTAGGGCAATACTCGGACATGCATTTTGTTCTATTTTCACCCATCCCGTTTCCTCATTGTTTGTTAACCATGTTATCACGGTTCTCAGCTGCGCTGTCCAATAATAATATTTAAAGTTGGACATATTCAGGCCCCCTTTTTGTTTTGATAACAACAGTGTCTTCAGTCTGACTCTGGTCCTCTTATTTTGCCACCCAAATCTTGTTAACTCTTTGTCTAACACCTTAAATGCCACGCCAGGGACCGCCACTGGTAAAGATTGAAATAAGAAAAGCAGTCGGGGCAAAATGTTCATTCAAACAACTTTCACTCTACCAATTAAAGATAAAGGGAGAATATCCCTTCTGTGCATATCTACCTTAATATTCTTGAGTAATTTACCATAATTAGCTTCATACAATGCAGTGATAGAGGAAGTGATGACAATACTTAAATATCTAAAAGCCTCCTGAGACCAATGGAACCTGACCTGATCATTTACTTGCGAGCGCCACAGACGTGACAGCATCATTGCTTCTGATTTTGAGTCATTTATTTTATATCCCGACATTTCTCCATATTCTTGTTGTTTGAATGACAATAAACAGCATTCCATTCCATCAGCCATGATTGAATGGCAGAATAGACTTGATGAGTCAAATAGCCTAATTCTACTCCTATCACTTATGACCTCATGAGCAGCTTCATTGGAAACTGTCCACAACATTCTCTAGCCACACATCATCCTGTCTTGGAGAATTATTGCTCAATGTTTGACTATGGTCATCCACAATATCCTGATATGAGTGATCAAATAATAAAATTCAAGGGTTTTTTTCAAACTCGTACAGCAAATTGAATATTTCATCCAAGAACTATGCGGTCATTCAGATGAGATTTACTAGAATGTTGCCTGGGTTTCAGCACCTAAGTTACAGAGAAAGGTTGAACAAGTTATGTCTTTATTCTTTGGAGCGCAGAAGGTTAAGGGGGGACTTGATAGGTCATTAAAATGATGAGAGGGATAGACAGAGTTCACGTGGATAAGGTTTTTCCATTGAGAGTAGGGAAGATTCAAACAAGAGGACATGATTTGAGAATTAAGTGACAGACGTTTAGGGGTAACATGAGGGGGAACTTCTTTACTCAGAGAGTGGTAGCTGTGTGGGATGAGCTTCTAGTGGAAGTGGTGGAGGCAGGTTCGATTTTATCATTTAAAAATCAATTGGATAGGTATATGGACTGGAAAGGGATGGAGGGTTATGGTCTGAGTGCAGGTAGATGGGACTAGGTGAGAGTAAGTGTTCGGCATGGACTAGAAGGGCCGAGATGGCCCGTTTCCGTGCTGTAATTGTTATATGTTTTATGTTACATATCATCCAAAATGTTGGGCTCCTGCCTGCAATTTCAGAAGCAAAATATTCCAACATGATACAAGTTGGAGAAGAGTATCTACAAAAATATTCAATTATAATTGTTTAAATTTACTCCTCATAATCAAAAACGATCTTTGGAGTTTTGTTTCAGGATGCGAGTAAACCACGAGAATATAAAGGATCTTTGCTACCAGCATTAAATCCAAAGCCATTCTGCTCTATTGAGCTTGTATTTATTGTTGTAATATCTTCATGACTGTATGGACATTGCCCCCTGGTGTATTTGACAAGAAACAGATCCAAATGTGAATTGGGAAACTGACCTGAATCAAAAATACAGAAGAGTGATGCAGACAACAAAGAGATAAAGTTGAGTAGCTGGAAGAATACAAAGAAAGGCGTCAGCTGTACATGCCGCTTGTGCACGGGAAAGACAGACGGACACTCATTTCACCGTCGGTTACAGATGCATAATAAACAAACTCATGATATAATGAGTTACACAGTACAAGTGTGACCTCTGTACGTCCCCAGAACAAAAAAGATAATGAAGACAGATGCAGCAAAAGATGCTGCTGTGATCACCAGAGCTATTATGGGTGAGATAAAAGAGTCCTGATTGAGTAGCACCGATCCTGAAACCATTTCATGCTGTATTTCACGTTATTCATCATTACATTAAAAAAACAATTCAAGTCAAAACGCCGCCCTTTTGATACACACACACAGATACTTCAGTCAGCTTCCACTGACCTCACAATGCCCCCGCTAGGGCAGGGGGTCGCTAGATGGGAACCGACTTCAAGGGCGAGATCTTTATCTTGGGATCCGGCGACTACAAGTCCCTGGGCAAGTTCAACCAGAAAATTAGCTCACTGCAGCGGGTGAACGAGGAGCTGGTGAACCCGGAGATCAGTCTGTTCGAGGATGTCAACAAGAGGGCAAGTCCCGCATTGTCCAGCAGAAGGTGGATGAGCTGCAGAGAGGCCGACATTGAAGAGCTGGTCTCGTCTCACACACACACACACACGCACACACGCACACACACACGCACACACACACACACACACACACACACGCGCTCACACACACACGCGCACACACACACACGGAGACACATTCAAACACGCGCACACACACGCGCGCGCACACACACACACGGAGACACATTCAAACACACGCTCACACACACACGGAGACACATTCAAACACACGGAGACACATTCAAACACACGCTCACACACACACGCTCACACACGGACGCTCACATACGCACAGAGACACACTCACGCTCACACACAAACACACAGAAACACACACACACGGAGACACACACACACGGAGACACACACACACGGAGACACACACACTCACACATGCACACACACACCCTCACACACTCACACATGCACACACACACCCTCACACACAGACGCAAACACATACACGGACACACACAATCACACACACATGCAGACACACACTCTCACACACACACACTCACACACCCTCACACACAGACACACACTCACACACACGTGCTCACACACACACGGAGACACACTCACACACGCTCACACACACGCAGACACACACACGGACACACACACAGACACACACACTCACACACAGATGCTCATACAGACACGCAGACACATTCATACACACAGACACACACGCTCTCACACACACGCAGACACACTCACACACATATGCAGGCACACTCACACACACACACTCACACACGCAGACACACACACGCAGACACACACACACTCACACTCACTCAGACACGAGCACGCACAAACACACATGGTGACACATACACGCTGACACACACACAGACACACACACGGACACACACACTCACACACACATGCTCATACACACACGCAGACACATTCGCACACACGGACACACACGCTCACACACACGCACAAACGCAGACACACACGCAGACACACTCACACGCTCACACTCACACGCTCACACACACGCAGAAACACTCACACACACGGACACACACACTCACAAACACACGCTCACACACGGAGATACACGCACGCACACACGCTCACACACACACGCAGACACACTCACGCACACGCTCTCACACACACGCAGACACACTCACACACATGGACACACACACACACATGCAGACACACTCACACACACGGACACACACGCGCAGACACACACATGGACACACACACAGACACACACACTCACACACACATGCTCATCAGACACGCAGACCCATTCAAACACACAGACACACACGCTCTCACAAACACGCAGACACACTCACACACATATGCAGGCACACTCACACACACACACTCACACACACGCAGACACACACACACGCACACTCACGCAGACACACGCACGCAGACACACACACATGCAGACACACACACACTGACACACACACACACATGCAGACACACACATGCTGACACACACACTCACACACGCACGACGACACCCTCACACACACTCACACGCTTATACACACACGCAGACACATTCGCACACACGGACACACACGCTCACGCACACGCACACACGCAGACACACACGCAGACACGCTCACACAGTCACGCACACACGCTCACACACACACACGCAGAAACAGTCACACACACAGACACACACACTCACACACACACGCTCACACACGGAGACACACGCACGCACACATGCTCACACACACGCAGACACACTCACGCACACGCTCTCACACACGCAGACACACTCACACACGGACACACACACACACACACACATGCAGACACACTCACACACACAGTCACACACGCTCACACACACATACAGCCACACTCACACACGGACACACACGCTCACACACACATGCTCGCACACACACGCAGACATACACACACACACGTAGACACACTCAAACACAGACACACACGCACACTAACACACACGATCTCACACAAAAACACAATCACACACACGCACACACACGCTCACGCACACACGATCTCACAGACACAATCACACACGCTCACACGCAGACACACACTCTCGCTCACACTGACACATGCAGACAAACTCACACACAATCTCACACAGACAAACAATCAAACACACACACGCAGACACGCAGACGGACACACACGCTCACACACACGTTCACACACACGTTCACACGCAAACATGGACACATACGCTCACACTCACACACACATGCTCACGCAGATGCACACACGGACACACACACGGACACACACACTCACACACACACACGGACACACATGCTCACATTCACACACATGCTCACGCTCACACACACGGCCACGCTCTCACCCTGCCAGCCCTGCTGTTGAACCAGGCAATTAGTAACCCGACTGTGATCTTCATCTTACGCACCCACCCCCCCGAGTAACCCGACCTGCACCTTATCCCCTGGTAGAGCTGGAGTAACTCAGCGGGTCAGGCAGCATCTGTGGAGAACATGGATAGGTGACGTTTCACAGAGTGCTGGAGTACACGCATACCGATACACACACACACACACACACACACACACACACACACACACACACACACACACGGGAAGATATACGCACACATGCATACACACACATGCATACACACACACACATACACACACACACATGCAGCCGCAGACAGACAGAGACTGACACACACACACACACACACACACACATGCACATACACACACACACACACACACATGCACATACACAGGCAGCCACACACACACTAACACACATGCATAAAAAGACACACACACACACACATACATACACATACACACGCACACACACACAAGCACACACACACATACACAGAAAGACACATACACATATACGCAGACACACACACACACACATATACGCAGACACACACACAGACACACACACACAGACAGACACACACACACACAGAAAATCACACGCACATACACATGCGCACACGCAGACACACACATACACACATAAAGACACGCGCGCACACACACAAGCTGAGTGTGTGAGCCCTGGTACTGAGCTTGTGGAACTGTGTTCTGTTGTGGGATATTTCTGTGGGTTGAAGGACTCTGACCACTAATCACTCTATTTTACTGTCAACAATCCTATATTAGTTTTGCTAATTTTAAACGTCACCACAAAATGAGTCGCGCGTTTTAACTTTAATACCTCCCGGAATCAGAATGAAACACCAAGCATTTGTTTTAAATTTAATTTTCCAAAAGCTTTATGAGGGGCAAGAGTTGGACTAATAGCCCGGACATGGAGCCATACAGCACTGAAACAGGCCATTCGGCCCAACTCTTCCATGCTGACCTTGACGCCCCATCTGAGCCCACAAAGTCTGTATCGAACAAGATGCCAAAACCAACTCCTCTTAAACCGAACCCAATCCATTTCCCCCACTTGCAAGACGTAGTCATGGTGACAAGTATATTTCGACCCAGTTTGTGAGGTTTTCCGCCAGAAATTTAAATATGTGAACAGAAGAGAAATGATGTACCTTATGAAGGTAACCTGGCCAGTAATATAAATGAGGCCTATGGACGATTATAAGCCTATGGACAGTTTGTTGACCTGACCAGGAGGTCACAGAGTGACAGAGAAAGAGAAAGAGAGACACGGAGACACAGGGACACAGAGACACAGGGACACAGAAGCGCAGAGTTACAGAGACACAGAGACAAAGAGTCACAGACACAGAGTCACAGACACAGACACAGACACAGACACAGGCACAGGGTCACAGACACAGAGACAAAGAGTCACAGACACAGAGTCACAGACACAGACACAGACACAGAGACACAGGCACAGGGCCACAGAGACACACATACAAGCACATAGACACAGACACAGGCACAGAGACACAGACATGGACATACGGAGACAGAGTGTCACAGAGACATAGAGACACAGACACATCAAGACACAGACACAGACACAGGCACAGGGTCACAGACACAGAGCCACAGAGACACAGAGACATAGAGTTACAGTAACAGAGACACAGACACATGGAGACACATACACGGAGACACGGAGACACGGAGTTACAGCGACACAGAGTCACAGACACAGACACAGACACAGGCACAGGGTCACAGACACAGAGCCACAGAGACACAGAGACATAGAGTTACAGTAACAGAGACACAGACACATGGAGACACATACACGGAGACACGGAGACACGGAGTTACAGCGACACAGAATGATACAGCGTGGAAGCAGGCCATTTGGCTAAACTTACCCACACCGGTCAACAAGCCCCAGCGACAGTGGTCCCACCTGCCAGCGTTTGGCCCATATCCCTCCAAACCTGTCCGATCCACGTACCATTCTATGTGCTTCTTAAACGTTGGGATAGTCCCAGCTACTCAACCTACGCCTCACCTCCTCCCAGCTCCCCCTCCCCTCCTCCCGGCTCTCTCTCCCCTCCTCCCCGCTCCCCCTCCCCTCCTCCCGGCTCTCTCTCCCCTCGTCCCTCCGCCCGGGCCAGTGTCCCGTCGCTTTTCTGCTCATATAAAGAATGAAATAAACTCTGATCTCAATGCAAAATGCCTCCAGTTGTTTGTTGAGTAAATGGGGACGCGGTTGGCGGGGAGTGGGTCGGATAGACAGGTCTTGTTCCTCACGGCAGCGCTGCGGAGTTCCCGAGTCGGGGACAGGCTGGGGAAACGGCGCTCACCTCAAACACTCACACACTCACACACATACACTCACCCGCACACACACACACACACACTCTCTCTCTCCCTCTCTCGCTCACACACACGCACTCTCGCTTGCACACACTCACTCAGGCACACTCAGACACAGTTTCACCCGCACACACACGCACTCTCACTCACACACACTCACACTCACCGCGACACACACACTCACGCGCACACACACGCACTCTCACTCACACACACTCACACTCACCCAGACACACACACACACTCACGCGCGCGCACACACACACACGCAATCTCACTCACACACACTCACACACTCTCATCCAGACACACACTCTCACTCACACACACTCACTCAGGCACAGACACAAACTCTCACTCGCACTCTCACTCGCACACACTCAGACACACACGCACTCTCACACAGGCACACACCCAGGCACACACTCACACTCCCTGCGTTGGGGGGGGGGAGGGGGGGTGGGGGGGCGATGGTCGCGGACGTGTCTCTGACACCTCCGTCCAGCTGACGGAGCCTCCGGGCGCCGATCACTCGCCCGCTGGTCATTTCACTCGTTCACTGTTGATATCCGAGCGACCCGAACCCGAGGCGTTTGTGTGCATTAACACAGACGCTGGCAGCTCATGTACCGTCGGCGAGGACACATTTAGAGGATTGTGTTCAAGTCCTTCCAACAGACCGATTCATTACGCTCTCTGTTCCATAGTTACTCTTGGACTGAAATACACATATGTTATTCTTAAATTCTTCCTCGCCAACATTTTTGAATCTGAACAATAAATGCTGGAGGGTACAAATTCCACGCAGGCATGTACAATGCAGAACAACAAATCCTAGTGGAGATCAAATCCACGCCGATAGGCACGTAACACACACAATACAAAATAAGGAATCCTGGTGAGATACAAATCCCCACAGGCAGGCACGTAACTTACACAATGGTCCCTGGGATGGCGGCACTGTCAGGGAGAGGTTGGGGCAAATTCGGACTTTAATCCCGTAGGTTCACGAGATTGATCCCTGGGATGGGGGGACTGTCATATGAGGAAAGATTGAAAAGACTAGACTTGTATTCACTAGAGTGTAGGAGGATGAGGGGAGAAACATATAAGATTATAAAAGGACTGGACAAGCTAGATGCAGGAAAAATGTTCCCAATGTTGGGCGAGTCCAGAAGCAGGGGCCACAGTCTTTGAATAAAGGGGAGGTCATTTAAGACGGAGGTGAGAAAAAAACTTTTTCACCCAGAGAGTTGTGAATATATGGAATTCCCTGACACAGAGGGCAGTGGAGGTCAAGTCACTGGATGGATTTAAGAGAGAGTTAGAAAGCTCTAGGGGCTAGTGGAATCAAGGGATATGGGGAGAAGGCAGGCACGGGTTATTGATAGGGGACGATCAGCCATGATCACAATGAATGGCGGTGCTGGCTCGAAGGGGCGAATGGCCTCCTCCTGCACCTATTTTCTATGTTACTATGTTTCTACATTTCTAATGTTACTCATATTTATCCTAGCTTCGGCAGCGCTCTTCCCTCACCTGGATACAAACAGGTGCTAGTGGCAGAGAAGACTCGATGTTAGGAAAACCCTCACCTTTTTTATCTGTCGGCTGAGTCGCCTATCACTAGAGTTTCGCTCTCAAGAATCCAAGTTAGTTGAGGAGATCATCGATCTCGGCGGAACCTCCAACGCTGTTGGAATAATTTGATCATGTTTTGCTGTACTTGTTATTTGGATCAGACGGCAGTCATTGTAAAGCAACTGCTTTGTGGGGGAGGGGCGTGGGGTGGGTGCGGGTGGGGGGGAGGGGGGGGGGGTTGAGGAAGTGCAAGGGCGGGGGAGAGGGGCAGCGACATGTGCAGTGCTATTGGAGAGATAGAGAGGGAGGGGAGAGGGGAATTCCGCTGAGTCACTCCAGCACGTTGCGCCTTTCCTTGATAACCAGCATCTGCAGTTCCTTGTATGCACGGATTGTCGGCGTGGCTGAGGTGGTGACCAGCGATTGGATGGGGCGGCTGGTGCGTGGGTGAGAGATGAACATAAAAGTGTAGCCGAGTCCCGAAGAATCACATCGTTTCCCCGGCGTCTGACAGGAATCTTGTGGAGCGCTGTCACCTCGGGTACCATGAGTAAACTCATCCTGTACGATCAAGAGAACTTCCTCGGGGAGTGCATTGAGTTTGTGAGGAATGAGCCGGATCTGTCCAAGATGATGTTCACCAACACTGCCCAGTCGGCGCGGGTGAAGGGCCAGCACTGGGTCGGCTACACGGAGAAGAACTACAAGGGCGAGTTCATTGTCTTCGCGCCCGACGACTACAAAACCCTGGGACCTAATTTCAGCCAAAAGCTGAGCTCACTGCGGCTGGTGGATGAGGCGCTGGCGAACCCGGAGATCGTTCTGTACGAGCATGTGAGCTACAAGGGCGAGGTCCGCGAAATCAGGAAGAAGGTTGATAACCTGGAAAGAGCCGAAATGAATAACAAGGCCTCGTCTCACAAGGTGAAGCAGGGCGTGTGGATCCTCCATAAGGGGTTGGACCAGACCGGGCCGCGCCTCATCACCTTCAAGGGCGACGAGTGGCCCAACTACTGTGACTACGGATGGAACGACAAAGTCTCCTCGCTCTTCCCTCTGGTCAACAGCTACAATGAGGTGGGAGCCTCGCCCAGCGTGAAGGTCCAAGGAGTATGAGGCTCATCTGGGCAGTGAGCCTCGTCCAGCCGGCTCAGCTGCAACTGCTGCCAGATGACCAGCGCCCCCTCCCCTCCTCCCGGCTCCCCCTCCCCTCCTCCCCGCTCCCCCTCCCCTCCTCCCGGCTCCCCCTCCCCTCCTCCCGGCTCCCCCTCCCCTCCTCCCTCCGCCCGGGCCAGTGTCCCGTCGCTTTTCTGCTCATTTAAAGAATGAAATAAAATTCTGATCTCAATGCAAAATGCCTCCAGTTTGATTGTTGAGTAAATGGGGACGTGGTTGGCGGGGAGTGGGTCGGAGAGACAGGTCTTGTTCCTCACGGCAGCGCTGCGGAGTTCCCGAGTCGGGGACAGGCTGGGGAAACGGCGCTCACCCCTCACACACACTCACCCGCACACTCACACACACACTCACACACTCACGCACATCTCACTTGGGTACACTCACACTCACACACTCACCCAAGTCTCTCCCCCTCTCTCTCCCCCCCTCTCTCCCCCCCTCTCTCTCCCCCCCTCTCACGCTCCCCCCCTCTCTCACTCTCACTCAGGTACACTCAGATGCACACACTCACCCAAGCCTCTCCCCTCCTCCCCCCCCTCCCCTCCCCTCCTCCCCTCCCCCCCCTCTCCCCTCCACCCCTCTCCCCTCCCCCCTCCCCCTCCTCCCCTCTCTCTCTCCCCCTCTCGCCCCCCTCTCGCCCCCTCTCACGCTCCCCCCCTCTCTCACTCTCACTCAGGTACACTCAGATGCACACACTCACCCAAGCCTCTCCCCTCCTACCCCCCCTCCCCTCCTCCCTCTCTCCCCCCCCCCCTCTCCCCCCTCTCCCCCCCCTTCCCTCTCTCCCCCCTTCCCTCTCTCCCCCCCTCTGTCTCTCCCCCTCTCTCTCTCCCCCCTCTCTCCCCCCCCCTCTCTCGCCCCCCCCTCTCACTCAATATGGTACACACACTCACCTCTATCCCCCTCCACCTCTACCCCCCTCCCCCTCTTCCCCCTCCCCCCTCTTCCCCGTCTTCCCCCCCTCATCCCCCCCCCCCCCTCACACTCAGGTACACTCAGACGCACACACTCAACCAAGCCTCTCCCTCTCTCTCCCCCCTCTTTACCCTCCTCTCTCTCTCTCCTCTCTCCCCCCTCTCTCCCTCCCCCCCTCTCTCTCTCTCTCACCCTCTCTCACTCTCACTCAGTTTACACTCAGACGCACACACTCAACCAAGCCTCGCCCCCTCTTTTCCCCCCCTCTTCCCCCCCTCTCATGCCCCCCTCTCTTCCCCTCCCCCCTCTCTTTCTCTCCCCCTCCCCTCTCCCCTCTCCCCCCCTCTTTTCACCCCCCCCCCTCTTTTCACCCTCCTCCCTCCCCCCCATCCCCCCCCTTCCTCCCTCCTCCCCCTCTCCACCCCCCCCCTCTCCCCCACCCCCCACGGATGGAACGACAAACTCTCCTCGCTCTACCCTCTGGTCAAGAGCCACACTGAGGTGGGAACCTCGCCCAGCGTGATGGTCCAGCGGGCTTGTGAGTGAAGTGAGCCTCGTCCAGCCGCCTCAGCTGCAACTCCTGCCAGACGACCCGCTCCCCCTCCCCTCCTCCCCGCTCCCCCTCCCCTCCCCCCGGCTCCCCCTCCCTTCCTCCCCGCTCCCCCTCCCCTCCTCCCGGCTCCCCCTCCCCTCCTCCCTCCGCCCGGGCCAGTGTCCCGTCGCTTTTCTGCTCATTTAAAGAATGAAATAAAATTCTGATCTCAATGCAAAATGCCTCCAGTTGTTTGTTGAGTAAATGGGGACGCGGTTGGCGGGGAGTGGGTCGGAGAGACAGGTCTTGTTCCTCACGGCAGCGCTGCGGAGTTCCCGAGTCGCGGACAGGCTGGGGAAACGGCGCTCACCCTTTACACACACTCACACTCACACACTCACACACACACACCTCACACACGCACGCACATCTCACTCAGGCACACTCACACAAGTCTCTCCCCTTCTCTCTACCCCCCCCTCTCTCCCCCCTCTCTCTCCCCCCTCTCGCTCCCCCCCCCCCTCTCTCACTCTCACTCAGGTACACTCAGATGCACACACTCACCCAAGCCTCTCCCCTCCTCCCCTCCCCCCGTCTCCCCTTCCCCCCTCAGGTACACACACTCACCTCTTTCCCCCTCCACCTCTACCCCCCTCTCCCTCTTCCCCCCTCTCACACTCAGGTACACTGAGACGCACACACTCATCCAAGCCTCTCCCTCTCTCTCCCCCCTCTTTCTCCTCCTCTCTCTCTCCTCTCTCCCCCCTCTCTCCCCCCCTCTCTCACTCAGGTACACTCAGATGCACACACTCACCCAAGCCTCTCCCCTCCTCCCCGCTCTCCCCTCCACCCTCTCCCCTCCTCCCCTCTCTCTCTCCCCTCTCTCTCCCCCTCTCTCTTCCCCCTCTCCCCCCCCTCTCCCCCCCCTCTCACGCTCCCCCCCCTCTCTCTCCCCCTCTCACGCTCCCCCCCTCTCTCACTCAGGTACATTCAGATGCACACACTGACCCAAGCCTCTCCCCTCCCCCCTCCCCTCCTCCCCTCCTCCCCTCTCCCCCCCTCCCTACCCCCTCTCTCTCCCCCCTCCCTCTCTCCCACCCTGTCTCCCCCCCTCACACTCAGATACACTCAGACGCACACACTCACCCAAGCCTCTCCCTCTCTCTCCCCCCTCTTTGCCCTCCTCTCTCTCCTCTCTCTCTCTCCTCTCTCCCTCCCCCCCTCTCACTCTCACACAGTTACACTCAGACGCACACACTCAACCAAGCCTCGCCCCCCCTCTTCCCCCCATCTTCCCCCCCTCTCATCCCCCCCTCTCATCCCCCCTCTCTTCCCCTCCCCCCTCTCTTTCTCTCCCCCCTCCCTCTCCTTCTCCCTCCCCCCCCCCCTTTTCACCCCCCCCTCTTTTCACCCCCCTTCCCCCACCTCACCCCCCTCCTCCCCCTCACCCCCTCCTCCCCCTCCCCTCTCCCCCCCTGCTCTCCCCACCCCCCCCCCCACGGATGGAACGACAAACTCTCCTCGCTCTACCCTCTGGTCAAGAGCCACACTGAGGTGGGAGCCTCGCCCAGCGTGATGGATTCAGATTCAGATTCAATTTTAATTGTCATTGTCAGTGCACAGTACAGAGACAACGAAATGCATTTAGCATCTCCCTGAAGAGCGACACAGCAAATGATTTGAATAAATAACAATAAGTGTCTGGGGGGGGGGGGGGGGGTGTGATTGGCAGTCACCGAGGTACGTTGTTGAGTAGCGTGACAGCCGCCGGAAAGAAGCTGTTCCTGGACCTGCTGGTTCGGCAACGGAGAGACCTGTAGCGCCTCCCGGATGGTAGGAGGGTAAACAGTCCATGGTTGGGGTGAGAGAGGTCCTTGGCGATGCTGAGCGCCCCTCCGCTTGCTTTGGACAGACTCAATGGAGGGGAGCGAGGAACCGGTGATGCGTTGGGCAATTTTCACCACCCTCTGCAATGCCTTCCGGTCGGAGACAGAGCAGTTGCCATACCAAACTGTGATGCAGTTGGTAAGGATGCTCTCGATGGTGCAGCGGTAGAAGTTCACCAGGATCTGAGGAGACAGATGGACCTTCTTCAGTCTCCTCAGGAAGAAGAGACGCTGGTGAGCCTTCTTGATCACAGTTGAGGTATTGTGGGTCCAAGAGAGGTCGTCGGAGAGATTGACTCCCAGGAACCTGAAGCTAGAAACACGTTCCACCTCCGTACCGTTAATGTGGATGGGGGTGTGCGTGCCGCCCCTGGACTTCCTGAAGTCTACAATGAGCTCCTTGGTCTTCTTGAGTTAAGGGCCAGGTTGTTGTTAGCGCACCATGCTGCTAAGTGCTGGACCTCCTCCCTGTAGGGCCGACTCATCAATGTTGCTGATGAGGCCAATCACCTTTGTATCATCTGCATACTTGATGATGGTGTTAGTACCATGTACAGGTGTGCAGTCATAGGTGAAGAGGGAGTAGAGGAGGGGGCTCAGCACACAGCCCTGTGGAACGCCGGTGTTCAGGGTGAGGGTTGAAGAGGTGTGCTTGTCTAACCTAACAGACTGGGGTCTGTTGGTTAGAAAGTCCAGTATCCAGTTGCAGAGGGAAGGAGCGATGCACAGATTACCTAGTTTGGCGATCAATTTTGATGGTATAATGGTGTTGAATGCTGAGCTGTAATCGATGAACAGCATTCTTACGTAAGTGTCTCTGTTGTCGAGGTGGGAGAGGGCGGAGTGAAGTGCCGTTGAGATGGCATCCTCCGTACTCCTGTTCTTGCGGTAGGCAAACTGATAGGGATCCAGTGTGGGGGGTAGGCAGCTTTTGAGGTGTGCCAGGACCAGCCTCTCGAAGCACATGGTGATGATGGGGTAAGTGCAACTGGGCGGAAGTCGTTGAGGCTTGCCGCAGTGGAGTGTTTTGGCACTGGCACGATGGAGGTGGTTTTAAGGCACGTGGGGACAACTGCCTGGGCAAGTGACAGGTTGAAGATATCAGTCCAGACGTCTGCCAGCTGCGCCGCACAGACCCTGAGCACGCGCCCGGGGATGCCGTCAGGGCCAGCAGTTTTACGTGCATTATTTCATTTCGGAGTCACGTGATGACTTCGTGAAGAGCCGCCGGCGCGCATGCTCTACAGTTCCGGGGCCTTTACCATCGGCAGTACCTGCAGCGCAGGCCGGGACTCAGGCGGAGATGTGGGTAAGCCCTGTGTTCACAGGTCCAGATCCGCCAGCACACCACAGCTCGGAGGAGTTCGATGAGGAGGAGTGTGGTGTGCCGCCAGAGCAGGGGGACCCTGCCATGGCAGTCAGGTTGTCAGCGGGCTCGCTGGCGACCTCGAGCAGGGCACGTGCCGTTGCACGGCCTGTTCCACTCAGCCCTCCGAGAAGGGGGAGGGGAGGAGCCCAGAAGCCTAACCCTGTTAGGGCTAAGGCATTGCCTGTCGCGGAGGAGCGGTCAGGTTCCAGGGCGAGACCCGGGGCGGCTGTGAGGTCCAGCCGGCACACCCCGACTCTCGACGCCGGGACGGGTCGGTCGAGTCGGGTCTCGTCACGGTCGCCGAGCCCCCCATGGATGGGTGGGCGAGACCATGCGTCGGCAACGTCCACGATGTGGGCAGCCGGCAAGACTGCGCGGGCCCCAGGCAGCCATGCTTCGGCTGGTGCCGACACCTCGCCGCGAGTGCCCTTAGTGGCAGCGGCTTCAGCTCTCGCTAAACGGAGGCGATTGAACACGCCCGCGCAGGAATCGCGCAGTTTCGCCTCGGCGGCTGTTAGCGACAACTACCGGCACCGGCAGGGCCTCGACGAGGTGTGGGCCGATGACAGGAGCCCGGTTTTCTTTTCAGAGCCGGAGGACTCAGACCACCTGAGTGTTCAGGGTGAAGGGCGTATTGACCGTATGGAGCGGCTGCTGGAGCTCCTGCTTCAACGTCAACAACAGCAGGGCAGCAACAGGCACAGGGCGTCTTCACCAACATCTACTATCAGACTGGAGCAGCAGGAGGAGGAGGTTCTGGTGGATCCCGTACCACCTCCGTTGGAGGTGCCAGCGGAGGAACTCTTGGATGTGGCGACCAAATTCGCGGCCCCACATACGGCTGGTCTTCCTCTAAATACAAAGCTGGCAGCCACAGTGGACTTTCTTAATAATCAGGTGCTGCAGGAAGAAGTCCTCATCCAGGCTATGAGCCGTCACAAGGCTCCATCAAACTGCAACTCCCTCAACGTGCCTGTGGTCAATACGCCAATATGGGGCAACATCAGTGCGGCTATCCGTCAACAAGAGCTAAAATTGCAGCGGATCCTGAAACTCCTCACGGCCGGTATTACCGCCTTTGCGCGGTCGGTGGACGGGGACGAACTGAATTTGGACCAGGAAGATGCTCTGGCCTTATTGTGCGCGACCCAGCACGAAATCAACGGGTTTCGCAAAAACAGCATCCGCCCAGCACTCAACCCGAAGTTTGCAGGATTGTGCAAACCACCGCCGCCGCCCCGTCAGCTCTTTGGTGAGGACCTCTCGAAGAGAGTCAAAGAGCTTGACGAACAAGCCAAAACGGTGGGGATCATGCGCTCTAAGAGTGCCCCCACACCGTCCGGCTCAAAAGCTCCATACATTCGCTCACGAGGGTCGGCCAGTGCCTCGACGAGGACTCACTCTCTAGCTCCACAACGACAACAGCACCAGAACCAGCACCAAGGGTCTTTTTTAGGACAGGGTCGGCAGAGACCTTTGTGGAAATCGAAGACGCCGCGCCCTCAAGCCAACCCAGCACCTCCACGGCCACCCACACGTGTCAAGGACCGCCGGTAACCACGGAGGTGAGGGGGTCTGGTTCTCTTTTTTCTCTCTGTTTAACTTCCCATGTTGGTGGTCGTTTACGGTTGTTTTTGGATGCATGGGGTAATTTTACTGGTGATGAGTATGTGTTGCGGAATATTCAGGGGCATAAAATTGAGTTTATTAATGGCGACATTCCTCCATCCCAGCACATGCCTGGTCGTACGTTCAAATTGTCTGCTGCAGAACAGGCAGCAGGTTATAAGGAAATTTTAAGTCTGGAACAGAAGGGTGTGATTGAGAAAACGGTGCATGAGCCAATTGAATTTGTTTCGAACATATTTACTAGACCTAAGAAGGATGGAGGCTGTCGTGTCATTATTGATCTAACCCGTTTGAATACGTTTGTAACATATACTCATTTTAAAATGGATACGTTTGAAACAGCCAAATCATTGATTTCTCATGGCTGCTTTATGGCATGCATTGATTTAAGGGATGCATATTATTCAGTATCCATCCAGAAATATGATAGAGGGTTTTGAAATTTATCTGGATGGGGCAACTTTGGCAGTATAAGGCTTTGCCTAATGGGCTCACTACAGCCCCTAGATTGTTCACTAAATTGGTGAAGCCAATCATGGCTTATTTGAGACAACGACATCATATAGTTATGGCCTATTTAGATGATGTCTTTATTGTGGGCCACACCCTGCATTTGGCTGAACAGGGTGTTGCAGCTGCTGTCAATATATTTCAACAATTAGGATTCATTGTCCATCCAGAGAAATCGAAGTTCTGCCCTGCCCAGGTAATTAATTACCTAGGGTTCACGGTGAACTCAATGAGTATGAGGATAACTATACCAATTAACAAAATTGAGGAAGTCACTCAGGTGTGCAGAGATTTAATTGGCACCAATATACCATCGATTCGGCATACAGCCACAGTAATTGGCAAGCTAGTGGCTTTGTTTCCGGCAGCACGATATGGACCTTTGCATTATCAGAATTTGCAAAGAGCTAAAATTATTGCGTTAAAACGGAACGCTGGTCATTACGATCGATCAATGCAGCTGCCGTCCGAAGCGATAACTGAGTTGCAATGGTGGGTGTGTCACATTAGCAACTCATTTAAGCCTGTTAGGGAGGCTAATCCGGTGGTATATTTACAGACTGATGCAAGCTCCAATGGCTGGGGAGCTACTGATAATTGCTCTAGTTGTGGGGGCAGATGGGACACCCTTGAGGCATCGATGTTGTTGACTCAAGGGATTAACTATTTGGAGTTGCTGGCAGCATTCCACGGACTTTGTGCATATTGTTCCAAGCTTGTTGGAGCACACGTCCGTCTCCAAATAGACAACACCACAGCTGTGGCATATTTAAACCATATGGGTGGTACCAGGTCAGTTTCGTGTGACAAATTGGCTAACTCAATTTGGCTCTGGTGTGTTCAAAGAGACATTTGGATTTCAGCTACCTATTTGCCAGGTGAGCTTAATACTGTGGCGGACACCAGGTCACGCAAATTTAATGACAACATTGAATGGATGTTGCATCCTGAGATTTTTTCTAAAGTCACAGCCAAATTTGGTAAACCGGACATTGACCTTTTTGCGTCATGGTTAAACCATCAGGTACCAGCCTACGTTTCATGGGAACCGGACCCTGGGGCAATAGCGCTAGATGCATTCTCGCTGGACTGGGGGAATTGGTTTTTCTATGCCTTCCCTCCGTTTTGCCTCATCAGTCGGGTATTGCGAAAGATTCAGGCAGATGCTGCCAAGGGCATCCTTATTATACCCGACTGGCCCACACAGCCTTGGTATCCGGTGGTCTTTGACATGCTCAACGAACCTTGGGTCCTTTTGAGGGGTTGCCCACAATTGGTTGCTCACCCTGTCTCAGGGGAGCCACATCCCTGCCATGGCTATTTAAATTTGTTGGCTTGCAGGTTCTGAACAGGCCGTTAGTCCAATACGGCCTCTCGGCTCGGACCATGGATACCATCGGGGCGTCGTGTCGAGAGTCCACAAGGCGAAGATACCGCTCGCATATTAAGAAGTGGGAAGCCTACTGCAGCCGCTCTCGCATCACGTACGATGACGTGACAATAACCGACGTCCTGGAATTCCTCGCGGGGTTGCACCATGATGAACACTTAAGTTACAGTGCCATCAACAGCGCCAGAAGTGCGCTATCATTCTACCTCAAGATTGGGGTAGGATCCAACAGGCTAGTGTCCAGACTCATGCGGGGTATATTCAATATGAATCCGCCTACACCACGCTATAATATCACCTGGGATGTCAGGGACGTATTAACCCTGCTCAGGACGTGGTCTCCCATGGAAGGGCTCCAACTGGACCAACTCACCATGAAGCTGGTGATGTTACTAGCGCTGACTTCTAGCGCTGACTTCAGCTCAGAGGGTACAGACACTACACAAACTTCGTGTCGACAGAATGACATCTACCCCTACAGAAGTAGTCTTTTTCATTGACGAGCTACTAAAGCAGCATAGACCTGGGTGCACAGGGCTGCAGCTGAAGTTCCCGGCATACCCCGCAGATGCTAGGCTATGTTTAGCCTCACATATCCGCCACTATGTCAAGGTGACGGCACGCATCAGAGGAATGGAGAGATACCTGCTTGTCACTCATAAGAGACCTCATCATCGAGTGACAGTCCAGACGATATCCAGGTGGCTTCGAGTCGTCTTGGGTAAGTCAGGTATCGACACTAATGTGTTCAAGTCTCATTCCACCAGGGCTGCATCGACGTCAGCGGCAAGGGTCATGGAGGTGCCCATGGACCAAATTCTCGCCACAGCAGGATGGGCGAATGAAGCTGTGTTCCAGCGTTTTTATAACAAGCCTGTTGCTGCTCCTCTACAGTTCGCAGAAGCCGTGCTGAATGCAGGTCAAGAACGTGGAGATGTCCCCGCATGAGGGGTTTTTGATTTGTTATTAATAAATATGCTCTTGTTTTGCAGTATGAACTATTGAGCCAGTTTGTCCTCCCATCCATCCCTGGTAGTGGTGTGTCAGCATGGACGTGGTCCAGGGCGTGTAATCACAGAAGCTTTGAAGTCTTCACGAAGTCACTCACGTGACTCCGAAATGAAATAGTAAGATTGAACGAGAACTTACCAGTTCGAAGGTTGATCTTTATTTTATGAGGAGTCGAAGTGAGGGATTTCGTGCCCTCCTCGCCCAACCCTCAATCACCTTCATCTGGTAATCTTAGTTAATTCAATCATACAATGCGAAGTCATTTCTATTGTTGGTTCTGTGATTCCACGCCGCTACTTTGAAGTATGTCGAGCATGCGCGCCGGCGGGCTCTTCACGAAATCCCTCACTTCGACTCCTCATAAAATAAAGATCAACCTTCGAACTGGTAAGTTCTCGTTCAATCTTACTAGTCCTACTCAGTGCCACGTATAGGTCGTAGGGGGTGAGTGTGAGGGGTTGGTGATCGGCAGGTAGCACAGCCTTGATGGCTGTCTCTAGATTGTCCCTGTCGAAGCGGCCATAGAAGTGATTGAGCTCCTCAAGGAAGGAGGCGTCGCTGGATGTGGGGGTGGTGTTGGCGGGTCTGTAGTCCGTGATGGCCTGGATGCCTTGCCACATGCGTCGGGGGTCGGAGCGGGCTTGTGAGTGAAGTGAGGCCTCGTCCAGCCGCCTCAGTTGCAACTCCTGCCAGACGACCAGCTCCCCCTCCCCTCCTCCCGGCTCCCCCTTCCCTCCTCCCTGCTCCCCCCCCCCCCCCTCCTCCCCGCTCCCCCTCCCCTCCTCCCCGCTCCCCCTCCCCTCCTCCCCGCTCCCCCCCCCTCCTCCCCGCTCCCCCCCCCTCCTCCCCGCTCCCCCTCCCCTCCTTCCGGCTCCCCCTCCCCTCCTCCCGGCTCCCCCTCCCCGCTCCCCATCCCCTCCTCCCGGCTCGCCCTCCCCTCCTCCCGGCTCCCCCTCCCCTCCTCCCGGCTCCCCCTCACCTCCTCCCGGCTCCCCCTCCCTGCTCCCCCTCCCCTCCTCCCCCTCCCCGCTCCCCCTCCCCCTCCCCGCTCCCCCTCCCCTCCTCCCCGCTCCCCATCCCCTCCTCCCCGCTCCCCCCCCCTCCTCCCCGCTCCCCCTCCCCTCCTCCCCGCTCCCCCTCCCCTCCTTCCGGCTCCCCCTCCCCTCCTCCCGGCTCCCCCTCCCCGCTCCCCATCCCCTCCTTCCGGCTCCCCCTCCCCTCCTCCCGGCTCCCCCTCCCCGCTCCCCATCCCCTCCTCCCGGCTCCCCCTCCCCTCCTCCCGGCTCCCCCTCCCCGCGCCCCCTCCCCTCCTCCCGGCTCCCCATCCCCTCCTCCCGGCTCCCCCTCCCCTCCTCCCCGCTCCCCCTCCCTCCTCCCGGCTCCCCCTCCCCTCCTCCTCCCCTCCTCCCCTCCTCCCCGCTCCCCTCCTCCCCCTCCCCTCCTTCCCGCTCCCCCTCCCCCCGGCTCCCCCTCCCCTCCTCCCCGCTCCCCCTCCCCTCCTCCCCGCTCCCCCTCCCCGCTCCCCTCCTCCCCCTCCCCTCCTCCCGGCTCCCCGCTCCCCTCCTCCCCCTCCCGGCTCCCCCTCCCCTCGTCCCTCCGCCCGGGCCAGTGTCCCGTCGCTTTACTGCTCATTTAAAGAATGAAATAAACTCTGATCTCAATGCAAAATGCCTCCAGTTGTTTGTTGAGTAAATGGGGACGCGGTTGGCGGGGAGTGGGTCGGATAGACAGGTCTTGTTCCTCACGGCAGCGCTGCGGAGTTCCCGAGTCGGGGACAGGCTGGGGAAACGGCGCTCACCCCTCACACTGACTCACACACTCACCCAAGTCTCTCCCCTTCTCTCTACCCCCCTCTCTCTCTCTCTCTCCCCCCCCCCCCTCTCTCTCTCCCCCCCCCCTCTCTCTCCCCCCCCCTCTCTCTCCCCCCCCCTCTCTCTCCCCCCCCCTCTCTCCCCCCCCCCTCTCTCTCCCCCCCCCTCTCTCCCCCCCCTCTCTCCCCCCCCTCTCTCTCCCCGCTCCCCCCCCCCTCCTCCCCGCTCCCCCCCCTCCTCCCCGCTCCCCCTCCCCTCCTTCCGGCTCCCCCTCCCCTCCTCCCGGCTCCCCCTCCCCGCTCCCCATCCCCTCCTCCCGGCTCGCCCTCCCCTCCTCCCGGCTCCCCCTCCCCTCCTCCCGGCTCCCCCTCACCTCCTCCCGGCTCCCCCTCCCTGCTCCCCCTCCCCTCCTCCCCCTCCCCTCCTCCCCGCTCCCCATCCCCTCCTCCCCGCTCCCCCCCCCTCCTCCCCGCTCCCCCTCCCCTCCTTCCGGCTCCCCCTCCCCTCCTCCCGGCTCCCCCTCCCCGCTCCCCATCCCCTCCTTCCGGCTCCCCCTCCCCTCCTCCCGGCTCCCCCTCCCCGCTCCCCCTCCCCTCCTCCCGGCTCCCCATCCCCTCCTCCCGGCTCCCCCTCCCCTCCTCCCCGCTCCCCCTCCCCTCGGCTCCCCCTCCCCTCCTCCTCCCCTCCTCCCCTCCTCCCCGCTCCCCCTCCCCCCGGCTCCCCCTCCCCTCCGCTCCCCCTCCCCTCCTCCCCGCTCCCCCTCCCCGCTCCCCTCCTCCCCCTCCCCTCCTCCCGGCTCCCCGCTCCCCTCCTCCCCCTCCCGGCTCCCCCTCCCCTCCTCCCTCCCCCCGGGCCAGTGTCCCGTCGCTTTACTGCTCATTTAAAGAATGAAATAAACTCTGATCTCAATGCAAAATGCCTCCAGTTGTTTGTTGAGTAAATGGGGACGCGGTTGGCGGGGAGTGGGTCGGAGAGACAGGTCTTGTTCCTCACGGCAGCGCTGCGGAGTTCCCGAGTCGGGGACAGGCTGGGGAAACGGCGCTCACCCCTCACACTGACTCACACACTCACCCAAGTCTCTCCCCTTCTCTCTACCCCCCCCTCTCTCTCTCTCTCTCTCCCCCCCCCCTCTCTCTCCCCCCCCCTCTCTCTCCCCCCCCCCCCTCTCTCTCCCCCCCCCCCCTCTCTCTCCCCCCCCCCCCCTCTCTCTCCCCTCTCCCTCTCGCTCACTCAGGTACACTCAGATGCACACACTCACCCAAGCCTCTCCCCTCCTCCGCTCCCCCCTCCCCTCTCCCTCTCTCCCCCCTCCCTCTCTCCCCCCTCCCTCTCTCCCCCCTCCCTCTCACTCACTCAGGTACACACACTCACCTCTATCCCCCTCCTCTACCCCCTCCCCCTCTTCCCCCCCCCACTCACACTCAGGTACACTGAGACGCACACACTCACCCAAGCCTCTCCCTCCCCCCTCTTTACCCTCCTCTCTCTCTCCTCTCCCCCCTCTCTGCCTCCCCCCCCTCTCTCTCACTCAGGTACACTCAGATGCACACACACACCCAAGCCTCTCCCCTCCCCCTTCTGTCCCCCCTTCCCTCTCCCCCCCTCCCCCCTCTCTCGCCCCCCTCTCACTCAGGTACACACACTCACCTCTACCCCCCTCCACCTCTATCCCCTCCACCTCTATCCCCCTCCCACACTCAGATACACTCAGACGCTCACACTCACCCAAGCCTCGCCCCCTCTCTTCCCCCCCCTCTCATCCCCCCTCCCTTTCTCTCCCCCCTCTTTTCACCCCCCCCCCCTCTTTTCACCCCCTCCCCTACTTCCCCTCCTCCCCACCCCACGGATGGAACGACAAACTCTCCTCGCTCTACCCTCTGGTCAAGAGCCACACTGAGGTGGGAGCCTCGCCCAGCGTGATGGTCCAGCGGGCTTGTGAGTGAAGTGAGCCTCGTCCAACCGCCTCAGCTGCAACTCCTGCCAGTTGACCCGCGCCCCCTCCCCTCCTCCCGGCTCCCCCTCCCCTCCACCCGGCTCCCCCTCCCCTCGGCGCCCCCTCCCCTCCTCCCGGCTCCCCCCGGGGACAGGCTGGGGAAACGGCGCTCACCCCTCACACTTACTCACCCGTACACACACATCTCACTCAGGTACACTCACACACTCACCCAAGTCTCTCCCCTTCTCTCTACCCCCCTCTCTCCTCTCCCCCCCTCTCTCGCTCCCCCCCTCTCACTCAGGTACACTCCGATGCACACACTCACCCCTCCTCCCCCCCTCCCCTCCCCTCCCATGTCCCAGCCTGCTCGAACATCCTATAGCTCAGGCTCTCAAGTCCTTGTAAAAGCTCTATGCACTCTTTCCAGTTCAACAACAGGGTTACCAAATCTGAACTCAATACTCTAAGTGCGGTCTCACCAATGTCTTGTGCAACTGTAACACAACAGCCCAACTTTTATACACAATACCCTGACTGATGAAGGCCAATGACCCCTTTTCAGGGAACAATCTCACTTCACTCCTAAATCACTCTGCACTGCAACACTCCTATTCATGTGAAGAACATGCCCTGCCCTGCCCAAATGCAACACGTCGCACTTATCTGCATTAAATCCAAGCAATCCTCAGGCCATTTGCCCAACTAATCACCATCCTGCTGACATCTATATAACTAAAAGTCTCATCTTGATCACTTCCTGTCTGTGCTGTATGTTGATTTTAGAACAAATGCCACCATATATCGCTTGAAATGCTGTGAAATTGAATATGGCGGCCAGCACTCTGCTTGAAATGCTGTGAAATGGAATTTGGCGGGCTGCACTCTGCTTGAAATGCTGTGAAATTGAATTTGGCAGCCTGCACTCTGCTTGAAATGCTGTGAAATTGAATTTGGTGGCCTGCACTCTGATTGAAATGGAATTTCAAGGAATAGCCGTGACAGAGCTGCCAGCCCACCAGCCCTGAGTGACTGAGCTGCCAGCCCACCAGGCCTGAGTGACGGAGCTGCCATCCCAATCCATTCGGCCCATGATGGCCATACTAGCCCTCTGGAAACCAGTCCCTTCTGCCCACAACACCAATACTAGCACTCCAGAAAGCCCTCCCCCGCCCCCCCCAGTTTTGGAATTGGTGGAGAGGTGGAATATTGCTCTGGGGGACCAGCCCTCCCATGTGAAAATGGGACCCTAACCCCAACCCTAACCCCAACTTCACATTCCTGAAATCAGCTCAGAAACCAAAGAGACTTCAATGCACATAGTTCTGAAATTTGCTCTGAGCAAGAGAAGGACCCAAATTATTAAGCCATAAAGTTACCCTTCCCCCCGCCCACACACCCACCTCCTCCCCACACCCACCCCAAACAACCACCTACACCCACCTCCTCCCCCACACCCACCCCAAACACCCACCTCCCTGCACACCCACCTCCCCCGCCCACACACCCACCTCCTCCCCCTACACAAATTTGTTCAGTATGTCCCGTAATACATTGTTAACCATGCCTTGAAAAACGGCTAGAGCATTAGTAAGAACAAACGGCATGACCCGATATTCATAATAACCACTGGGTGTGTTAAACGCAGTCTTCCATTCATCCCCCTCCCTTATCCTTACCAGATGATAAGCATTTCTAAGATCCAACTTAGTGAATATTTTAGCATCCTTTAACAGTTCAAATGCAGAGGAGATAAGAGGAAGAGGGTATCTGTTCTTAACAGTAATGTCATTGAGTCCTCTGTAGTCTATGCAGGGCCGAAGTGTTCCATCCTTCTTATCCACAAAGAAGAATCCAGCTCCTGCAGGTGAAGAGGAAGGTCTGATGATCCCAGCAGCAAGGGCATCGTCAATGTACTTCTCCATGGCGAGCCGCTCAGGTGAAGACAAGGAATAAAGACGACCCTTAGGAGGCGCTGTACCTGGCAGAAGGTCAATGCAGCAGTCGTATGGTCTATGTGGTGGAAGAGAGGTGGCCTTGGCCTTGTTGAACACCTCCTTAAGGTCTGGATAACATGAGGGAACCTTGGTGAGATCTGGAAAATCCCCCTCCTTTGAACGGGAAGGCTGCCGGAGGGTGGTCCTGGAAGATCCCAGCAAACTGCTCATTGATGGATCCTTCCTAGATTCAGGAGAAGAATCATGCAGATAGATGAGTTTACAGTTATTTCCCCAAGAAATTACTTCCCCAGTACCCCAGTTCATGTGAGGATTATGGTAAGACAGCCAAGGGAGCCCCAAAACCAGAGGATGAAGAGAACAGTCGAGGAGATGAAAACTGATGGTCTCCAAGTGATTACCTGCCACGATGAGTTGAACAGGTTGCGTTCGGTGAATCACCCTGTACATCAGGCGCCCATCCAGTGCACTAGCCTCCTGACGATCTTGAAGTTGTTCACGTTCCAGCTTCAATTCATCAGCCAAGCGAATGTCCATGAAGTTCTCATCTGCCCCAGAATCAACCAAAGCCTGCAGGGAGTGCCACTGGGAATGCACCAACAATTGTACAATAGTGAGCTGACGAGAGGAATGGCTCATAGGAGTGGTACAGCTCACCAATGTCCTCTTTCATTGGTGAGTCTTGTCTTTTACTGAACGGCCGTTCAACAAATGTCCCAGTTCACCACAGTAAAAACACCTCCCCTACCTTAGGTGGCGCTGCCGTTCCTCCGGGCTGAGTTTGACTCGTCCCACTTGCGTGGGCTCCTCCGATGAGACAGGTGGCGCTGTAGGTTGACTGGACCGGCCGAGAGGGACAAAGGCGAAGGGCGACGCTGCCGCCGCAGTTGGGAGGACCGAACTGCCGCCGATCTCCTTTCTTGCTCTCTTTCTCTGAGCCTAGCGTCAATTTGGACAGCCAGGGAAATCATAGACTTGAAGTACGAAGGCAGGGATAGTGGAGCCAACTGATCCTTGAGAGCTTCAGACAATCCATTGCGAAAAGCATCCAACAAAGCAGACTCATTCCATCCACTCTTAGCAGCAACAGTTGGTAATTCAATAGCAAAATCCATAACTGAGCAATTACCTTGTTTCATGGAGACCGGGTTCTGTGAAGCCTCTCGGCCAGGATTGGAGTGATCAAACGTGCAGGACAGAGCTTCCATGAACAGGACTGATGTCTGGCAACCAGGAGAATTCTGAGCCCATTCCGCCGTGGCCCAAGCCTCCGCTCTACCCGACAGGTGCGTGATGATAAAAGCTACCCTTGATCGTTCTGATGGAAAGGAAGCCGCTTGAAGTTCAAAATGCAGCCCACACTGAATCAAAAAAGGTCTACACTTCTCCGATTCCCCCGAAAAGTGTTCAGGTCTTGCCAAGTGGACGAATGGAGACACTGCGGCAACCGTGGCCATCGGAGCCCCTGGAGACACAGACAAGGAAACAGACTTGGCAGGCACGGGAGCCGCAGTAGGAAGCAAAGAATTCAGCCGAGCACCCATATCTTCAAATCGAAAACTTAAAGTGTTCACCTGTGAACCGATGTCCGCCAGGAACCCCTGCAGACGCTCGCCGAGATCCCGGAACCTGGCGACGATCGAGGTCAGTTGACCCTCGTAATGCGAGATGCGCTCCTCTTGCTTCTGGAGCGCTGCACAAAAAGGATCAGAGCCTGCTGCGTCCATTGTTGGCCAGTTCATACTGTCAGAACTGAACGAGGAGGAGGACACAAAATGCACGCTCAGACACAGGGCAGATCCGTATTCAGAGTTTAAGCGGTCCAAGTCCGTACACAGGTAAGCAAGCACAGAAGCAACAGTATAATCTAGGAGCAGCAAAAAACAGCATTTCTAGAGCTGGAACAAGGTGATACCAAGTAGCATACACAACGAACTGGCAATGAGAACTAAAACACAAAGGGCTTAAATACAGACCTAACAGGGGATAACGAGACACAGGTGAAACACATCAGGGTGGGGCCAACAATCACATGAGGGTAAACGACCTGACAGGAAATGGGACCTGAAACAAGAGGAGATGTGAGACACCCAAATAAAACAAGAATGCAAACTCAAATACTAAACCCCAATAAGAAACAGAAACTAGATCAAACGCGAGGCCTGACAGTGCATGTGGATGGGATGTTTCCACTCGTGTGAAAGTCTACGACCAGAGACACAGCCTCAGAATAAAATAACGTGCCTTTAAATAGGAGAAGAGGAGAAATTTCTTTAGCCAGGGGGTGAATCTAGAATTCATTGCCACAGATGGTTGTGGAGGCTAAGGAGTGCAGGTACATAGTTCCTTGAAGGTGGCGTCACAGATAGATGGGGTGGTCAAAAAGGCTTTTGGCACATTGGCCTTCATCAGTCAGAGTATTGAATATGGAAGTTGGGATGTCATGTTGCAGTTATGTAAGATAATGCTGAGGCTGAATGTAGAGTATTGTGTTCAGTTCTGGGGACCATGTTATCGAAAAGATATTGTTAAATTGGAAAGGACGCAGAGAAGATTTCCAAGGATGTTTCTAGGACTCAAGGGTGTGAGCTATAGAGGGAGGTTGAATAGGCAGGGACTCTATTCCCTGGGGCGCAGGAGGATAAGGGGAGACTTATAGAGGTGTATAAAATCATGAGATGAATAGAACAGGTGAACACACAGAGTCTCTTGCCCACAGTAGGTGAATCGAGAAGCAAATGGCATAAGTTTAAGGTGAAGGGTGAAAGATTTTATAGGGATCTGAGGAGTAACTTTATCACGCATAGGGTGTATGGAAAAAGCTGCCGGAGGAGATAGTTGAGACAGGGATTATTGCGATGTTTAAGAAACATTTTGTACAGGCACATGGATAGGTTTAGGGGGATATGGGCCAAACAGAGGCAAGTGGGACTAGTGTACATGGGACATGTTGGTTGATGTGGGCAGGTTTAGCTGAAGGTCCTGTTTCCACACTCAATTACACTATTTACGTATAAGATCATTTACGTATAAGAAAGAAAGAAAAGATCATTTGGGATTGTCCTTAATGCTATCTGCCAGAGCTATCTCCTGTCCTCTTTTTGCTCTTCTGAATTTTTTTTAGTTTGCTCCGCAGTTCCCGAAACTCCTCCAGGGATACACTTGACCCCAGCTGCTTATACCTGCCCCATGTCTCCCTCTTACTCTTGACCAGAGTCTCAATTTCCCAAGTCATCCAAGCTCTCTTATGCTCATCTGCCCTTTACTCCAACAGGAAAATGTGCATGTCCTGGAATCTTGTCAGCACGCTTTTAGGAACATCCCACTTTCCTGACGTTCATTTCCCTTCAAACAACCTACTCCAATCAACTTGAGTGAGTTCCTGTCTCATACCCTCAAAGTTGGCCTTGTCCCAATTTAGCATTTTAACTCGTAGGTCTGCTCTGTCTCTATCCATAACTATCTTAAACTATCTTGTCCCAAAAGGCTCCTCCATGAACACTTCATCCACTTGCCACTCCTAATTTCCAAAGACTAGATCAGGTGTTTCGCTCTCTCTCTACATATTTGGAGGAAACTCTACTGAACATATTTGGCAAATTCCACCCTGTGTAATTCTTTCGCACTTTGAAATTCCCAGTCAATATTGGGAAAGTTAAAATCCCCTACTACGACAAGCATATTGGACCTGCAGCTGCCTCCATTCTCCTGGCATATTTGCTCTTCTAATTCATGTTGACTATTTGGGGACCTGGCGAACACTCGATTGGCTAAATAGCCTAATTCTGCTCCTATGACACAAACCTATGACTAATGAACATGGGCATTTATCAGCTGAAGGATTCACAGACCATGTTCTGGCCCCTCTGATCTACTGACAAGAAGATCCCAAATTTCCACTCCTGTCATTACACTATCTATTCATTCATTTGCAACATTTCCATCTGGATCGAAGTGTTAGACCTCGCTGTAGAAATTGCACTGCTGGCTGAATGCCAACTGAGTTTCAGTTCACAGGGAAAGTCAACAACGGGTTGAATGAGAATGAATTTAGAACTGTTATGATGCTCGAGAGGATTATCCTAAGAACTGCAATCCTACCCTAAGACCTTGATCTTTATACTGTCATTAAAACAACATGGGTGAGTCGCAGTGCTGCTCTCATACCATGCTGTAGGAAAGTAATTTTTAGTAGCTATTTAAACAATACCCCTAAAATAACTTTCAAACACTGGTACTATAGCATTTGTTCTGATGGCAGTAATTCCCAAAATGATTTATAACCAATTAAGGATTTTTGATGTATAATTGTAAAGCAGGAAACCAAACAATTGTGTTAACCCCCCTCGAAACAAAACAGGATAAGTGCACTTCTTAGCAAACTGCCGTGTGAACAGATAGACTTTTAGTTCATTGTTTGACCCAAAGGTATGGCCCCTCTGGCAGTGACAGCTTGGATTGTGGACTTGGGTTCTTTGAGTGGGCTAGAAGCCTTGTCCTTCTGGTTCCAAACCATGGCACACAAGTTGTGCTGCAGTGATAATCTTTTGTTTGCAAAATATCTCATGCTTCATCTGCACAGCTAGATGTAACCATTTGTTAAACTTTGACACACTGGCAGGTGAGCGTTACATTATATTAGGAACTGGAATATTCAACGAAATAATTTCACCTCAACCAATTTACGAAGCATCTCTAAATGGTGAGTGTTACATTCACAATATTTCTATTGTTGATAATTTTAAAATGTGTGAGTGAATATTTGATTGAGAAAATGCAGTTTACAAAAATTCTTCTCCATGAGAACTAGGTAGGATTATGACACGTTTGTCAAAATGTCCACAGAATCGTTTCAATTCATCTCTAATAAATGCTTGACAATACAGTCAAAAGGAAAATCATTAATATGTCCAAAATAATACAGAAAATGCCAGAAATATGCAGCTGTTCAGGCAGCAACTGAAAAGAGGAAAGACTGTTATTGATGCCTTGGGTGTAAACCCTTCATCAGAATTGAAATGTCATAAATCAGCCCTTTCTCTTTTCTGCAGGTGCTAACTGGCCTGCGATTTCAGCATTTTTCTGCTTTCAGCCTTAGCCGTCCAATGGGTCTTAAAGTCAAGGCAGCTGTCTTTGGTAAGTCAGTCATGGACCACGAACACTGCAGCTTCAATTGCTGGAATTCTTTTCCTGCAAATGCTGCCTAATCTGCCATACATTTCCAATATTTACTGTTTTTATTTCAGTTAGTTCTTCCTCCCATGCACCAGTTGATACTGGACAGTTTCAAAGAAGTTAGATAGGAAAATGGAAGGAGTCAAACCAGCCCCCTCACCTCCCTATACCTAAGGGAAGATCAAGAGGGCCTTATCTTCATTCAAAACTTGATGTTCCACTGCCAGAAGCACAGCAATGCTCCTGTAATACCCATTGTTGAATTTTGCATCTCTCCTCATTCTGAGGTGTTTGGGGATAACATAAGAATTCCCAATAAACACAATTGGATTTAAGAAATTGCCCAAATCATGATATAATAAAGTTTAATTAGAAACCTTGCTCAGTTTCACATCTTTGCCTCAATTTCTGGACTGTGCAGAACATTCAACATTGAAGACATTGCTGTATATTTCAGTTTGACGGTGTTATTTCTCCTCAAAGCAGAACATTAACAGGTCAGAACATACTCATCACCAGTTGTGTGAGACCATTAATAGTCAAGAAAGTAAAATGATGCTGATAAATCCCAAGGATCCATAGATCTTATAGAATCATATAGCATGGAAACAGGCCCCACTTCGTTCATGCTAACCACCTTGATTTACCACGCCAATCCCACTTGCCTACGTCTCACCCATATGCCTCCAAACCTTTCCTATCTATGTACGTGTCCAATGTTATAATTGTAGGTGCCTTAACTAGCTTGTTCCACATACCCAGCATCCTCTGTGTGGAAAAAGTTCTCCAGAGATGCTGCATGATCTGCTGAGTTACTCCAGCACTTTGTGTCATTTGTAGAAACATAGAAACATAGAAAATAGGTACAGGAGGCCATTCAGCCCTTCGAGCCAGCACCGCCATTATTAATAACCCGTTACTGTCTTCACCCCATATTCCTTGACTCCACTAGCCCCTAGTGCTCTATCTAACTCTCTCTTAAATCCATCCAGTGACTTGGCCTCCACTGCCCTCCGTGGCAGGGAATTCCATAAATTCACAACTCTCTGGGTGAAAATGTTTTTTCTCACCTCAGTCTTAAATTACCTCCCCTTTATTCTAAGACTGTGACCCCCTGGTTCTGGACTCGCCCAACAGTATTGTAGTATTGGACTTCCCTGGATTGGGGACAAAACTGTGGCTATTCACTGTATCCCTGCCCCTCATTATTTGATATACTTTACCTTCAAGGACACCCCATTCTTCCTAACCTATTTAGCCTCTCCGTATAAACTCAAACCCTGGACACCTGGTAAAATCTTAGTGAATTTTTCTGCACTCTTTCCAGTTTAAAGACATGCATCCTATAGTAGACTATACACAGTACTCCAAATGACACTTTACTAACACCTTGTACAGCTGAAACATGACATTCCAAGTCATGAACTTAATATCTCCATCCTTCTCTCCCCCACCTGACTCATCTGCCAACCATCCCTTGTCACACAGCTGGGAAACAGGCCCTTCGGCCCGACTTGCCCACCCCAACCAACCTGTCCCATCAACACTAGTCTCACCTGCCAGCATTGTCCACGTACCTGTCTAAATGTTTCTTAACATTGCAATAGTCCCTGCCTCAACTACCTGTTCCGGCAGCTCATTCCATACACCCACCACCCTTTGTGTAAAAAAGTAACCCCTCAGGTTCCAATTAAATCTTGCTCATGCCCATGTTACACTTCCAAAATGCAACACCTCACATTTCTGTGTATTAAATTCCATCAACCATTGCTCAGCCCACCTGCCCAACCGATTAAGATCCTGCTGCAATTTTGGACAACCATCTTCACTATCTACAATACCACCTACTGTAGTGTCATCTGCAAACTTGCTAATCATGCCATGTTTGTTCTCATCTAAATCATTGCTACAGATGACAAACAGGAATGGGTCCAGCACCGACTGGTGAACCCTGAGGCACACCACTGGTCACAGTCCTCCAGATTAAAAAGCAACTTTCCACAATCACCCTCTACTTCCTTCCATGACGCCAATTTGTTATCCATTCAGCTATCTCTCATTGGATCCCATGCGATCTATCCTTCCAGAGCAGCCTACCATGCGGAACCTTGTCGAATGCCTTACTAAAATCCATGTACACAACATCTACAGCTCTGCCCACATCGCCCTTTTTGGTCATATCTAAAAAAGATTCACTCGGTTTTGTGAGACAGTCTCCCATGTACAAACCCATGCTGACTATCCCTAATCACGCCTTGTTCATCTAAATGCATATATCTTGTATCCCTCAAAATACTCTCTAGTAACTTTCGCACTAGAGATGTCCGGCTCCCTGGCCTGTAGTTCCCAGGCTTTTCCCTGCAGCCCTTCTTGAATAGATGCACAACATTTGCCACCCTCCAGTCTTCCAGCACCTCACCTGTATTTAATGATGACTTTTAAATCTTAGCCAGGGCTCCTGCAATTTCCTCTCTAGCTTCCCACAGATTCCTCAGATATACAGTGGCTTGCAAAAGTATTCATAGCCCTTGAACTTTTCCACATTTTGTCACGTTACAATCACAAACGTAAATGTATTTTATTGAGATTTTATGTGATAGACCAACACAAAGTGGTGCATAATTGTGAAGAGAAAGGAAAATGATACATGGTTTCCAAATTTTATCACAAATAAAAAACTGAAAAGTGTGGCGTGCAAAAGTATTCAACCCCCCTGAGTCAATACTTTGTAGAACCACCTTTCGCTGAAATTACAGCTGCTAATCTTTTGGGGTATGTCTCTACCAGCTTTGCACATCTAGAGACTGACATTTTTGCCCATTCTTCTTTGCAAAATAGCTCAAGCTCAGTCAGATTGGATGGAGAGCGTCTGTGAACAGCAATTTTCAAGTCTTGCCAGAGATTCTCAATTGGATTTAGGTCTGGACTTTGACTGGGCCATCCTAACACATGAATATGCTTTGATCTAAACCATTCCATTGTATCTCTGGCTGTATGTTTAGGGTCGTTGTCCAGCTGGAAGGTGAACCTCTGCCCCAGTCTCAAGTCTTTTGCAGACTTTAACAGGTTTTCTTCCAAGATTGCCTTGTATTTGGCTCCATCTATCTTCCCATCAACTCTGACCAGCTTCCCTGTCCCTGCTGAAGAAAAGAATCCCCACAGCATGATGCTGCCACCACCATGTTTCACAGTGGGGATGGTATGTTCAGGGTGATGTCCAGTGTTAGTTTTCCGCCACACATAGCGTTTTGCATTTAGGCCAAAAACTTCAATTTATGTCTCATCAGACCAGAGCATCTTCCTCCACATGTTTGCTGTGTCCCCCACATGGCTTGTGGCAAACTGCAAACGGGACCTCTTATGGCTTTGTTTCAACAATGACTTTCTTCTTGCCACTCTTCCATAAAGGCCCGATTTGTGGAGTGCACGACTAATAGTTGTCCTGTGGACAGATTCTCCCACCTGAGCTGTGGATCTCTGCAGCTCCTCCAGAGTTACCATGGGGCTCTTGGCTGCTTCTCTGATGAATGCTCTCCTTGCCCAGCCTGTCAGTTTAGGTGGAAGGCCATGTCTTGGTAGGTTTGCAGTTGTGCCATACTCTTTCCATTTTAGGATGATGGATTGAACAGTGCTCCGTGAGATGTTCAAAGCTTGGGATATTTTTTATAACCTAACCCTGCTTTAAACTTCTCCACAACGTTATCCCTGACCTGTCTGGTGTGTTCCTTGGGCTTCATGATGTTGTTTGTTCACTAATGTTCTCTAACAAACCTCTGAGGCCTTCACAGAACAGCTGCATTTATACTGAGATTAGATTACACACAAGAGGACTCTATTTACTAATTAGGTGACTTCTGAAGGCAATTGGTTGCACTGGATTTTATTTAGGGGTATCAGAGTAAAGGGTGCTGAATACCTTTGCACGCCACACTTTTCAGTTTTTTATTGGTAAAAAAATTTGAAAACCATGTATCATATTCGTTCCACTTCACAATTATGTACCACTTTGTGTTGGTCTATCACATAAAATCCCAATAAAATACATTTACGCACCGGAAATTAGTATTTTAAATTTATTAAATTTAATAACTGAATTTGGTTCGTTTTCAGGATATAGTATTAATTGGAATAAAAGTGAACTCATGCCAATAAAGGTAAATATTCTACATACATTACAACAATATCCTTTTAAGATAGCAAAAGAAAAAAGAAAATATCTCGGAATTCATGTAACAAAAAGATATGATTCTTTATTTAAAGCTAATTTCCCACCATTACTGAATAAACTAAATAAGAATATTTTATATTGGAAAACATTACCTATCTCAATGTTAGGTAGAATTAATGCAATAAAAACGATCTTTCTTCCACAAATACTATATATTTTCCAAATGATACCAATATACCTTCCGAAATTTTTTTTTAAAAAGTTGAATCTATAGTTACCAATTTTATCTGGGAATATAAGAGTCATAGAATAAATAAAAAAACACTTATGTAAATCAAAAATAAATGGAGGTCTAGCATTACCAAACTTTATGTTTTATTATTGGGCAGTTAGTATTAAAAATATGAATTTTTGGCTGGATGAATTAGATAAACAACCAAATTGGTTAAAAATGGAAAAAGAAGATTGTTCACCTTTTGACATTAGTACGATTTTATTCGCCAATGCTAAACTAGGTAAGAAAACCTATAAAGAAAACTCTATAATAGAGAGTGGGATACGTATTTGGAAACAACTTAAGAAAACATTAAAATTGGAATGTATACCACTAGCTCTCTCCATTGTAAACAATGTCACATTTAAACCTTCAATGATGGATAAAGGTTTTTCACAATGGAAAAATTACGGAATTAATAGGATGAGTGATCTTTACAGGGAAATCTCCTTTCTTTCATTTCAAGAACTACAACAAATTTATGGATTACATCCAAAAGATTATTTTAGATATTTACAAATCAGAGACTATGTAAAATCAAACACACAGGAAATTAGAAATAGAAAGGCAGAAATTTTAGATGAATGTCTAAATAAACATCCAAATACAGAAAAATTGATATCATATATTTATAATATTTTATTAGAAAATGATGTACCAATGACAGAAACATATAGGCAATCATGGGAAAACGAATTAGGTCAAACAATTAGACCAGAAATATGGAATGAAAGTTTACAAAATATACATCATTGTTCGTTAAATGCTAGGCACATCTTGATACAATTTAAAGTACAACATAGATTACATTATTCCAAATCAAAATTACATAGAATTTTTTTCAAATATACCAGCCATATGTGATAAATGTCAATATTTAGAAGCTAATCTAACCCACTCATTCACAAACTGTATAAAAATTACGATCTTTTGGGCAGATATTTTTAAGATAATCTCGAATGTTGTTAATACAAATTTGCTTCCTGACTCAAAATTAATAATATTAGGAATATTAGAAACAGATCAATTAATAACAATAAATCAAAGAATTTTTATTGATTACAGTTTAATAATTGGGAAAAACTTATATTGAAATTTTGGAAGGGTCCTACATCCCCCACAATTAAAATGTGGATCACTGAAATGTCGGAGACACTTAATTTTGAAAGATTAAGACTTGTCCTTCTGGGCAAGTTGGATCAATTCAGAGGGATATGGTGTCCATTTATTGAATATTTAAAGGGTCAAAGTGGTTCGGTGCGAGAACCTGACTGAAGCCTGAACGAAGAAATAGATGAAGATTTACATATAATAACCCATGATATATCTCCAATGATGTACAAACTGCTTAATACTTCATTCATTTTTCTGAATCTCTATCTTTATTTTATTTTTCTCTTATATTTTCTATCTATATAAAAAATGAAAAATTCATAGAAGTACAAATTTGATATGTACTTACTTCTAATAAAAATATTTAACAAAAAAAATACATTTACGTTTGTGGTTGTAACGTGACAAAATGTGGAAAAGTTCAAGGGGTATGAATACTTTTGCAAGCCACTGTATCTGTTCAGGACCTTGATTAAATAACTCTCACATATCCTTTAATCTTTGCCCCTCTAAACCTTAAAGCTATGCCCTCTCGTCTTTGACATTTTCACCCTGGTCCCTTTCAGGAAGCTATGGAAAAAGTGCTACAATATGAATTTAAAGAGTTAGTAGCCAAATTGGAAAGCAGTATCGTAAAGGTAGTAATCTCATGATTACTGTCTGCCATGCACTCTTGATAAAGGTACTTGGCAATAGATCAGCTGAATACATGGCTGTTAAAGGTGTGCAGGATGGAGGGATTTGGATCCTGGGGCACTAAACTAGTTCTGGAGAAGGTAGGTCGGTACAAACAGGACGGGTTACAACTGCACGGAAACCACTGCCCTTGCCCATGCATTTGCTAGTGTTGTTCATTGATAAGGAACTGAATTTAAAACAGCCAATAGGATTTGCAGTGTGTTCCAGAAGAAGAAAGAATTACCTGAAGGGGAGGTGCTATCATTGTGGCTTTGAAGGATAAGAGTGCCAGCATGAGGATTCCTTCATTATGAAAACAAGGAACATACATCATCAGTTTACTTCAAAGCAAGACAAGGCCATAGTAAATTCAGGCAAATGAGCAATGTCTTCCCTTTGGGAAGAATAGAGGAGACATTGTGCAGCTGAACTGGATGAAGAAGTTAGAGACCTGAATGGATCTTATTGACTGTTTATACTCACTCCAAAGACTGCTGAACGTTTTTGTTCATTCGTACGCATTGAAGTGAAGAGAGCATCAACGGAAGTTAACACTGTAGTATTAGTTCAAGAAAGAACTGCAGATGCTGGAAAAATCGAAGGTGGACAAAAAATGCTGGAGAAACTCAGCGAGTGAGGCAGTATCTATGGAGAGAAGGAATTGGCAACGTTTCGGATCGAGACCGTTCTTCATGTTGGGGGGGCGGGAAAAAGAAAGGGAGTAGACAGAGACAGTGGGACTGGTGGGAGAACTGGGAAGGGGGCAGGGAAGGAGGGAGAAAGCAAGGGCCATCTAAAATTAGAGAAGTCAATGTTCAAACTGCTGGGGTGTAAAACTAACCAAGCAAGATATGAGGTGCTGTTCCTCCAATTTGTGCTGGGCCTCACTCTGACAATGAAGGAGGCCAAGGACAGAAAGGTCAGAGTGGGAATGGGAGTCTACGCTGACCTTCCCAGTTCTCCCACAAGTCCTACTGTCTCCGCCTACTTCCTTTCCTGCCTCCCCCCGACATCAGTCTGAAGAAGGGTCTTGACCCGAAACGTCGCCAATTCCTTCTCTTCATGGATGCTGCCTCATCCGCTGAGTTTCTCCAGCATTCTTTGGCCTACTGTAGTATTAGTTATGTGTGGCCAGGCATTTCAGCATGTTTCGTTAGGTAGTGCAGGGCAACTCTAGAAGATACTGGCCTTTGTCTACCTTCATGGCAGACAAATCAAGTCGATTGTCATATGAGAATATTCCTCTTCTGATCTTCCAGCACAAAAATCCAGTTTCATAGTCTGCACTGAGTATGAAGGATAAAGCTAGATTGGGGAGATATCAAGTGCAGGAAGAAACAGACTATATCAGGCATATTCAATGGGTGCTTCAGGTGTTTCATGATGCATGCAGGCTATAGAAGCCAAGATACAGCTGAAGGAGGATTCTACACCTCAGCTCTTTAGAGTGCAACTGAAGAGAAAAGGTAGGGAAGGGTTGAAGAAGTGACAGGAAGGAGGTATCGTTGAAAAAGTTAAGATTACTGATTGGACTGATCCTGTATAGAGGAGAAGGTAGCATCATTGGGATCAGTGGAAAAGCAAAAGTAGACAGATAGCTCTTACTCCAATTGATGATTCATGTCCCAGTAGGACATGTTTTGCGATCCTTAAAAGTTAAAAGGGATAATTAACAATTAATGCTCACATAGAAACATAGAAACATAGAAACATAGAAAATAGGCACTGGACTAGGCCATTCGGCCCTTCGAGCCTGCACCGCTATTCAATATGATCATGGCTGATCATCCAACTCAGTATCCCGTACCTGCCTTCTCTCCATACCCCCTGATCCCTCTAGCCACAAGGGCCACATCTAACTCCCTCTTAAATATTGCCAATGAACTGGCCTCAACTACCTTCTGTGGCAGAGAATTCCAGAGACTCACCACTCTCTGTGTGAAAAATGTTGTTCTTATCTCGGTCCTAAAAGATTTCCCCCTTATATTTAAACTGTAACCCCTTGTTCTGGACTTCCCCAACATCGGGAACAATCTTCCTGCATCTAGCCTGTCCAACCCCTTAAGAATTTTGTAAGTTTCTATAAGATCCCCCCTCTACCTTCTAAATTCTAGCGAGTACAAGCCGAGTCTATCCAGTCTTTCTTCATATGAAAGTCCTGGCATCCCAGGAATCAGTCTGGTGAACCTTCTTTGTACTCCCTCTATGGCACAAATGTCTTTCCTCAGATTTGAAGACCAAAGCTGTACGCAATACTCCAGGTGTGGTCTCACCAAGACCCTGTACAACTGCAGCAGATCCTCCCTGTTCCTCTTCTCAAATCCTTTCGCTATGAATGCTAACATACCATTCACTTTCTTCACTGCCTGCTGCACCTGCATGCCTACTTTCAATGACTGGTGTACCATGACACCCAGGTCTCGTTGCATCTCCCCTTTTCCTAATCGGCCACCTTCGACTGTTCCAATACAAAATACTTTGCTTTGGATAGCTGCAGCTTCGGGCATTTTCCAGAGGACAAAGGGCTGATCCCAGGACTGCCACATCATAGTGAGAATAACATTGATGAAAGGCCAGTGTGTCTTGGCTGCCTGAAAGTTGTTTATGCAGGTTATGAAACTGAAGACTCCAGTCTATCGTGGACAAGCTTAAAGCTGTGCCAAGGAACAGATAGCTGGAGGAACTCAGTGAGTCAGGCATATCTGTGGAGGGAAATGGACAAATGTTTTGTGATATCCAGAGTCTGAAGTTAAAACTGCGTTTAATTCATCAAGTCTGACATTAAAGAAAAAAAAGAGCCATCAACTTCCACACAAGACGTAGGAACATGAATCTGCAATTCAAGAGATGGTGGATTATGTCTCAAGTCCCAAAGATCGGTCTGAAGAAGGATCCTAACCTAGAGCTTTCTGTCCATTCCCTCCATAGATGATGCGTCACACGCTACGTTCCTGCACACTTTGTTCTTTGCTCAGGATTCCAGTATCTATGGTGTCTTTCATTTCCCAAAGGTCACCTCCCACAATTCTGAACACTTAATCCAAAGTGGGCTATTAGAAGGGTCATGAAGTCACATAATGGCTTCAAAGAGTTAGATTAAAGCGTTATATACCTAAATTAAAAACCATAGGATAACCAGGAAGAAGGTACAATAGCTCAAGGATAAAGGAGGGAATTTGTGCTTGGAGTTGGGGGATAGAGGCATGGTACTAAATGAGTACTTTTCATCTGTTTTCAATAAGGAGAAGGACAGTGAGATCAGTTAGGAGAATACTAATATTCAAGGACAGTTTGGGATTAAGAAGGAGGAGATGTTAGGGTTGCTGAAGAGCATTAAGGTGGATAAATCCCCAGAACCTGATGGGAGGCAAGAGCAGAGATTGTGGAAGACTTGTAAAAAAACTTTGCATCTTTGCAGCTAGCCACAGCCGAGTTCCTGGAGGATTGGAGAGTAGCTAATGTTGTTCCTTTATTTAAGAAGGGAAGTAGAGAGAATCCAGGAAATTATAGGCCAGTGAACCTCAGTTCAGTGGTGGGGAAACTATTGGAGAGGATTCTTTCAGATAGGATTTACGATGCGATACGACAGAACTTTATTTATTTATCCAAGCAGGGAAATTGATCTGCCAACAGTCGTTAAGAAAAATACACAAAACACAACTCCAATTTTCAAAGAGAATGGGTTTATTTGGGACAGTCACGGCTTTATTCGTGGCAGGTTGTCTCACACTAACTTGATTGAGTTTTCTGAGAAGGTGACAAAGGTGATCGATGAGGGTAGGGAGGTGGATGTTGTCTACATGGATTTTACTAAGGCATTTGATAAAGTCTCCCATGATCCAGAAGATTAATAATGACTTGGTCATATAGATTCAGAACTGCCCTACTGATCAAAGACAGAGGGTTGTAGTGGAAGACCAATATGCGGGCTGGAGGTCTATGGCCAGTGGAGTTCTGCAGGGATCTGTGCTGGGACCGCTGCTGTTTGGGAGATATATAAACATAAACTGGCTGGTTAGTAAGCTTACAGCGAGGAAGGCCATCAAAATATACAGCGAGATTTAGATCAGTTACAGAAATGGGTGCAGTAATGGCAGATAGAGTTTAATCCAAGCAAGTGTGAGGTCGCCCTATTACAGGGAGGATGTGGATGCTTTGGAAAGGACAGAGACGGAGGTTTACCAGAAATATAACAACAAATTGCTGGAGTAACTCAGCGGGACATGCAGTATCTCTGGATAGGAGGAATGGGTGATGTTTCAGGTTGGAACCCTCCTTCAGACTGAATGATGCGTGGATTAGGAGGTATTCACTTCAGGGAGAGGTTGTACAGACGGAGTGTTTTCTCCGGAATGCCGGAGGTTGTGGGGATACCTAATAGAAGTATATAAAATTATGAGATGCATAGATAGGTAAGATAGTCAGAATCTTTTTTCCCAGGATGGAATAATCAAATACTAGAGGGCACAGCTTTAAGGTGCGAGGGGCAAAGTTTAAAGGAGATCCGTGGGGCAGGTTTCTTACACAGTGGGCGGTGAGTGCCTGGAATGTGCTGCCGGGGGTGGTGGCTGATGTAGATGATATCTATATTACTAAAAGTCTGATCTTGACCGCTTTTGGCCCACTGTGCTGCGATTTCTGAGAAAACGCCGCCACCTGCCATCATTTTTGGCCACCTCACTCAGAGCCCCCCTCCGCCTTCCTGAACCTCGATTTTTCCCATCGATGGAAAATCAGAGATATATTAATTTTTTTTTTAAATTCCCCATTCTCTCTGTTCTCTCTGCTGCCCCCGCTGGCGGCAGGAGGGGGGGGAGGGACTATAAAACCCGCAAGTGTCGTGCCTCAGTCTCTGCCAGACCCAGGAAGCGAGAGGGTCACGGCTCTCTGAGCTGCGAATAACACTGAACGGACGTCTACTCCACGGTGAGTCCCCTCGATGTGGCTGCTGCCAAACTGTTTACCTTTTTTTTTAAGTTTGCATTCACAGAATGGTTGTCAGGTGCCTAGTTTGCCTCGCCTTTTATTTAAAAAGTTTGTCTTCACAAAATTAATTTTGGTTGTCAGGTGGCTGCTTGCTGCCCAATTGTTTGCCTCGACTTTTTTTTAAATGTTTGTGTTCAGAAAATGAATTTTGGTTGTCAGGTGGCTGCTTGCTGCCAATTGTTTGCCTCACCATTTTAAAAAAAGTTTGTGTTCACAAAATTAATTTTGGTTGTCAGTTGGCTGCTTGCTGCCCAATCGTTTGCCTCGCTTTTTAAAAAAAGGTTTGTGTTCACAAAATGCATTTTGGCTGTCAGCTGGCTGTTTGCTGCCCAATTGTTTGCCTCGCCTTTTTTTTTTAAATGGTTTGTGTTATGAAAATTAATTTTGGTTGTCAGGTGGCTGCTTGCTGTCAAATTGTTTGCTTCCCTTTTTAAAAAAAAGTTTGTGTTCACAAAATGGGTTTTGATTGTCAGGTGGATGTGGCCAAATTGTTTGCCTCCCCTTTTTGAAGGGTTTGTGTCAGCAAATGGATTTAGTTTGTCAGTTTGCTGTGACCCAATTGTTTGCCTCGCCATTTTCAAGAGATTATGTTCACAAAATGGATTTAGTTTGTCAGGCGGCTGTGTCCCAATTGTTTTCCTCACCTTTTTAAAGAGTTTGTGTTCACAAAATGGATGTTGGTGGTCAGGTGGCTGCGGCCAATTTGTTTGCCTCGCCTTTTTACAAATTGTTTGCCTCGCCTTTTTACAGAGTTTGTGTTCACAAAATTGATTTAGGTTGTCAGATGGCTGCGGGCCAATTGTTTTCCTCGGCTTTTTCAAGAGTTTGTGTTCACAAAATGGAATTTGGTTGTCAGATGGCTGCGTGGTGCCCAATTGTTTACCTCGTCTTTTTGTAAAGTTTGTGTTCACAAAATGGATTTTATTTGTCAGGTGGATGCGCCCCAATTGTTTGCCTCACCTTATTGAATAGTTTGTGTTGACAAAATTGATTTTGGTTGTCAGGTGGCTGCAGCTCAATTGTTAACCTCGCCTTTTTAAAGAGTGAGTGTCCACAAAATGGATTTTGGTTGTCAGGTGGCTGCTTGCTACCCAATTGTTTGCCTCGCCTTCTTAAAACGTTTGTGTTCACAAAATGGATTTTGGTTGTCAGGTGGCTGTGCCCTAATTGTTTGCCATGCCTTTAGAAGAGTTTGTGTTGACAAAATGGATTTTGGTTGTCAGGTGGCTGCGGCCCAATTGTTTGCCTCTCCTTTTTAAAGAGTTTGAGTTCACCATGTGGATTTTGGTTGTCAGGTGGCTGCGGCCCAATTGTTTGCCTTGCCTTTTTGAAGAATTTATGTTCACAAAATGGATTTTGGTTGTCAGGTGGCTGCTTGCTGCCGAATTGTTTCCCTCAGATTTTTAAAATGTTTGTGTTCACAAAATGGATTTTGGTTGTCAGGTGGCTGCTTGCAGCCCAATTGTTTGCTTCGCATTTTTGAAGAGTTTGTGTTCACAAAATGAAATCTGGTTGTAAAATGACTGCGGCCCAATTGTTTGCCTTGCCTTTATAAAGAGTTTGTGTTCACAAAATGGATTTAGGTTGTCAGGTGGCTGCGGCCCAATTGTTTGCCTCACCTTTTTAAAGAGTTTGTGTTCACAAAATGGATTTTGGTTGTCAGATGGCTGCAGCCCAATTGATTGCCTCGCCTTTTTAAAGAGTTTGTGTTCACAAAATGGATTTTGGTTGTCAGGTGGCTGCGGCTCAATTGTTTGCCTTGCCGTTTTAAAGAATTGGTGTTCATAAAATGGAATCTGGTTGTCAGGTGGATGCGGCCCAATTGTTTGCCTCACCTTTTTAAAAAGTTTGTGTTCACAAAAGAATTTTGGTTGTCATTTGGCTGCTTGCTGCCCAATTGTTTGCCTCGCCTTTTAAAAAAAATGTTTGTGTTCACAAGATGGGTTTTGGTTGTCAGGTGGATGTGGCTAAATTGTTTGCCTCCCCTTTTTGAAGGGTTTGTGTCAGCAAATGGATTTAGTTTGTCAGTTGGCTGTGACCCAATTGTTTGCCTCGCCATTTTCAAGAGATTATGTTCACAAATGGATTTAGGTTGTCAGGTGGCTGAGGCCCAATTGTTTGCATCACCTTTTTCAAGAGTTTGTGTTCACAAAATGGATTTAGTTTGTCAGGCGGCTGAGGCCCAATTGTTTGCCTTGCCTTTTTAAAGCGTTTGTGTTCACAAAATGGATGTTGGTGGTCAGGTGGCAGCGGCCAATTTGTTTGCCTCACCTTTTTACAAATTGTTTGCCTCGCCGTTTTACAGAGTTTGTGTTCACAAAATTGATTTAGGTTGTCAGGTGGCTGCGAGCCAATTGTTTTCCTCGCCTTTTTCAAGAGTTTGTGTTCACAAAATGGATTTAGGTTGTCAGGTGGGTGTGTGCAAATTGTTTGCCTTGCCTTTTTATAGAGTTTGGGTTCACAAAATGGATTTTGGTTGTCAGGTGGCTGCGAGCCAATTGTTTTCCTCGCCTTTTTCAAGAGATTGTCTTCACAAAATGGATTTGGGTTGTCAGTTGGCTGCGGCCAAATTATTTGCCTCGCCTCTTTAAACAGTTTGTGTGCATAAAATGGATTTAGGTATTCAGGTGGCTGTGGCCCAATTGTTTGCCTCGCCTTTTTAAAGAGTTTCTGTTCACAAAATGGATTTTGGTTGTCTGGTGGCTGCGGCCAAATTGTTTGCATCGTCTTTTTCAAGAGTTTGTGTTCACAAAATCGATTTAGGTTGTCAGGTGGCTGTGGCCCAATAGCTTGCCTCACCTTTTTAAACAGTTTGTGTTCACAAAATGGATTTTGGTTGTTCGGTGTCTTTGGCCCAATTGTTTGCCTCGCCTTTTGAACCAGTTTTTGTGTTCACAAAATGGATTTTGTTTGTCAGGTCGCTGCCGCCCAATTGTTTGCCTCGCCATTTTAAAGAGTTTGTGTTCACAAAATGGATTTGGGTTGTCAGGTGGATGCGGCCAAATTGTTTGCCTTGCCTTTTTAAACAGTTTGTGTTCATAAAATAGATTTTGATTGTCACATGGCTGCGGCCCAATTGTTTGCCTCGCCTTTTTAAAGAGTTTCTGTTCACAAAATGGATTTTGATTGTCTGGTGGCTGCAACCCAATAGCTTGCCTCACATTTTTGAACAGTATGTGTTCACAAAATGGATTTTGGTGGCTAGGTGGCTGTGGCCCAATTGTTTGCCATGCCTTTTTCAAAAGTTTGTTTTCACAAAATGGATTTGGGTTGTCAGTTGGCTGCGGCCAAATTAGTTGCCTCGCCTTTTTAAACAGTTTGTGTTCACAAAATGGATTTAGTTTGTCAGGTGGCTGAGGCCCAATTGTTTGCCTCGCCTTTTGAATGAGTTGGTGTTCACAAAATTGATTTTGGTTGTCAGGTGGCTGCGGCCCAATTGTTTGCCTCGCCTTTTATAGACTTTGTGATCACAAAATTAATTTTGGTTGTCAGGTGACTGCGGTCCAATTAGTTGCCTCACCTTTTTAAACCGTTTGTGTTCACAAAATGGATTTTGGCTGTCAGGTGGCTGCGGCCCAACTGTTTGCATCGCCTTTTTAAGGAGTTTGTCTTCGCAAAATGGATTTAGTTTCCCAGGCGGCTGCGGCCCAAATGTTTGCCTCATCTCTTTCAAGCGTTTGTGTTCACAAAATAGATTTTGGTTGTCAGGTGGCTGCAGCCCATTTGTTTGCCTTGCCTTTTTCGAGAGTTTGTGTTCACAAAATGGATTTTGGTTGTCAGCTGGCTGAGGCCCAATTGTTTGCGTTACCTTTTTCAAGAGTTTGTGTTCACTAAATGGATTTAGTTTGTCAGGTGGCTGAGGCCCAATTGTTTTCCTTGCCTTTTTAAAGAGTTTGTGTTCACAAATGGATTTTGGTCGTCAGGTGGCTGCGGCCAAATTGGTTGTGTTGCCTTTTTAAAGAGTTTCTGTTCACAAAATTGATTTTGTTTGCCAGGAGGCTGCGGCCCAAATGTTTCCCTCCATTTTTTCAAGAGTTTGTGTTCACAAAATTGATTTTGATTGTCACATGGCTGCGGCCCAATTGTTTGTATCGCCTTATTAAAGAGTTTCTGTTCACAAAATGTATTTTGTTTGTCGAGTGTCTTTGGCCCAATTGTTTGCCTCGCCTTTTTATGGAGTTTGCGATCATGAAATGAATTTTGTTTGTCAGGTGACAGCGATCCAATTATTTGCCTCGCCATTTTAAAGAGTTTTTGTTGACAAAATGGATTTGTGTTGTTCGGTGGCTGCGGCCAAATTGTTTGCCTCACCTTTTTAAAGAGTTTGTGTACACAAAATGGATTTTGGTTGTCAGGTGGCTGCGGCCCAATTGTTTGCGTCACCTTTTTCAAGAGATTGTGTTCACAAAATGGATTTAGTTTGTCACGTGGCTGCGGACCAATTGTTTGCTTCACCTTTTTAAACAGTTTGTCTTCACAAAATGGATTTAGTTTGTCAGGTGGCTGTGGCCCAATTATTTGCCTCGCCTTTTGAAACAGTTTCTGTGCACAAAATAGATTCAGGTTCTCAGGTGGCTGCGGCCCAATTGTTTGCCTCGCCTTTTTAAAGAGTTTGTGTTCACAAAATGGATTTTGATTGTCTGCTGGCTGCGACCCAATAGCTTGCCTCACATTTTTAAACAGTTTGTGTTCACAAAATGGATTTTGGTTGTCTGGTGGCCGCGGCCCAATTGTTTGCATCGCCTTTTTAAACAGTTTGTGTTCACAAAATGGATTTTGATTGTCACATGGCTGCGGCCCAATTGTTTGCCTCGCCTTTTTAAAGAGTTTCTGTTCACAAAATAGATTTTGGTTGTCAGGTGGCTGCAGCCCATTTGTTTGCCTTGCCTTTTTCAAGAGTTTGTGTTCACAAAATGGATTTTGGTTGTCAGCTGGCCGAGGCCCAATTGTTTGCGTTACCTTTTTCAAGAGTTTGTGTTCACTAAATGGATTTAGTTTGTCAGGTGGCTGAGGCCCAATTGTTTTCCTTGCCTTTTTAAAGAGTTTGTGTTCACAAATGGATTTTGGTCGTCAGGTGGCTGCGGCCAAATTGGTTGTGTTGCCTTTTTAAAGAGTTTCTGTTCACAAAATTGATTTTGTTTGCCAGGAGGCTGCGGTCCAAATGTTTCCCTCCATTTTTTCAAGAGTTTGTGTTCACAATTTGTTTGCCTCGCCTTTTTGAGGAGTTTGTGTTCACAAAATGGATTTAGTTTGTCAGGTGGCTGCGGCCCAACTGTTTGCATCGCCTTTTTAAGGAGTTTGTGTTCACAAAATGGATTTAGTTTGCCAGGCGGCTGCGGCCCAAATGTTTGCCTCATCTCTTTCAAGAGTTTGTGTTCACAAAATGGATTTTGGTTGTCGGGTGCCTTTGGCCCAATTGTTTGCCTTGCCTTTTTAAAGAGTTTGTGTTCACAAAATGGATTTGGGTTGTCAGGTGGCTGCGGCCCAATTGTTTGATCGCCTTTTTGTAAAAGTTTCTGTTCACAAAATGGATTTTGGTTGTCTGGTGGCTGCGGCCCAATTGTTTGCCTTGACTTTTTCAAGAGTTTGTGTTCACAAAATTGATTTTGGTTGTCAGTTAGCTGGGACCAAATTAGTTGCCTCGCTTTTTAAACAGTTTGTGTTCACAAAATGGATTTTGGTTGTCTGGTGGCTGTGGCCCAATTGTTTGCCTTGACTTTTTCAAGAGTTTGTGTTCACAAAATTGATTTTGGTTGTCAGGTGGCTGCGGCCCAATTGTGTGCCTTGTCTTTTTACTGAGTTTGTGTTCACAAAATGGATTTAGTTTGTCAGGTGGCCGCGGCCCAATTGTTTGCCTCGCCTTTTTAAACAGTTTGTGTTCACAAAATGGATTTTGATTGTCACATGGCTGCGGCCCAATTGTTTGCCTCGCCTTTTTAAAGAGTTTCTGTTCACAAAGTAGATTTTGTTTGTCAGGTGGCTGCGGCCCATTTGTTTGCCTTGGCTTTTTCGAGAGTTTGTGTTCACAAAATGGATTTTGGCTGTCAGGTGACTGCGTCCTATTATTTGCCATGCCTTTTTAAGGAGTTTGTGTTCACAAAATGGATTTAGGTTTGTCGGGTGGCTGCGGCCCAATTGTTTGACATGCCTTTTTCAAAAGTTTGTTTTCACAAAATGGATTTGGGTTGTCAGTTGGCTGCGGCCAAATTAGTTGCCTCGCCTTTTTAAACAGTTTGTGTTCACAAAATGGATTTTGGTTGTCACATGGCTGCGGCCCAATTGTTTGCCTCGCCTTTTTAAAGAGTTTCTGTTCACAAAATAGAATTTGGTTGTCAGGTGGCTGCAGCCCATTTGTTTGCGTCACCTTTTTCAAGAGTTTGTGTTCACAAAATGAATTTTGTTTGTCAGGTTCACAAAAGAATTTTGGTTCTCATTTGACTGCTTGCTGCCCAATTGTTTGCCTCACCTTTTTTAAAAAAGGATTGTGTTCACAAAATGGATTTTGTTTGTTGGGTGGCTGCGGCCCAATTGTTTTCCTCGTTTTTTCAAGAGTTTGTGTTCACAAAATGGATTTTGGTTGTCACATGGCTGCGGCTGAATTGTTTGCCACGCCTTTTTCAAGAGTTTGTCTTCATAAAATTGATTTTGGTTGTCAGTTGGCTGCTGCACAATTGTTTGCCTCGCCTTTTTACAGAGTTTGTGTTCACAAAATTGATTTACTTTGTCTGGTGGCTGCGGGCCATTTGTTTGCCTCACCTTTTTGAAGGGTTTGTATTCACAAAATGGAATTTGGTTGTCAGGTGGTTGTGGCCCAATTGTTTGCCTCGCCTTTTTAGAAGTGTTATGTTCACAAAAGAATTTTGGTTGTCATTTAGCTGCTTGCTGCCCAATTCCTTGCCTCGCCTTTTTTAAAAAAAGATTGTGTTCACAAAATGGATTTTGGTTGTCAGGTGGCTGCGGCCAAATTGTTTGCATCGCCTTTTTGAAGAGTTTGTGTTCACAAAATGGATTTTGTTTGTCAGGTGGCTGCGTCCCAATTGTGTGCCTCACCTCTTTAAAGAGTTTGTGTTCACAAAATGGATTTTGGTTGTCGGGTGGCTGCGGCCCAATTGTTTGCCTCACCTCTTTAAAGAGTTTCTGTTCACAAAATGGATTTTGGTTGCCTGGTGGCTGCGGGCCATTTGTTTGCCTCACCTCTTTGAAGGGTTTGTATTCACAAAATTGATTTAGGTTGTCAGGTGGTTGCAGCCCAATTGTTTGCCTCAGATTTTCAAACAGTTTACGCTCACAAAATGGATTTAGGTTGTCAGGTGGCTGTGTCCCAATTGTTTTCCTCACCTTTTTAAAGAGTTTGTGATCACAAAATGGATTTGGGTTTCCAGGTGGCTGCGGCCAAATTGTTTGCCTCGCCTCTTTCAAGAGTCTGTGTTCACAAAATGGAATTTGGTTGTCAGGTAGCTGTGCCCAATTCTTTGCCTCACCTTTTTAAAGAGTTTGAGTTCTCAAAATAAATTAAGGTTGCCAGGTGGCTGCGGCCAACGTGTTTTCCTCACCTTTTTAAACAGTTTATGTACACAAAATGGATGTTGGTTGTCAGTTGGTTGTGGCCCAATTGTTTGCCTCACCTCTTTAAAGAGTTTCTGTTCACAAAATGGATTTTGGTTGCCTGGTAGCTGCGGGCCATTTGTTTGCCTCACCTCTTTGAAGGGTTTGTATTCACAAAATGGATTTTGGTTGTCAGGTGGCTGCGGCCAAATTGTTTGCCTCGCCTTTTTGAAGAGTTTGTGTTCACAAAACGGATTTTGTTTGTCAGGTGGCTACAGCCCAATAGTTTGCCTCGCCTTTTTAAAAGTATTATGTTCACAAAGAATTTTGTTTGAATTTGGCTGCTAGCTGCGCTATTCTTTGCCTTGCCTTTTTTTAAAAAAAGATTGTGTTCACAAAATGGATTTTGGTTGTCAGGTGGCTGCGGCCAAATTGTTTGACTCGCCTTCTTGAAGAGTTTGTTTTCACAAAATGGATTTTCTTTATCAGGTGGCTGCGGCCCAATAGTTTGCCTCGCCATTTTCTAGAGATTGTATTCACAAAATGGATTTAGGTTGTCAGGTTGCTGCGGCCCAATTGTTTGCCTCGCCTTTTTCAAGAGTTTGTGTTTACAAAATGGATTTTGGTTGTCAGGTGGCTGCGGCCCAATTGTTTGCCTCACCTTTTTAAAGCGTTTCTGTTTACAAAATGGATTTTCGTTGTCTGGTGGCTGCAGCCTAATTGTTTGCCTTGCCTTTTTCAAGAGTTTATGTTCTCAAAATGGATTTTGGTTGTCAGGTGGCTGTGGCCCAAATGTTTCCCTCGCCTTTTACAAGAGTTTGTGTTCACAAAATGGATTTGGGTTGTGACTTGGCTGCTGCCAAATTATTTGCCTCGCATTTTGAATCAGTTTGTGTACACAAAATGAATGTTGATTGTCAGGTGGCTGCGGCCTAATTGTTTGCCTCACCGTTTTAAAGAGTTTGTGTTCACAAAATGGATTTGGGTTGTCAGGTGGCTGTGGCCAAAGTGTTTTCCTCACCTTTTTAAACAGTTTGTGTACACAAAACGTATGTTGATTGTCAGGTGGCTGCGGCCTAATTGTTTGCCTCGCCGTTTTAAAGAGTTTGTGTTCACAAAATGGAATTTGGTTGTCAGGTGGCTTTGGCCCAATTGTTTGCCTCGCCTTTTTAAAAAGTTTGTGTTCAGAAAATAATTTTTGTTCTCATTTGACTGCTTGCTGCCCAATTGTTTGCCTCACCTTTTTTAAAAAAAGGATTGTGTTCACAAAATGGATTTTATTTGTCGGGTGACTGTGGCCCAATTGTTTTCCTCGCCTTTTTCAAGAGTTTGTGTTTACAAAATGGTTTTTGGTTGTCACATGGCTTCGGCTGAATTGTTTGCCTCGTCTTTTTCAAGAGTTTGTCTTCATAAAATTGATTTTGGCTGTCAGTTGGCTGCGGCACAATTGTTTTCCTCGCCTTTTTACAGAGTTTATGTTCACAAAAATGATTTACTTTGTCAGGTGGCTGCAGCCCAATTGTTTGCCTTGCCTTTTCAAAGAGTTTGTGTTCACAAAATGAATTTTGGTTGTCAGGTTGTTGCGGCAAAATTGTTTGCCTCACCGTTTTAAAGAGTTTGTGTTCACAAAATGGAATTTGGTTGTCAGGTGGCTGCGGTCCAATTGTTTGCCTCGTCTTTTTAAAGAGTTTTGTTCACAAAATGGATTTGTGTTGTCAGGTGGCTGCAGCCAAATTGTTTGCCTCGCCTTTTTAAAGAATTTGTGTTCAAAAAATGGATGTTGATTGTCAGGTGGCTGCGGCCTAATTGTTTGCCTCGCCGTTTTAAAGAGTTTGTGTTCACAAAATGGAATTTGGTTCTCAGGTGGCTTTGGCCCAATTGTTTGCCTCGCCTTTTTAAAAGGTTTGTGTTCAGAAAATAATTTTTGTTCTCATTTGACTGCTTGCTGCCCAATTGTTTGCCTCACCTTTTTTAAAAAAAGGATTGTGTTCACAAAATGGATTTTGTTTGTCGGGTGGCTGTGGCCCAATTGTTTGCCTCGCCTTTTTAAAGAGTTTGTGTTCACAAAATGAATTTTGGTTGTCAGGTGGCTGCGGTCCTATTGTTTGCCTCGCCTTTTAAAAGAGTTTGTGTTCACAAAATGGATTTGGGTTGTCAGGTGGCTGCGGCCAAAGTCTTTTCCTCACCTTTTTAAACAGTTTATGTACACAAAATGGATGTTGGTTGTCAGGTGGTTCACAAAAGAATTTTGGTTGTCATTTGGCTCTTGCTGCCCAATTCCTTGCCTCGCCTGTTTTAAAAAAAGATTGTGTTCACAAAATGGATCTTGGTTGTCAGGTGGCTGCAGCCAAATTGTTTGCCTCACCATTTTCAAGAGATTGTGTTCACAAAATTGATTTAGGTTGTCAGGTGGCTGCGGCCCAATTGTTTGCCTCGCCTTTTCCAAGAGTTTGTGTTTACAAAATGGATTTTGCTTGTCATTTGGCTGCTTGCTGCCCTATTGTTTGCCTCGCCTTTTTAAAAAAAAGATTGTGTTCACAAAATGGATTTTGGTTGTCAGGTGTCTGCGGCCAAATTGTTTGCCTCGCCTTTTTCAAGAGTTTGTGTTCACAAAATGTATTTTGGTTGTCAGGTGGCAGCAGTCTAATTGTTTGCCTTGCCTTTTTAAAACATTTGTGTTCATAAAATGGATTTTGTTTGGCACGTGGCAGCGACCAAATTGTTTGCCTCACCTTTTTGAAGAGTTTGTGTTCACAAAATGGATTTTGGTTGTTAGTTGACTGCGGCCCAAATATTTGCCTCACCTTTTTATAGAGTTTGTGTTCACAAAATGGATTTAGTTTGTCAGGTGGCTGCAGCCCAATTGTTTGCCTCGCCATTTTCAAGAGATTGTTTTCACAAAATGGATTTAGGTTGTCAAGTAGCTGCGGCCAATTGTTTTCCTCGCCTTTTTAAACAGTTTGTGTTCACAAAATGTATTTGGTTGTCAGGTGGCTGCGGCCCAAATGTATGCCTCACCGTTTTAAAGTGTTTGTGTTCACAAAATGGATTTTGCTTGTCAGGTGGCTGCAGCCAAATTGTTTGCCTCGCTTTTTAAAAAGTTTGTGTTCACAAAATGGATTTTGTTTTTCAGGTGGTTGCGGCCCAATTGTGTGCCTAGCCTTTTTAAAGTTTTTGTTCACAAAATGGATTTTGGTTGTCAGGTGGCTGTGGCCCAATTGTTTGCCTCGCCTTTTTGAAGTGTTTGTGTTCCCAAAATGGATTGTGGTTGTCAGGTAGTTGCGGCCCAATTGTTTGCCTTGCCTTTTTAATAAAAAGTTTGTGTTCCCAAAATGATTTTTGGCTGTCAGGTGGCTGCTTGCAGCCCAATAGTTTGCTTCACCTTTTTGAAGAGTTTATGTTCACAAAATGAATTCTGGTTGTAAGGTGGCTGCGATCCAATTGTTTACCTCGCCTTTTTCAAGAGTTTTTGTTCACAAAATGGATTTTAATAGTCGCGAAGCTGCGGCCAAATTGTTTCCCTCGCTTTTTAAACAGTTTGTGTTCACAAAATTGAATTTGGTTGTCAGGTGGCTGCAGCCCAATTGTTTGCCTCGCCTTTTTAAAGAGTATGTGTCCTCAAAATGAAATCTGGTTGTAAGGCGGCTGCGGTCCAATTGTTTGCCTCGCCGTTTTCACAAATTTTTGGTCACAAAATGGATTTTGGTTGTCACGCAGCTGCGGCCAAATTGTTTGCCTCGCCTTTTTCAAGAGTTCGTGTTCACAAAAAAGATTTAGGTTGTCAGGTGGCTGCGGCTCAATTGTTTTTCTCGCCTTTTTAAACAGTGTGTGTTCACAAAATGGATTTAGGTTGTCAAGTGGCTGCGGCCCAATTGTTTTTCTCAGCTTTTAAAACAGATTGTGTTCACAACATTGATTTAAGTTGTCAGGTGGCTGCAGTCCAATTGTTTGCCTTGCCTTTTTAAAACATCTGTGTTCACAAAATGGATTTAGGTTGTCAGGTGGCAGCGACCAAATTGTTTGCCTCACCTTTTTGAAGAGTTTGTGTTGACAAAATGGATTTAGTTTGTCAGGTGGCTGCGGCCCAACTGTTTGCATCGCCTTTTTAAGGAGTTTGTGTTCACAAAATGGATTTTGGTTGCCAGGCGGCTGCGGCCCAAATGTTTGCCTCATCGCTTTGAAGAGTTTGTGTTCACAAAATGGATTTTGGTTGTCGGGTGCCTTTGGCCCAATTGTTTGCCTTGCCTTTTTAAAGAGTTTGTGTTCACAAAATGGATTTGGGTTGTCAGGTGGCTGCGGCCAATTTTTTTGCCTCGCCTTTTTAAAGAGTTTGTGTTCACAAAATTGATTTTGGTTGTCAGGCGGCTGCGGCCCAAATGTTTGCCTCATCTTTTTCAAGTGTTTGTGTTCACAAAATGGATTTTGATTGTCACATGGCTGCGGCCCATTTGTTGGTCTCGCCTTTTTAAAAAGAAGATTGTGTTCACAAAATGGATTTTGGTTGTCAGGTGGCTGTGGCTAAATTGTATGCCTCGCCTTTTTGAAGAGTTTGTGTTCAGAAAATGGATTTTGTTTGTCAGGTGGCTGCGGCCCAATTGTTTGCCTTGCCATTTTCAAGAGATTGTGTTCACAAAATGTATTTTGGTTGTCTGGTAGCTGCGACCCAATTCCTTGCCTCACATTTTTGAACAGTTTGTGTTCACAAAATGGATTTTGGTTGTCAGGCGGCTGCGGCCCAATTGTTTGCATCGCCTTTTTAAAGAGTTTGTGATCACAAAATGGATTTGGGATGTCAGGTGGCTGTGGCCAAATTGTTTGCCTCGCCTTTTTAAAGAGTTTGTGTTATCAAAATGGATTTAGTTTGTCAGGTGGCTGCGGCCCAATTGTTTGCCTCGCCTTTTGAAACAGTTTGTGTGCACAAAATAGATTTAGGTTCTCAGGTGGCTGCGGCCCAATTGTTTGCCTTACCTTTTTAAAGAGCTTTTGTTCACAAAATGGATTTTGGTTGTCAGGTGGCTGCGGCCCAATTGTTTGCCTCGCCATTTTAAAGAGTTTGTGTTGACAAAATGGATTTTGGTTGTCACGTGGCTGCGTCCCAATTGTTTGCCTCGCTTTTTGTTACAGTTTGTGTGCACAAAATAGATTTAGGTTCTCAGGTGGCTGCGGCCCAATTGTTTGCCTTACCTTTTTCAAGAGTTTGTGTCCAAAAAATTGATTTTGGTTGTCAGGCGGCTGCGGCCCAATTGTTTGCCTTGCCTTTTTAAAGAGTTTCTGTTCACAAAATGGATTTTGATTGTCTGGTGGATGCAACCCAATTGTTTGCCTCGCCTTTTTCAAGAGTTTGTGTTCACAAATTCGATTTAGGTTGTCAGGTGGCTGCGGCCCAATTATTTCCCTTGCCTTTTTACTGAGTTTGTGTTCACAAAATGGATTTAGTTTGTCACATGGCTGCGGCCCAATTGTTTGCCTCGCCTTATTAAAGAGTTTCTGTTCACAAAGTAGATTTTGTTTGTCAGGTGGCTGCGGCCCATTTGTTTGCCATGGCTTTTTCGAGAGTTTGTGTTCACAAAATTGAATTTTGGTTGTCAGCTGACTGCGGTCCAATTATTTGCCTCGCCATTTTAATGAGTTTTTGTTCACAAAATGGATTTAGGTTTATCGGGTGGCTGCGGCATAATTGTTTGCCTCGCCTTTTGAAACAGTTTTTGTGTTCTCAAAATGGATTTTGTTTGTCAGGTGGCTGCCGTCCAATTGTTAGCCTCGCCATTTTAAAGAGTTTGTGTTCACAAAATGGATTTGGGTTGTCAGGTGGATGCGGCCAAATTGTTTGCCTCGCCTTTTTAAACAGTTTGTGTTCATAAAATTGATTTTGATTGTCACATGGCTGCGGCCCAATTGTTTGCCTCGCCTTTTTAAAGAGTTTCTGTTCACAAAATGGATTTTGATTGTCTGGTGGCTGCGACCCAATAGCTTGCCTCACATTTTTGAACAGTATGTGTTCACAAAATGGATTTTGGTTGTCAGGTGGCTGTGGCCCAATTGTTTGCCATGCCTTTTTCAAAAGTTTGTTTTCACAAAATGGATTTGGGTTGTCAGTTGGCTGCAGCCAAATTAGTTGCCTCGCCTTTTTAAACAGTTTGTGTTCACAAAATGGATTTAGTTTGTCAGGTGGCTGAGGCCCAATTGTTTGCCTCGCCTTTTGAATGAGTTGGTGCTCACAAAATTGATTTTGGTTGTCAGGTGGCTGCGGCCCAATTGTTTGCCTTGTCTTTTTAAACAGTTTGTGTTCACAAAATGGACTTTGATTGTCACATGGCTGCGGCCCAATTGTTTGCCTCGCCATTGTAAAGAGTTTGTGTTCACAAAATAGATTTGGGTTGTCAGTTGGCTGCGGCCAAATTAGTTGCCTCACCTTTTTAAAGAGTTTGTGTTCACAAAATGGATTTTGGCTGTCAGGTGACTGCTGTCCTATTGTTTGCCTCGCCATTTTAAAGAGTTTGTGTTCACAAAATAGATTTGGGTTGTTAGGTAGCTGTGGCCAATTTGTTTGCCTCGCCATTTTGAGGAGTTTGTTTTCACAAAATGGATTTAGTTTGTCAGGTGGCTGTGGCCCAAATGTTTGCATCGCCTTTTTAAGGAGTTTGTGTTCACAAAATGGATTTGGGTTGTTAGGTGGCTGTGGCCCAATTGTTTGCCTCGCCTTTTTTAAAATTTTCTGTTCACAAAATGGATTTTGATTGTCAGGTGGCCGCGGCCAATTGTTTGCCTTGCCTTTTTAAACAGTTTGTGTTCACAAAATGGATTTTGATTGTCACATGGCTGCGGCCCAATTATTTGCCTCGCCTTTTTAAAGAGTTTCTGTTCACAAAATAGATTTTGGTTGTCAGGTGGCTGCAGCCCATTGTGGCTGCGGCCAAATTGGTTGTGTCGCCTTTTTAAAAAGATTCTGTTCACAAAATTGATTTTGTTTGCCAGGCGGCTGCGGCCCAAATGTTTGCCTCCTCTTTTTCAAGAGTTTGTGTTCACAAAATTGATTTTGATTGTCGAGTGTCTTTGGCCCAATTGTTTGCCTCGCCTTTTTATGGAGTTTGCGATCATGAAATGAATTTTGTTTGTCAGGTGACTGCGATCCAATTATTTGCCTCGCCATTTTAAAGAGTTTGTGTTGACAAAATGGATTTGTGTTGTTCGGTGGCTGCGGCCAAATTGTTTGCCTCGCCTTTTTAAAGAGTTTGTGTTCACAAAATGGATTTGTGTTGTTCAGTGGCTGCGGCCAAATTGTTTGTCTCGCCGTTTTGAAGAGTTTGTGTACACAAAATGGATTTTGGTTGTCAGGTGGCTGCGGCCCAATTGTTTGCGTCACCTTTTTAAAGAGTTTGTGTTACCAAAATGTATTTAGTTTGTCAGGTGGCTGCGGCCCAATTGTTTGCCTCGCCTTTTGAAACAGTTTGTGTGCACAAAATAGATTTAGGTTCTCAGGTGGCTGCGGCCCAATTGTTTGCCTCGCCTTTTGATCCAGTTTTTGTGTTCTCAAAATGGATTTTGTTTGTCAGGTGGCTGCCGCCCAATTGTTTGCCTTGCCTTTTTAAACAGTTTGTGTTCACAAAATGGATTTAGTTTGTCAGGTGGCTGAGGCCCAATTGTTTGCCTCGCCTTTTGAATGAGTTTGTGTTCACAAAATTGATTTTGGTTGTCAGGTGGCTGCGGCCCAATTGTTTGCCTCGCCTCTTTAAAGAGTTTGTGTTCACAAAATGGATTTTGGTTGTCAGGTGGCTGCGGCCCAATTGTTTGCCTCACCTCTTTAAAGAGTTTCTGTTCACAAAATGGATTTTGGTTGCCTGGTGGCTGCGGGCCGTTTGTTTGCCTCACCTCTTTGAAGGGTTTGTATTCACAAAATTGATTTAGGTTGTCAGGTGGTTGCAGCCCAATTGTTTGCCTCAGATTTTCAAACAGTTTACATTCACAAAATGGATTTAGGTTGTCAGGTGGCTGTGGCCCAATTGTTTTCCTCGCCTTTTTAAAGAGTTTGTGATCACAAAATGGATTTGGGTTTCCAGGTGGCTGCGGCCAAATTGTTTGCCTCGCCTCTTTCAAGAGTCTGTGTTCACAAAATGGAATTTGGTTGTCAGGTGGCTGTGCCCAATTCTTTGCCTCACCTTTTTAAAGAGTTTGAGTTCTCAAAATAAATTAAGGTTGCCAGGTGGCTGCGGCCAAAGTGTTTTCCTCACCTTTTTAAACAGTTTATGTACACAAAATGGATGTTGGTTGTCAGTTGGTTGTGGCCCAATTGTTTGCCTCACCGTTTTAAAGAGTTTGTGTTCACAAAATTGAATTTGGTTGACAGGTGGCTGTGGCCCAATTGCTTGCCCTGCCTTTTTAAAAGTATTATGTTCACAAAAGAATTTTGGTTGTCATTTGGCTGCTTGCTGCCCAATTCTTTGCCTCGCCATTTTAAAAAAAATATTGTGTTCACAAAATGGATTTTGGTTGTCAGGTGGCTGCGGCCAAATTGTTTGCCTCGCCTTTTTGAAGAGTTTGTGTTCACAAAACGGATTTTGTTTGTCAGGTGGCTACAGCCCAATAGTTTGCCTCGCCTTTTTAAAAGTATTATGTTCACAAAGAATTTTGTTTGAATTTGGCTGCTAGCTGCGCTATTCTTTGCCTTGCCTTTTTTTTAAAAAAAGATTGTGTTCACAAAATGGATTTTGGTTGTCAGGTGGCTGCGGCCAAATTGTTTGACTCGCCTTCTTGAAGAGTTTGTTTTCACAAAATGGATTTTCTTTATCAGGTGGCTGCGGCCCAATAGTTTGCCTCGCCATTTTCTAGAGATTGTATTCACAAAATGGATTTAGGTTGTCAGGTTGCTGCGGCCCAATTGTTTGCCTCGCCTTTTTCAAGAGTTTGTGTTCACAAAATGGATTTTGGTTGTCAGGTGGCTGCGGCCCAATTGTTTGCCTCACCTTTTTAAAGAGTTTCTGTTTACAAAATGGATTTTCGTTGTCTGGTGGCTGCAGCGTAATTGTTTGCCTTGCCTTTTTCAAGAGTTTATGTTCACAAAATGGATTTTGGTTGTCAGGTGGTTGTGGCCCAAATGTTTGCCTCGCCTTTTACAAGAGTTTGTGTTCACAAAATGGATTTGGGTTGTGACTTGGCTGCTGCCAAATTATTTGCCTCGCATTTTGAAACAGTTTGTGTACACAAAATGAATGTTGATTGTCAGGTGGCTGCGGCCTAATTGTTTGCCTCACCGTTTTAAAGAGTTTGTGTTCACAAAATGGATTTGGGTTGTCAGGTGGCTGTGGCCAAAGTGTTTTCCTCACCTTTTTAAACAGTTTATTTACACAAAATGGATGTTGGTTGTCAGGTGGTTGCGGCCCAATTGTTTGCCTCACCGTTTTAAACAGTTTGTGTTCACAAAACGGATGTTGATTGTCAGGTGGCTGCGGCCCAATTGTTTGCCTCGCCTTTTCAAAGAGTTTGTGTTCACAAACTGAATTTTGGTTGTCAGGGGGCTGTGGCCAAATTGTTTGCCCCACCTTCTTAAAGAATTTGTGTTCACAAAATGGATTTTGGTTGTCATGTGGCTGCGGCCAAATTGTTTGCCTCGCCTTTTTAAACAGTTTGTGTACACAAAACGTATGTTGATTGTCAGGTGGCTGCGGCCTAATTGTTTGCCTCGCCGTTTTAAAGAGTTTGTGTTCACAAAATGGAATTTGGTTGTCAGGTGGCTTTGGCCCAATTGTTTGCCTCGCCTTTTTAAAAAGTTTGTGTTCAGAAAATAATTTTTGTTCTCATTTGACTGCTTGCTGCCCAATTGTTTGCCTCACCTTTTTAAAAAAAAAGGATTGTGTTCACAAAATGGATTTTGTTTGTCGGGTGGCTGTGGCCCAATTGTTTTCCTCGCCTTTTTCAAGAGTTTGTGTTTACAAAATGGTTTTTGGTTGTCACATGGCTTCGGCTGAATTGTTTGCCTCGTCTTTTTCAAGAGTTTGTCTTCATAAAATTGATTTTGGCTGTCAGTTGGCTGCGGCACAATTGTTTTCCTCGCCTTTTTACAGAGTTTATGTTCACAAAAATGATTTACTTTGTCAGGTGGCTGCAGCCCAATTGTTTGCCTCACCTTTTCAAAGAGTTTGTGTTCACAAAATGAATTTTGGTTGTCAGGTTGTTGCGGCAAAATTGTTTGCCTCACCGTTTTAAAGAGTTTGTGTTCACAAAATGGAAGTTGGTTGTCAGGTGGCTGCGGTCCAATTGTTTGCCTCGTCTTTTTAAAGAGTTTTGTTCACAAAATGGATTTGTGTTGTCAGGTGGCTGCGGCCAAATTGTTTGCCTCGCCTTTTTAAAGAATTTGTGTTCAAAAAATGGATGTTGATTGTCAGGTGGCTGCGGCCTAATTGTTTGCCTCGCCGTTTTAAAGAGTTTGTGTTCACAAAATGGAATTTGGTTGTCAGGTTGCTGCGGCCCAATTGTTTGCCTCGCCTTTTTAAAAGTATTATGTTCACAAAAGAATTTTGGTTGTCATTTGGCTGCTTGCTGCCCAATTCCTTGCCTCGCCGGTTTAAAAAAAAGATTGTGTTCACAAAATGGATTTTGGTTGTCAGGTGTCTGCGGCCAAATTGTTTGCCTCGCCTTTTTCAAGAGTTTGTGTTCACAAAATGTATTTTGGTTGTCAGGTGGCAGCAGTCTAATTGTTTGCCTTGCCTTTTTAAAACATTTGTGTTCTTAAAATGGATTTTGATTGGCACGTGGCAGCGACCAAATTGTTTCCCTCACCTTTTTGAAGAGTTTGTGTTCACAAAATGGATTTTGGTTGTTAGGTGACTGCGGCCCAAATATTTGCCTCACCTTTTTATAGAGTTTGTGTTCACAAAATGGATTTAGTTTGTCAGGTGGCTGCAGCCCAATTGTTTGCCTCGCCATTTTCAAGAGATTGTTTTCACAAAATGGATTTAGGTTGTCAAGTAGCTGCGGCCAATTGTTTTCCTCGCCTTTTTAAACAGTTTGTGTTCACAAAATGTATTTGGTTGTCAGGTGGCTGCGGCCCAAATGTATGCCTCACCGTTTTAAAGTGTTTGTGTTCACAAAATGGATTTTGCTTGTCAGGTGGCTGCAGCCAAATTGTTTGCCTCGCTTTTTAAAAAGTTTGTGTTCACAAAATGGATTTTGGTTTTCAGGTGGTTGCGGTCCAATTGTGTGCCTAGCCTTTTTAAAGTTTTTGTTCACAAAATGGATTTTGGTTGTCAGGTGGCTGTGGCCCAATTGTTTGCCTCGCCTTTTTGAAGTGTGTGTTCCCAAAATGGATTGTGGTTGTCAGGTAGTTGCGGCCCAATTGTTTGCCTTGCCTTTTTAATAAAAAGTTTGTGTTCCCAAAATGATTTTTGGTTGTCAGGTGGCTGCTTGCAGCCCAATAGTTTGCTTCACCTTTTTGAAGAGTTTATGTTCACAAATTGAATTCTGGTTGTAAGGTGGCTGTGATCCAATTGTTTACCTCGCCTTTTTCAAGAGTTTTTGTTCACAAAATGGATTTTAGTAGTCGCGTAGCTGCAGCCAAATTGTTTCCCTCGCCTTTTTAAACAGTTTGTGTTCACAAAATTGAATTTGGTTGTCAGGTGGCTGCAGCCCAATTGTTTGCCTCGCCTTTTTAAAGAGTATGTGTCCTCAAAATGGATTTTGGTTGTCAGGTGGCTGCGGCCCAAATGTTTGCCTCGTCTTTTTGAAGAGTTTGTGCTCGCAAAATGAAATCTGGTTGTAAGGTGGCTGCGGTCCAATTGTTTGCCTCGCCTTTTTCACGAATTTTTGTTCACAAAATGGATTTTGGTTGTCACGCATCTGCGGCCAAATTGTTTGCCTCGCCTTTTTAAAGAGTTTGTGTTCACAAAATGGATTTCCGTTGTCAGGTGGCTACGATCCAATTGTTTGCCTCGCCTTTTTCAAGAGTTCGTGTTCACAAAAAAGATTTAGGTTGTCAGGTGGCTGCGGCTCAATTGTTTTTCTCGCCTTTTTAAACAGTGTGTGTTCACAAAATGGATTTAGGTTGTCAAGTGGCTGCGGCCCAATTGTTTTTCTCAGCTTTTAAAACAGATTGTGTTCACAACATTGATTTAAGTTGTCAGGTGGCTGCAGTCCAATTGTTTGCCTTGCCTTTTTAAAACATCTGTGTTCACAAAATGGATTTAGGTTGTCAGGTGGCAGCGACCAAATTGTTTGCCTCACCTTTTTGAAGAGTTTGTGTTGACAAAATGGATTTAGTTTGTCAGGTGGCTGCGGCCCAACTGTTTGCATCGCCTTTTTAAGGAGTTTGTGTTCACAAAATGGATTTTGGTTGCCAGGCGGCTGCGGCCCAAATGTTTGCCTCCTCTTTTTCAAGAGTTTGTGTTCACAAAATTAATTTTGATTGTCACATGGCTGCGGCCCAGTTGTTTGTATCGCCTTATTAAATAGTTTCTGTGCACAAAATGTATTTTGTTTGTCGAGTGTCTTTGGCCCAATTGTTTGCCTTGCCTTTTTATGGAGTTTGCGATCATGAAATGAATTTTGTTTGTCAGGTGACAGCGATCCAATTATTTGCCTCGCCATTTTAAAGAGTTTGTGTTCACAAAATGGATTTGTGTTGTTCGGTGGCTGCGGCCACATTGTTTGCCTCGCCTTTTTAAAGAGTTTGTGTTCACAAAATGGATTTGTGTTGTTCGGTGGCTGCGGCCAAATTGTTTGCCTCACCGTTTTGAAGAGTTTGTGTACACAAAATGGATTTTGGTTGTCAGGTGGCTGCGGCCCAATTGTTTGCGTCACCTTTTTCAAGAGTTTGTGTTCACAAAATGGATTTAGTTTGTCACGTGGCTGCGGACCAATTGTTTGCTTCACCTTTTTAAACAGTTTGTCTTCACAAAATGGATTTAGTTTGTCAGGTGGCTGTGGCCCAATTATTTGCCTCGCCTTTTGCAACAGTTTCTGTGCACAAAATTGATTTTGTTTGTCAGTTGGCTGCGGCCCAATTGTTTGCCTCGCCATTTTGAAGAGTTTGTGTCCACAAAATGGATTTTGGTTGTCACATGACTGCGGACCAATTGTTTGTTTCACCTTTTTAAACAGTTTGTCTTCACAAATGGATTTAGGTTGTCAGGTGGCCGTGGACCAATTGTTTGCCTCGCCTTTTTAAAGAGTTTGTGTTCACAAATGGATAATGGTCGTCAGGTGGCTGCGGCCAATTTTTTGCCTCGTCTTTTTAAAGAGTTTGTGTTCACAAAATTGATTTTGGTTGTCAGGCGGCTGCGGCCCAAATGTTTGCCTCATCTTTTTCAAGTGTTTGTGTTCACAAAATTGATTTTGGTTGTCAGGCGGCTGCGGCCCAAATGTTTGCCTCATCTTTTTCAAGTGTTTGTGTTCACAAAATGGATTTTGATTGTCACATGGCTGCGGCCCATTTGTTGGTCTCGCCTTTTTAAAAAGAAGATTGTGTTCACAAAATGGATTTTGGTTGTCAGGTGGCTGTGGCTAAATTGTTTGCCTCGCCTTTTTGAAGAGTTTGTGTTCAGAAAATGGATTTCGTTTGTCAGGTGGCTGCGGCCCAATTGTTTGCCTTGCCATTTTCAAGAGATTGTGTTCACAAAATGTATTTTGGTTGTCAGGTGGCTGCAGCCAAATTGTTTGCATCGCATTTTTAAACAGTTTGTGTTCAAAAAATGGATTTTGATTGTCACATAGCTGCGGCCCAATTGTTTGCCTCACCTTTTTAAGGAGTTTGTGTTCACAAAATTGATTTTGATTGTCACATGGCTGCGGCCCAATTGTTTGTATCGCCTTAATAAAGTGTTTCTGTTCACAAAATGGATTTTGTTTGTCTGGTTTCTGCGACCCAATAGCTTACCTCACATTTTTGAACAGTTTGTGTTCACAAAATGGATTTTGGTTGTCAGGCGGCTGCGGCCCAATTGTTTGCATCGCCTTTTTAAAGAGTTTGTGATCACAAAATGGATTTGGGATGTCAGGTGGCTGTGGCCAAATTGTTTGCCTCGCCTTTTTGAAGAGTTTGTGTTCACAAAATGGATTTAGTTTGTCAGGTGGCTGTGGCCCAAATGTTTGCATCGCCTTTTTAAGGAGTTTGTGTTCACAAAATGGATTTGGGTTGTTAGGTGGCTGTGGCCCAATTGTTTGCCTCGCCTTTTTTAAAATTTTCTGTTCACAAAATGGATTTTGATTGTCAGGTGGCCGCGGCCAATTGTTTGCCTTGCCTTTTTAAACAGTTTGTGTTCACAAAATGGATTTTGATTGTCACATGGCTGCGGCCCAATTATTTGCCTCGCCTTTTTAAAGAGTTTCTGTTCACAAAATAGATTTTGGTTGTCAGGTGGCTGCAGCCCATTGTGGCTGCGGCCAAATTGGTTGTGTCGCCTTTTTAAAAAGATTCTGTTCACAAAATTGATTTTGTTTGCCAGGCGGCTGCGGCCCAAATGTTTGCCTCCTCTTTTTCAAGAGTTTGTGTTCACAAAATTGATTTTGATTGTCGAGTGTCTTTGGCCCAATTGTTTGCCTCGCCTTTTTATGGAGTTTGCGATCATGAAATGAATTTTGTTTGTCAGGTGACTGCGATCCAATTATTTGCCTCGCCATTTTAAAGAGTTTGTGTTGACAAAATGGATTTGTGTTGTTCGGTGGCTGCGGCCAAATTGTTTGCCTCGCCTTTTTAAAGAGTTTGTGTTCACAAAATGGATTTGTGTTGTTCAGTGGCTGCGGCCAAATTGTTTGTCTCGCCGTTTTGAAGAGTTTGTGTACACAAAATGGATTTTGGTTGTCAGGTGGCTGCGGCCCAATTGTTTGCGTCACCTTTTTAAAGAGTTTGTGTTACCAAAATGTATTTAGTTTGTCAGGTGGCTGCGGCCCAATTGTTTGCCTCGCCTTTTGAAACAGTTTGTGTGCACAAAATAGATTTAGGTTCTCAGGTGGCTGCGGCCCAATTGTTTGCCTCGCCTTTTGATCCAGTTTTTGTGTTCTCAAAATGGATTTTGTTTGTCAGGTGGCTGCCGCCCAATTGTTTGCCTTGCCTTTTTAAACAGTTTGTGTTCACAAAATGGATTTAGTTTGTCAGGTGGCTGAGGCCCAATTGTTTGCCTCGCCTTTTGAATGAGTTTGTGTTCACAAAATTGATTTTGGTTGTCAGGTGGCTGCGGCCCAATTGTTTGCCTCGCCTCTTTAAAGAGTTTGTGTTCACAAAATGGATTTTGGTTGTCAGGTGGCTGCGGCCCAATTGTTTGCCTCACCTCTTTAAAGAGTTTCTGTTCACAAAATGGATTTTGGTTGCCTGGTGGCTGCGGGCCGTTTGTTTGCCTCACCTCTTTGAAGGGTTTGTATTCACAAAATTGATTTAGGTTGTCAGGTGGTTGCAGCCCAATTGTTTGCCTCAGATTTTCAAACAGTTTACATTCACAAAATGGATTTAGGTTGTCAGGTGGCTGTGGCCCAATTGTTTTCCTCGCCTTTTTAAAGAGTTTGTGATCACAAAATGGATTTGGGTTTCCAGGTGGCTGCGGCCAAATTGTTTGCCTCGCCTCTTTCAAGAGTCTGTGTTCACAAAATGGAATTTGGTTGTCAGGTGGCTGTGCCCAATTCTTTGCCTCACCTTTTTAAAGAGTTTGAGTTCTCAAAATAAATTAAGGTTGCCAGGTGGCTGCGGCCAAAGTGTTTTCCTCACCTTTTTAAACAGTTTATGTACACAAAATGGATGTTGGTTGTCAGTTGGTTGTGGCCCAATTGTTTGCCTCACCGTTTTAAAGAGTTTGTGTTCACAAAATTGAGTTTGGTTGACAGGTGGCTGTGGCCCAATTGCTTGCCCTGCCTTTTTAAAAGTATTATGTTCACAAAAGAATTTTGGTTGTCATTTGGCTGCTTGCTGCCCAATTCTTTGCCTCGCCATTTTAAAAAAAATATTGTGTTCACAAAATGGATTTTGGTTGTCAGGTGGCTGCGGCCAAATTGTTTGCCTCGCCTTTTTGAAGAGTTTGTGTTCACAAAACGGATTTTGTTTGTCAGGTGGCTACAGCCCAATAGTTTGCCTCGCCTTTTTAAAAGTATTATGTTCACAAAGAATTTTGTTTGAATTTGGCTGCTAGCTGCGCTATTCTTTGCCTTGCCTTTTTTTAAAAAAAGATTGTGTTCACAAAATGGATTTTGGTTGTCAGGTGGCTGCGGCCAAATTGTTTGACTCGCCTTCTTGAAGAGTTTGTTTTCACAAAATGGATTTTCTTTATCAGGTGGCTGCGGCCCAATAGTTTGCCTCGCCATTTTCTAGAGATTGTATTCACAAAATGGATTTAGGTTGTCAGGTTGCTGCGGCCCAATTGTTTGCCTCGCCTTTTTCAAGAGTTTGTGTTCACAAAATGGATTTTGGTTGTCAGGTGGCTGCGGCCCAATTGTTTGCCTCACCTTTTTAAAGAGTTTCTGTTTACAAAATGGATTTTCGTTGTCTGGTGGCTGCAGCGTAATTGTTTGCCTTGCCTTTTTCAAGAGTTTATGTTCACAAAATGGATTTTGGTTGTCAGGTGGCTGTGGCCCAAATGTTTGCCTCGCCTTTTACAAGAGTTTGTGTTCACAAAATGGATTTGGGTTGTGACTTGGCTGCTGCCAAATTATTTGCCTCGCATTTTGAAACAGTTTGTGTACACAAAATGAATGTTGATTGTCAGGTGGCTGCGGCCTAATTGTTTGCCTCACCGTTTTAAAGAGTTTGTGTTCACAAAATGGATTTGGGTTGTCAGGTGGCTGTGGCCAAAGTGTTTTCCTCACCTTTTTAAACAGTTTATGTACACAAAATGGATGTTGGTTGTCAGGTGGTTGCGGCCCAATTGTTTGCCTCACCGTTTTAAACAGTTTGTGTTCACAAAACGGATGTTGATTGTCAGGTGGCTGCGGCCCAATTGTTTGCCTCGCCTTTTCAAAGAGTTTGTGTTCACAAACTGAATTTTGGTTGTCAGGGGGCTGTGGCCAAATTGTTTGCCCCACCTTCTTAAAGAATTTGTGTTCACAAAATGGATTTTGGTTGTCATGTGGCTGCGGCCAAATTGTTTGCCTCGCCTTTTTAAACAGTTTGTGTACACAAAACGTATGTTGATTGTCAGGTGGCTGCGGCCTAATTGTTTGCCTCGCCGTTTTAAAGAGTTTGTGTTCACAAAATGGAATTTGGTTGTCAGGTGGCTTTGGCCCAATTGTTTGCCTCGCCTTTTTAAAAAGTTTGTGTTCAGAAAATAATTTTTGTTCTCATTTGACTGCTTGCTGCCCAATTGTTTGCCTCACCTTTTTAAAAAAAAAGGATTGTGTTCACAAAATGGATTTTGTTTGTCGGGTGGCTGTGGCCCAATTGTTTTCCTCGCCTTTTTCAAGAGTTTGTGTTTACAAAATGGTTTTTGGTTGTCACATGGCTTCGGCTGAATTGTTTGCCTCGTCTTTTTCAAGAGTTTGTCTTCATAAAATTGATTTTGGCTGTCAGTTGGCTGCGGCACAATTGTTTTCCTCGCCTTTTTACAGAGTTTATGTTCACAAAAATGATTTACTTTGTCAGGTGGCTGCAGCCCAATTGTTTGCCTCACCTTTTCAAAGAGTTTGTGTTCACAAAATGAATTTTGGTTGTCAGGTTGTTGCGGCAAAATTGTTTGCCTCACCGTTTTAAAGAGTTTGTGTTCACAAAATGGAAGTTGGTTGTCAGGTGGCTGCGGTCCAATTGTTTGCCTCGTCTTTTTAAAGAGTTTTGTTCACAAAATGGATTTGTGTTGTCAGGTGGCTGCGGCCAAATTGTTTGCCTCGCCTTTTTAAAGAATTTGTGTTCAAAAAATGGATGTTGATTGTCAGGTGGCTGCGGCCTAATTGTTTGCCTCGCCGTTTTAAAGAGTTTGTGTTCACAAAATGGAATTTGGTTGTCAGGTTGCTGCGGCCCAATTGTTTGCCTCGCCTTTTTAAAAGTATTATGTTCACAAAAGAATTTTGGTTGTCATTTGGCTGCTTGCTGCCCAATTCCTTGCCTCGCCGGTTTAAAAAAAAGATTGTGTTCACAAAATGGATTTTGGTTGTCAGGTGTCTGCGGCCAAATTGTTTGCCTCGCCTTTTTCAAGAGTTTGTGTTCACAAAATGTATTTTGGTTGTCAGGTGGCAGCAGTCTAATTGTTTGCCTTGCCTTTTTAAAACATTTGTGTTCTTAAAATGGATTTTGATTGGCACGTGGCAGCGACCAAATTGTTTCCCTCACCTTTTTGAAGAGTTTGTGTTCACAAAATGGATTTTGGTTGTTAGGTGACTGCGGCCCAAATATTTGCCTCACCTTTTTATAGAGTTTGTGTTCACAAAATGGATTTAGTTTGTCAGGTGGCTGCAGCCCAATTGTTTGCCTCGCCATTTTCAAGAGATTGTTTTCACAAAATGGATTTAGGTTGTCAAGTAGCTGCGGCCAATTGTTTTCCTCGCCTTTTTAAACAGTTTGTGTTCACAAAATGTATTTGGTTGTCAGGTGGCTGCGGCCCAAATGTATGCCTCACCGTTTTAAAGTGTTTGTGTTCACAAAATGGATTTTGCTTGTCAGGTGGCTGCAGCCAAATTGTTTGCCTCGCTTTTTAAAAAGTTTGTGTTCACAAAATGGATTTTGGTTTTCAGGTGGTTGCGGTCCAATTGTGTGCCTAGCCTTTTTAAAGTTTTTGTTCACAAAATGGATTTTGGTTGTCAGGTGGCTGTGGCCCAATTGTTTGCCTCGCCTTTTTGAAGTGTGTGTTCCCAAAATGGATTGTGGTTGTCAGGTAGTTGCGGCCCAATTGTTTGCCTTGCCTTTTTAATAAAAAGTTTGTGTTCCCAAAATGATTTTTGGTTGTCAGGTGGCTGCTTGCAGCACAATAGTTTGCTTCACCTTTTTGAAGAGTTTATGTTCACAAATTGAATTCTGGTTGTAAGGTGGCTGTGATCCAATTGTTTACCTCGCCTTTTTCAAGAGTTTTTGTTCACAAAATGGATTTTAGTAGTCGCGTAGCTGCAGCCAAATTGTTTCCCTCGCCTTTTTAAACAGTTTGTGTTCACAAAATTGAATTTGGTTGTCAGGTGGCTGCAGCCCAATTGTTTGCCTCGCCTTTTTAAAGAGTATGTGTCCTCAAAATGGATTTTGGTTGTCAGGTGGCTGCGGCCCAAATGTTTGCCTCGTCTTTTTGAAGAGTTTGTGCTCGCAAAATGAAATCTGGTTGTAAGGTGGCTGCGGTCCAATTGTTTGCCTCGCCTTTTTCACAAATTTTTGTTCACAAAATGGATTTTGGTTGTCACGCATCTGCGGCCAAATTGTTTGCCTCGCCTTTTTAAAGAGTTTGTGTTCACAAAATGGATTTCCGTTGTCAGGTGGCTACGATCCAATTGTTTGCCTCGCCTTTTTCAAGAGTTCGTGTTCACAAAAAAGATTTAGGTTGTCAGGTGGCTGCGGCTCAATTGTTTTTCTCGCCTTTTTAAACAGTGTGTGTTCACAAAATGGATTTAGGTTGTCAAGTGGCTGCGGCCCAATTGTTTTTCTCAGCTTTTAAAACAGATTGTGTTCACAACATTGATTTAAGTTGTCAGGTGGCTGCAGTCCAATTGTTTGCCTTGCCTTTTTAAAACATCTGTGTTCACAAAATGGATTTAGGTTGTCAGGTGGCAGCGACCAAATTGTTTGCCTCACCTTTTTGAAGAGTTTGTGTTCACAAAATGGATTTAGTTTGTCAGGTGGCTGCGGCCCAACTGTTTGCATCGCCTTTTTAAGGAGTTTGTGTTCACAAAATGGATTTTGGTTGCCAGGCGGCTGCGGCCCAAATGTTTGCCTCCTCTTTTTCAAGAGTTTGTGTTCACAAAATTAATTTTGATTGTCACATGGCTGCGGCCCAGTTGTTTGTATCGCCTTATTAAATAGTTTCTGTGCACAAAATGTATTTTGTTTGTCGAGTGTCTTTGGCCCAATTGTTTGCCTTGCCTTTTTATGGAGTTTGCGATCATGAAATGAATTTTGTTTGTCAGGTGACAGCGATCCAATTATTTGCCTCGCCATTTTAAAGAGTTTGTGTTCACAAAATGGATTTGTGTTGTTCGGTGGCTGCGGCCACATTGTTTGCCTCGCCTTTTTAAAGAGTTTGTGTTCACAAAATGGATTTGTGTTGTTCGGTGGCTGCGGCCAAATTGTTTGCCTCACCGTTTTGAAGAGTTTGTGTACACAAAATGGATTTTGGTTGTCAGGTGGCTGCGGCCCAATTGTTTGCGTCACCTTTTTCAAGAGTTTGTGTTCACAAAATGGATTTAGTTTGTCACGTGGCTGCGGACCAATTGTTTGCTTCACCTTTTTAAACAGTTTGTCTTCACAAAATGGATTTAGTTTGTCAGGTGGCTGTGGCCCAATTATTTGCCTCGCCTTTTGCAACAGTTTCTGTGCACAAAATTGATTTTGTTTGTCAGTTGGCTGCGGCCCAATTGTTTGCCTCGCCATTTTGAAGAGTTTGTGTCCACAAAATGGATTTTGGTTGTCACATGACTGCGGACCAATTGTTTGTTTCACCTTTTTAAACAGTTTGTCTTCACAAATGGATTTAGGTTGTCAGGTGGCCGTGGACCAATTGTTTGCCTCGCCTTTTTAAAGAGTTTGTGTTCACAAATGGATAATGGTCGTCAGGTGGCTGCGGCCAATTTTTTGCCTCGTCTTTTTAAAGAGTTTGTGTTCACAAAATTGATTTTGGTTGTCAGGCGGCTGCGGCCCAAATGTTTGCCTCATCTTTTTCAAGTGTTTGTGTTCACAAAATGGATTTTGATTGTCACATGGCTGCGGCCCATTTGTTGGTCTCGCCTTTTTAAAAAGAAGATTGTGTTCACAAAATGGATTTTGGTTGTCAGGTGGCTGTGGCTAAATTGTTTGCCTCGCCTTTTTGAAGAGTTTGTGTTCAGAAAATGGATTTCGTTTGTCAGGTGGCTGCGGCCCAATTGTTTGCCTTGCCATTTTCAAGAGATTGTGTTCACAAAATGTATTTTGGTTGTCAGGTGGCTGCAGCCAAATTGTTTGCATCGCATTTTTAAACAGTTTGTGTTCAAAAAATGGATTTTGATTGTCACATAGCTGCGGCCCAATTGTTTGCCTCACCTTTTTAAGGAGTTTGTGTTCACAAAATTGATTTTGATTGTCACATGGCTGCGGCCCAATTGTTTGTATCGCCTTATTAAAGTGTTTCTGTTCACAAAATGGATTTTGTTTGTCTGGTTTCTGCGACCCAATAGCTTACCTCACATTTTTGAACAGTTTGTGTTCACAAAATGGATTTTGGTTGTCAGGCGGCTGCGGCCCAATTGTTTGCATCGCCTTTTTAAAGAGTTTGTGATCACAAAATGGATTTGGGATGTCAGGTGGCTGTGGCCAAATTGTTTGCCTCGCCTTTTTGAAGAGTTTGTGTTCACAAAATGGATTTTGGTTGTTAGGTGACTGCGGCCCAAATGTTTGCCTCGCCTTTTTAAAGAGTTTGTGTTCACAAAATTGATTTTGGTTGTCAGGTGGCTGTGGCCCAATTGTTTGCCTCGCCTTTTTATAGAGTTTTTGTTCACAAAATGGATTTTGTTTGTCAGGTGGCTGCGGCCAAATTGTTTGCCTCGCTTTTTAAAGAGATTGTGTTCACAAAATGGATTTTGGATGTCAGGTGGCTGCGGCCCAATTGTGTGCCTAGCCCATTTAAAGTTTGTGTTCTCAAAATGGAATTAGGTTGTCCGGTCGCTGAGGCCCAAATGATTGCCTCGGCTTTTCAAACAGTTTGTGTTCACAAAATGGATTTTGGTTGTCAGGTGGCTGTGGCCCAATTGTTTGCCTCGCCTTTTTAAAGAGTATGTGTTCACAAAATGGATTTCGGTTGTCATGTGGCTGCGGCCCAATTGTTTGCCTCGCCTTTTTAAAGAGTATGTGTTGACAAAATGGATTTTGGTTGTCGAGTGGCTGCGGCCAAATTGTTTGCCTCGACTTTTTAAAGAGTTTGTGTTCACAAAATGGATTTTGGTTGTCAGGTGGCCGCGGCCCAATTGTTTTTCTCGCCTTTTTAAACAGTGTGTGTTCACAAAATGAATTTAGGTTGTCAGGTGGCTGCGGCACAATTGTTTGCCTCACCTTTTTCAAGAGTTTGTGTTCATAAAATGGATTTTGGTTGTCACGTGGCTGGTACCCAATAGTTTGCTTCGCCTTTTTAATAAAATGTTTGTGTTCGCAAAATGAATTTTGGTTGTCAGGTGGCTGCTTGCAGCCCAATTGTTTGCCTCACCTTTTTGAAGAGTTTGTGTTCACAAAATGAAACCTGGTTGTAAAATGGCTGCGGCCCAATTGTTTGCCTTGCGTTTTTCTAGAGTTTTTGTTCACAAAATTGATTTTGGTTGTCAGGTGGCTGCTGCCCAATTGTTTGCCTCGCCTTTTTCAAGAGTTTGTGTTCACAAAATGGATTTAGGTTGTCAGGTGTCTGAGGCCCAATTGTTTGGCTTGCCTTTTTCAAGAGTTGGTGTGCACAAAATGGATTTTGGTTGTCAGGTGGCTGAGGCCCAATAGTTTGCCTCACCTTTTTAAAGAGTTTGTGTTCACAAAATGAATTCAGTTTGACAGGTGGCTGCAGTCCAATTGTTTGCCTCGCCTTTTTAAACAGTGTGTGTTCACAAAATGGATTTATGTTGTCAGGTGGCTGAGGCCCAATTGTATTTCTCGCCTTTTTAAACAGTGTGTGTTCACTAAATGGATTTAGGTTGTCAGGTGGCTGCGGCATAATTGTGTGCCTCGCCTTTTTGAAGAATTTGTGCTCACAAAATGGATTTATGTTGCCAGGTGGCTGCAGCACAATTGTTTGCCTTCACTTCTTAAAGAGTGTGTTTGCAAAATCTATTTTGGTTGTCACGTGTCTGCGACCCAATTGTTTGTTTCGCCTTTTTAATAAAAGGTTTGTGTTCACAATATGAATTTTGGTCGTCAGGTGGCTGCGGCCCAATTGCTTTTCTCGCCTTTTTAAACAGTGTGTGTTCACAAAATGGATTTAGGTTGTCAGGTGGCTGTGGCCCAATTGTTTGCCTCGCCTTTTTCAAGAGTTTGTGTTCATAAAAATGGATTTTGGTTGTCACGTGGCTGCTACCCAATAGTTTGCTTCGCCTTTTTAATAAAATGTTTGTGTTCACAAAATGAATTTTGGTTGTCAGGTGGCTACTTACAGCCCAATTGTTTACCTCGCCTTTTTGAAGCGTTTGTGTTCACAAAATGAAATCTGGTTGTAAAATGGCTGTGGCCCAATTGCTTGCCTTGCGTTTTTCAAGTGTTTTTGTTCACAAAATTGATTTTGGTTGTCAGGTTGCTGCGGCCCAATTGTTTGCCTCGCCTTTTTCAAGAGTTTGTGTTCACAAAATGGATTTAGGTTGTCAGGTGGCTGAGGCCCAATAGTTTGCCTCACCTTTTTCAAGAGTTTGTGTTCACAAAATGGATTCAGTTTGTCAGGTGGCTGCGGCCCAATTGTTTGCCTCGCCTTTTTAAAGAGTACTAGACCAAGTGCAGACCCGTTGTGTCTGTTCCCCCAACGGGCGGGGCAGCATGTCCCTGAGGGTGGGTGAGGGGGGTAGAGAAGGGTGGGGTAAGGGAGAGGAGAGGGGAAGGTGAGAGGAGAGGGGTTATGGGAAAGAGGGGTAGGGGAGAGGTGGAGAGAGAGGAGGGGGAGGGAAAGAGAAAGGAGAGGGAGAGAGGTGGGGAGAGAGAGGGGGTGAGAGAGGAGGGGAGAGAGAAGGAAAGGAGAGGTGGGGAAGGGAGGGAGAGGTGGGGAAGGGAGGGAGAGGGGAAGAGTGGGGAGTGAGGGGAAGAGGGGTAGCAGGGAGTGGTGCAAGTGCGAGGGGAAGGGGGTGGGGGGAGATGGGGATGAAGAGGGTGGGGGAGAGGGGGTGGGAGTGGTGAGGAGAGAGGGAGATGGAGAGGGAGGAGGAGAGGGGGTGGGGGAAGATGTGAGAGTGTTCAGGGAGGGGTTGTGAGGGGGGTGGGAGGGGATGGTGGGAGGGGATGGTGGGAGGGGATGGTGGGAGGGGATGGGGGGGAAGAGGGGTAGGGGAGAGAGAGGGGGTGGGAGCGGTAAGGAGAGAGGGGGAGAGGGAGTAGGAGAGGGGGGTGGGGGAAGGTGTGAGATGGTTCAGGGAGGGGAAGGGGAGAGAGGGGGAAGAGTGTGGAGGGAGGGGGGAGGGGGAGGAGAGAGAGAGGGAAGAGTTTGCAGGGAGGGGGAGAGTGGTAGGGGAGGGGGAAGAGTGAGGAATGAGGGGGAAAGCGGAGAGAGGGGCAAGAGTGGGGAGGGGGAGGGAAGGGAGGGGGAGAGGAGTGGTGGAGGGAGGGGGAAAGGTGGGGAATGGAGGAGAGAGAAGTGGAAGTGGCGAGGGAGGGTGAGAGGTGTAGGGGAGAGTGGTGGAAGTGGGAGAGAGGGAGGGGGAAGGGGGAGTGGTGGAAGAGGGAGAGAGGAGTAGGGGAAAGGGGTATGGGAGATAGGGAGGGAGGGGGGAGAGAGAGGGTGGGGGAGAGAGAGGGTGGGGGAGGGAGAGAGGTGGGGTGGGAGAGGAGTGGGGGAAGGGAGAGAGAAGTGAAAGAGTGGGGAGGGAGGGGGAGAGGGGTAGTGGAAGTGGTACAGTGTCCCCCTAGTCACATGTGTGGGGGATATTAGGTGGTACAGTGTCCCCCTTGTCACATGTGTGGAGGATGAGGTACAGTGTCCCCCATGTCACATGTGTGGGGGAAGTGGTACAGGTCCCCCTAGTCACATGTGTGGGGGAAGTGGTACAGTGTCCCCCTAGTCACATGTGTGGGGGAAGTTGTACAGTGTCCCCCTAGTCACATGTGTGGGGGAAGTTGTACAGTGTCCCTCTAGTCACATGTGTGGGGGAAGTGGTACAGTGTCCCCCTAGTCACATGTGTGGGGGAAGTGGTACAGTGTCCCCCTAGTCACATGTGTGGGGGAAGTGGTGCAGTGTCCCCCTAGTCACATGTGCAAGGGGGGGGGGCAGCATGTCCCTGAGGGTGGGTGAGGGGGTTACAGAGCGGTGCGGTAAGGGGAAGGGGAGGGGCGAGGATAGGGGAAGGTGAGAGGAGAGGGGTTATGGAGAAGAGGGGAGGAAAGGGAGGTGGAGGGGAGAGGAGAGGGGGAGAAACAGGGGTAGGGGAGAGGTGGAAAGAGAGTGGAGGGGGAGGGAGAGAGAGTGAAAGGAGAGGGAGAGAGGTGTGGAGAGAGAGGGGTGAGAGAGGAGGGGGAGAGAGAGGGAAAGGAGAGGGGGAGAGGTGGGGAGGGGAAGGAGAGGGGAAGAGTGGTGAGTGAGGGGAAGAGGGGTCACAGGGAGTGGTGCAAGAGCGATGGGAAGGGGGTGGGGGGGGAGATGGGGATGAAGAGGGGTGGGAGAGAGAGGGGGTTGGAGCGGTAAGGAGAGAGGGGGAGAGGGAGTAGGAGAGGGGGGTGGGGGAAGGTGTGAGATGGTTCAGGGAGGGGTGGGAGGGGAAGGGGAGAGAGGGGGAAGAGTGTGGAGGGAGGGGGGAGGGGGAGGGGAGAGAGAGGGAAGAGTTTGCAGGGAGGGGGAGAGTGGTAGGGGGAGGGGGAAGAGTGAGGAGGGAGGGGGAAAGCGGAGAGAGGGTGAGAGAGGGGTGGGGGCGGAAGATGGGGAAAGGTGGGGGATGGGGGAGAGAGAAGCGAAAATGGGGAGGGACGTTGAGAGGTGTAGGGGAGAGTGGTGGAAGTGGGAGAGAGAGAGGGGGAAGGGGGAGTGGTGGAAGAGGGATAGAGTAGGGTGAAGGGGTGGGGGAGATAAGGAGGGAGGGGAGAGAGAGGGTGGGGGAGGGAGAGAGGTGTGCTGGGAGAGGGGTTGGGGAAAGGAGAGAGAAGTGGAAGAGTGGGGATGGAGAGGAGTAGGGGGAGTGGTGGAAGTTGGAGAGAGGGAGGGGAGGGGGGTGGGGGAGTGGTGTGAGAGAGGGGTAGGGGAAAAGGGGTGCACGGGAGAGAGGGGAGGGAGGGGAAGAGGGGTAGCAGGGAGTGGTGCAAGAGCGAGGGGAAGGGGGTGGGGGGAGATGGGGATGAAGGTGGGGGAGAGAGGGGGTGGGAGTGGTGAGGAGAGAGGGAGTTGGAGAAGGGGAGAGGGAGGAGGAGAGGGGGGTGGGGGAAGGTGTGACAGGGTTCAGGGAGGGGTTGAGAGAGGGGTGGGAGGGGAAGGGGAGAGGGGGAAGAGTGTGGAGGGAGGGGGAGAGGGGTAAGGGAGAGAGAGGGAAGAGTGGGGGGAGGGGGAGAGTGGTAGGGGGAGGGGGGAGAGTGAGGAGGGAGGGGGACAGCGGAGAGAGGAGGAAGAGTGGGGAGGGGGAGGGAAGGGAGGGGGAGAGATGGGTGGGGGAGGGAGATGGGGAAAGGTGGGGAATGGGGGAGAGAGAAGTGGAAGTGGGGAGGGAGGGTGAGAAGTGTAGGGGAGAGTGGTGGAAGTGGGAGAGAGGGAGAGGGAAGGAGGAGTGGTGGAAGTGGGAGAGAGGAGTAGGGGAAAGGGGTGGGGGAGATAGGGAGGGAGGGGAGAGAGAGGGTGGGGGAGGGAGAGAGGTGGGGTGGGAGAGGGGTGGGGGAAGGGAGAGAGAAGTGGAAGAGTGGGGAGGGAGGGGGAGAGGGATATGGGAAGTGGTACAGTGTCCCCCTAGTCACATGTGTGGGGGATATTAGGTGATACAGTGTCCCCCTAGTCACATGTGTGGGGGAAGTGGTACAGAGTTCCCCTAGTCACATGTGTGGGGGATATTAGGTGATACAGTGTCCCCCTAGTCACACGTGTGGGGGAAGTGGTACAGAGTCCCCCTAGTCACATGTGTGGGGGAAGTGGTACAGAGTCCCCCTAGTCACATGTGGGGGGGAAGTGGTACAGTGTCCCCTAGTCACATGTGTGGGGGATAGTGGTGCAGTGTCCCCCTAGTCACATATGTGGGGGATATTAGGTGGTAAAGTGTCCCCCTAGTCACATGTGTGGGGGATATTAGGTGGTACAGTGTCCCCCTCGTCACATGTGTGGGGGGGAGTGGTACAGGTCCCCCTAGTCACATGTGTGGGGGAAGTGGTACAGTGTCCCCCTAGTCACATGTGTGGGGGATAGTGGTGCAGTGTCCCCCTAGTCACATATGTGGGGGATATTAGGTGGTAAAGTGTCCCCCTAGTCACATGTGTGGGGGATATTAGGTGGTACAGTGTCCCCCTCGTCACATGTGTGGGGGGGAGTGGTACAGGTCCCCCTAGTCACATGTGTGGGGGAAGTGGTACAGTGTCCCCCTAGTCACATGTGTGGGGGATAGTGGTGCAGTGTCCCCCTAGTCACATATGTGGGGGATATTAGGTGGTAAAGTGTCCCCCTAGTCACATGTGTGGGGGAAGTTGTACAGTGTCCCCCTAGTCACATGTGTGGGGGATATTAGGTGGTACAGTGTCCCCCTCATCACATGTGTGGGGGGGAGTAGTACAGGTCCCCCTAGTCACATGTGTGGGGGAAGTGGTACAGTGTCCCCCTAGTCACATGTGTGGGGGATGAGGTACAGTGTCCCCCTAGTCACATGTGTGGGGGATGATGTACAGTGTTCGCCTCGTCACATGTGTGGGGGATGAGGTACAGTGTCTCCTTAGTCACATGTGTGGGGGATGAGGTACAGTGTCCCCCTCGTCACATGTGTGGGGGATGAGGTACAGTGTCCCCCTAGTCACATGTGTGGCGGATGAGGTACAGTGTCTCCCTAGTCACATGTGTGGGGGATATTATGTGGTACAGGTCTCCCTAGTCACATGTGTGGGGGATGAGGTACAGTCCCCCTAGTCACAAGTGTGGGGGATATTGGGGGGTACAGTGTCCCCCTAGTCACATGTGTGGGGGAAGCGGTACAGTGTCTCCCTAGTCACATGTGTGGAGGAAGTGGTGCAGTGTCCCCCTAGTCACATGTGTGGGGGGGGCAGCATGTCCCTGAGGGTGGGTGAGGGGGTTACAGGGGGGTGCGGTAAGGGGAAGAGGAGAGGGGAAGGTGAGAGGAGAGGGGTTATGGAAAAGAGGGGAGGAAAGGGATGTGGAGGGGAGAGGAGAGGGGAAGAAAGAGGGATAGGGGAGAGGTGGAGAGAGAGGAGAGGGGGAGGGAGAGAGTGAAAGGAGAGGGAGAGAGGTGTGGAGAGAGAGGGGGTGAGAGAGGAGGGGGAGAGAGAGGGAAAGGAGAGGGGGAGAGGTGGGGAGGGGAGGGAGAGGGGAAGAGTGGTGATTGAGGGGAAGAGGGGTAGCAGGGAGTGGTGCAAGACCGATGGGAAGGGGGTGGGGGGGAGATGGGGATGAAGAGGGGTGGGAGAAAGAGGGGGTGTTAATTTGGCGGAGCAAATAACGGATAACTTAATAAAAAGAATTATTCAGATGTAAATAAATATTGAAAACATCGTCTACGTTTACCTTTTGAAAACAAACGTGTCAAATGAAAAATGAAAAAACGGCAGAAATCCAGGGTTTAGATCGATCGTTTGTGTTCACAAAATGGATTTTGGTTGTCAGGTGGCTGAGGCCCAATTGTTTGCCTCACCTTTTTAAAAAGTTTCTGTTCACAAAATGGATTTTGATTGTCTGGTGGCTGCGACCCACTTGTTTGCCTTGCCTTTTTCAAGAGTTTGTGTTCACTAAATGGATTTAGGTTGTCAGGTGGCTGCGTCCCAATAGCTTGCCTCACCTGTTTAAACAGTTTGTGTTCACAAAATGGATTATGTTTGTCAGGTGGCTGTGGCCCAATTGTTTGCCTCGCCTTTTTCAAGAGGTTGTGTTCACAAAATGGATTTGGGTTGTCAGTTAGCTGCGGCCAAATTAGTTGCCTTGCCTTTTTAAATAGTTTGTGTTCACAAAATGGATTTAGGTTTTCAGGTGGCTGCGGCCCAATTGTTTGCCTCTACCTTTTTATACAGTTTGTGATCACAAAATGAATTTTGGTTGTCATGTGACTGCGGTCCAATTGTTTGCCTCACCATTTTAAAGAGTTTGTGTTCACAAAATGGATTTGGGTTGTCAGGTGGCTGCGGCCAAATTGTTTGCCTCGTCTTTTTAAAGAGTTTCTGTTCACAAAATGGATTTGGGTTTTCAGTTGGCTGCGGCCAAAATAGTTGCCTCGCCTTTTTAAACAGTTTGTGCTCATAAAATGGATTTAGGTTATCAGGTGGCTGGGGCCCAATTGTTTGCCTCATCTTTTTAAAGAGTTTGTGTTCACAAAATAGATTTTGGTTGTCAGGTGGCTACTGCCCATTAGTTTGCCTCGCATTTTTCAAGAGTTTGTGTTCACAAAATTGACTTTGGTTGTCAGGTGGCTGCGGCCCAATTGTTTGCCTCGCCTTTTTATAGAGTTTGTGATCACAAAATGGATTTGGGTTGTCAATTGGCTGCGGCCAAATTGTTTCCCTTGCCTTTTTGTAGGGTGTGTGTTCATAAAATGGATTTTGGTTGTCAGGTGGCTACTTGCTGCCAAATTGTGTGCCTTGCCTTTTTTTTTTCAAGTTTCTGTTCTCAAAATTATTTTTTGTTGACAGGTGCCACTTTGCAGCCCAATTGTTTACCTCGACTTTTTAGAAAAAGGTTTGGTTCACAAAATGAATTTTGGTTGTCAGGTGGCTGCGGCCCAATTGTTTGCATCGCCTATTTAAAACAAAGTTTGTGTTCACAAAATGGATTTTGGGTGTCAGGGGGCTGCAGCCCAATTGTTTCCCTCGCCTTTTTAAAAAAGTTTGTGTTTACAAAATGAATTTTGGTTGTCATTTGGCTGCTTGCTGCCCAATTGTTTGCCTCACGTTTTTTTCAAATTTTGTGTTCATAAAATGATATCTTGGTTGGCAGTTGGCAGTTTGCAGCCCAATTGTTTGCCTCACCTTTTTTAAGAAAAGTTCGTTTTCACAAAATGGATTATGGTTATCAGGTGGCTGCGGCCAAATTGTTTGCCTAGCCTTTTTAAAGAGTTTGTGTGCACAAAATGGATTTTGGTTGTCAGGTGGCTGCACCCCAATTGATTGCCTCGCCTTTTTTTTTAAGTTTGTGTTGACAAAATGAATTTTGGTTGACAGATGGCTGCTTGCTGCCCAATTGTTTGCCTTGCCTCTTTTTTCAAGTTACTGTTCACAAAATGAATTTTCGTCGTCAGGTGGCTGTTTGCATCCCAATTGTTTGCCTCGCTTTTTTTTTTTAAAGTTTGTTTTCACAAAATGAATTTTGGTTGTCAGGTGGCTGCTTGCAGCCCAATTGTTTGCCTCGCCTTTTTGAAGAATTTGTGTTCAGAAAATGGATTTTGGTGGTCAGGTGGCTGCGGCCCAATTGTTTGCCTCACCTTTTTTAAAGAGTTTGTGTTCAAAAAATGGATTTTGGTTGTCAGGTGGCTGCGGCCAAATTATTTGCCTCGCCTTTTTAAGGAGTTCGTGTGCACAAAATGGATATTGGTTGTCAGGTGGCTGCGGTCCAATTGTTTGCCTCGCCTCTTTAGAAAAAGTTTTTGTTCACATAATGAATTTTGGTTGTCAGGTGGCTCCGTGCTGCCCAATGGTTTGCCTCGACTTTTATTTTAAAAAGTTTGTGTTAACAAAATGAATTTTGGTTGTCGGGTGGCTACTTGCTGCCCAATTGTTTGCCTCACCTTTTTTTTCATGTTTATGTTCAAAAAATGAATTAGGGTTATCAGATGGCTGTTTGCAGCACATTTGTTTGCCTCGCCTTTTTAAAAAAAAAGTTTGTGTTCACAAAATTAATTTTGGTTGTCAGGTGGCTGCTTGCTGCCCAATTGTTTGCCTCGCCTTTTATTAAAAAAAGTTTGTATTCACAAAATGAATTTTGGTTGTCCGGTAGCTACCTGCTGCCAAATTGTCTGCCTTGCCTTTTTTTCAAGTTTCTGTTCTCAAAATGAATTTTGGTTGTCAGGTGCCTCTTTGCAGCCCAATTGGTTGCCTCGCCTTTATAGAAAAAAGTTTGTGTTCACAAAATGAATTTTCATTGTCAGGTGGCTGCAGCCCAATTGTTTGCCTCGCCTTTTTAAAGAGTTTGTGTTCACAAAATGTATTTTGGTTGTAAGGTGGCTGAGGCACAATTGTTTGCGTTGCCTCTTTCAAGAGTTTGTGTTCACAAAATGGATTTAGTTTGTCAGGTGGCTGTGGCCCAATTGTTTGCCTCACATTTTTAAAGAGTTTGTGATCATGAAATGAATTTTCATTGTCTGGTGGCTGCAGCCCAATTGTTTGCCTCGCCTTTTTAGAGAGATTGTGTTCACAAAATGGATTTTGGTTGATAGGTGGATGCGGCCAAATTGTTTGCCTCGCCTTTTTAAAGAGTTTGTGTTCACAAAATGGATTTTGGTTTTCAGGTGGCTGTGGCCCAATTGTTTGCCTCGCCTTTTTCAAGAGTTTGTGTTCACAAAATGGATTTTGGTTGTCAGGTGGCTGCGCACCAAATGTTTGCCTCACATTTTTAAAGAGTTTGTGATCACGAAATGAATTTTTGTTGTCTGGTGGCTTCGGCCCAATTATTTGCCTCTCCTTTTTAGAGAGATTGTGTTCACAAAATGGATTTTGGTTTTTCAGTTGGCTGCGGACAAATTAGTTGCCTTGTCTTTTTAAACAGTTTGTGTTCACAAAATGGATTTAGGTTATCAGGTGGCTGGGGCCCAATTGTTTGCCTCACCTTTTTAAAGAGTCTGTGTTCACAAAATAGATTTTGGTTGTCACGTGGCTACTGCCCATTTGTTTGCCTTGCCTTTTTCAAGAGTTTGTGTTCACAAAATGGATTTTTTTTGTCAGGTGGCTGCAGCCCAATTGTTTGCCTCGCCTTTTTATAGAGTTTGTGATCACGAAAAGAATTTTGGTTGTCAGGTGACTGCGGTCCAATTGTTTACCTCGCCATTTTAAAGAGTTTGTGTTCACAAAATGGATTTGGGTTGTCAGGTGGCAGCGGCCAAATTGTTTGCCTCGCCTTTTTAAAGAGTGTGTGTTCATAAAATGGATTTTGGTTGTAAGGTGGCTGCGGCCAAATTGTTTGCCTCACCTTTTTAAAGAGTTTGTTTTCACAAAATGGATTTTGGTTGTCAGGTGACTGCGGTCCAATTGTTTACCTCGCCATTTTTAAGAGTTTGTGTTCACAAAATGGATTTGGGTTGTCAGGTGGCTGCGGCCAAATTGTTTGCCTCGCCTTTTTAAAGAGCTTGTGTTCACAAAATGGATTTTGGTTGTCATGTGGCTGCAGCCAAATTGTTTCCCTTGCCTTTTTAAAGAGGGTTTGTTCATAAAATGGATTTTGGTTGTCAGGTGGCTGCGGCCAAATTGCTTGCCTCACCTTTTTAAAGAGTTTGTGTTCACAAACTGAATTTTGGTTGTCAGGTGGCTACTCGCTGCCAAATTGTTTGCCTTGCCTTTTTTTTTCAAGTTTCTGTTCTCAAAATTAATTTTGGTTTTAGAAACATAGAAATTAGGTGCAGGAGTAGGCCATTCGGCCCTTCGAGCCTGTACCGCCATTCAATATGATCATGGCTGATCATCCAACTCAGTATCCTGTACCTGCCTTCACTCCATACCATCTGATCCCCTTAGCCACAAGGGCCACATCTAACTCCCTCTTAAATATAGCCAATGAACTGGTCTCAACTACCCTCTGTGTCAGAGTTCCAGAGACCCTCCACTCTCTGTGTGAAAAAAGTCCTTCTCATCTCGGTCCTAAAGGATTTCCCCCTTATCCTTAAGCTGTGACCCCTTGTCCTGGACCTCCCCAACATTGGGAACAATCTTCCTGCATCTAGCCTGTCCAACCCCTTTTCAGGTGCCTCTTTCCAGCCCAATTGTTTGCTTGACGTTTTAGAAAAAGTTTTGTGTTCACAAAATGAATTTTGGTTGTCAGGTGGCTGCAGCCCAATTGTTTGCATCGCCTATTTAAAACAAAGTTTCTGTTCACAAAATGAATTTTCATTATCAGGTGGCTGCGGGCCAATTGTTTGCCTCGCCTTTTTCAAGAGTTTGTGTTCACAAAATGGATTTGGGTTGTCAGTTGACAGCGGCCAAATTAGTTGCCTCGCTTTTTTAAACAGTTAGTGTTCACAAAATATATTTAGGTTGTCAGGTGGCTGCTGCTCAGTCATTTGCCTCGCCTTTTTATAGAGTTTGTGATCACAAAATGAATTTTGGTTGTCAGGTGACTGCGGTCCAATTGTTTGCCTCGCCATTTTAAAGAATTTGTGTTCACAAAATGGATTTGGGTTGTTAGGTGGCTGCGGCCAAATTGTTTGCCTCGTCTTTTTAAAGAGTTTCTGTTCACAAAATGGATTTGGGTTTTCAGTTGGCTGCGGCCAAATTAGTTGCCGCGCCTTTTTAAACAGTTTGTGTTCACAAAATGGATTTAGGTTATCAGGTGGCTGCAGCCCAATTTTTTGCATCGCCTATTTAAAACAAAGTTTGTGTTCACAAAATGAATTTTCATTGTCAGGTGGCTGCGGCCCAATTGTTTGCCTCGCCTTTTTAAAGAGTTTGTGTTCACAAAATGGATTTTGGGTATCAGGGGGCTGCAGCCCAATTGTTTGCCTTGCCATTTTAAAAAGTTTGTGTTCACAAAATGAATTTTGGTTGTCATTTGGCTGCTTGCTGCCCAATTGTATGCCTCAACTTTCTTTAAATTTTGTGTTCATAAAATGATATCTTGGTACTCAGTTGGCTGTTTGCAGCCCAATTGTTTGCCTCGCCTTTTTTTTTTAAAGTTCGTTTTCGCAAAAAGGATTATGGTTATCAGGTGGCTGCCGCCCAATTGTTTGCCTCGCCTTTTTAAACAGTCTGTGTTCACAAAATTAAATTTGGTTGTCAGGTGGCTGCGGCCCAATTGTTCGCCTCGCCTTTTTAGAGAGTTTGTGTTCACAAAATGGATTTTGGTTGTTAGGTGGCTGTGGCCAAATTGTTTGCCTCACCTTTTTAAAGAGTTTGTGTTCAGAAAATTAAATTTGGTTGTCAGGTGGCTGCGGCCCAATTGTTCGCCTCGCCTTTTTAGAGAGTTTGTGTTCACAAAATGGATTTTGTTTGTTAGGTGGCTGCGGCCAAATTGTTTGCCTCGCCTTTTTAAAGAGTTTGTCTTCACAAAATGGATTTTGGTTGTCAGGTGGCTGAGGCCCAATTGTTTGCGTCAACTCTTTCAAGAGTTTGTGTTCATAAAATAGATTTTGGTTGTCAGGTAGCTGAGGCCCAAATGTTTGCGTCGCCTTGTTCAAGAGATTAGTGTTCACAAAATGGATTTAGTTTGTCAGGTGGCTGTGGCCCAATTTATTGCCTCGCCATTTTCAAGAGATTGTGCGCACAAAATTTATTTAGGTTGTCAGGTGGCTGCGGCCCAATTGTTTGCCTCGCCTTTTTATAGGGTTTGTGATCACGAAAGGAATTTTGGTTGTCATTTGGCTGCTTGCTGCCCAATTGTATGCCTCAACTTTCTTTAAATTTTGTGTTCATAAAATGATATCTTGGTTCTCAGTAGCTGTTTGCAGCCCAATTGTTTGCCTCGCCTTTTTTTTTTAAAGTTCGTTTTCGCAAAAAGGATTATGGTTATCAGGTGGCTGCCGCCCAATTGTTTGCCTCGCCATTTTAACGAGTTTCTGTTCACAAAATGGATTTGGGTTGTTAAGTGTCTGTTGCCAAATTGTATGCCTCGCCTTTTTAAAGAGTTTGTGTTCACAAAATGGATTTAGTTTGTCAGCTGGCTGCGACCCAATTGGTTGCCTCGCCTTTTTAAAGAGTTTGTGTTCACAAATTGGGATGTCTGTTGGCTGCGGCCAAATTAGTTGCCTCGCTTTTTTAAACAGTTCGTGTTCACAAAATGGATATAGGTTTTCAGGTGGCTGCGGCCCAATTGTTTGCCTCGCCTTTTTATAGAGTTTGTGATCACGAAATGAATTTTGGTTGTCAGGTGACTGCGGTACAATTGTTTGCCTCACCATTTTAAAGAGTTTGTGTTCACAAAATGGATTTAGGTTGTCAGGTGTCTGCGGCCAAATTGTTTGCCTCGTCTTTTTAAAGGGTTTCTGTTCACAAAATGGATTTGGGTTATCAGTTGGCTGCGGCGAAATTAGTTGCCACGCCTTTTTAAACAGTTTGTGTTCACAAAATGGATTTAGGTTATCAGGTGGCTGGGGCCCAATTGTTTGCCTCGCCTTTATAAAGAGTTTGTGCTCACAAAGTAAATTTTGGTTGTCAGGTGGCTACTGCACATTTGTTTGCCTCGCCTTTTTCAAGAGTTTGTGTTCACAAAATTGATTTTGGTTGTCAGGTGGCTGCGGCCCAATTGTTTGCCTCGCCATTTATTTTAAAAAGTTTCTGTTCACAAAATGAATTTTCATTGTCAGGTGGCTGGGGCCCAATTGTTTGCCTCGGCTTTTTAGAGAGTTTGTGTTCACAAAATGTATTTGGTTGTTAGGTGGCTGCAGCCAAATTGTTTGCCTCGCCTTTTTAAAGAGTTTGTGTTCACAAAATGGATTTTGGTTGTCAGGTGGCTGAGGCCCAATTGTTTGCGTCGCCTCTTTCAAGAGTTTGTGTTCACAAAATGGATTTGGGTGGTCAGTAGGCTACGGCCAAATTAGTTGCCTCGCTTTTTTAAACAGTTTGTGTTCACAAAATGGATTTTGATTGTCTGGTGGCTGCGATCCAATTGTTTGCCTTGCCTTTTTCAAGAGTTTGTGTTCACAAAATGAATTTTGGTTGTCAGGTGCCTGCGGTCCAATTGTTTGCCTCACCATTTTAAAGAGTTTATGTTCACAAAATGGATTTGGGTTTTCAGTTGGCTGCGGCCAAATTAGTTGCCTCGCCTTTTTAAACAGTTTGTTTTCACAAAATGGATTTAGGTTATCAGGTGGCTGGGTCCCAATTGTTTGCCTCACCTTTTTAAAGTGTTTCTGTTCACAAAATAGATTTAGGTTGTCAAGTGGCTGCGGCCCAATTGTTTGCCTCACCATTTTAAAGAGTTTGTGTTCACGAAATGAATTTTGGTTGTCAGGTGACTGCGGTCCAATTGTTTACCTCGCCATTTTAAAGAGTTTGTGTTCACAAAATGGATTTGGGTTGTCAGGTGGCTGCGGCCAAATTGTTTGCCTCACGTTTTTAAAGAGTTTGTGTTCACAAACTGAATTTTGGTTGTCAGGTGCCTCTTTGCAACCCAATTATTTGCCTCGACTTTTTAGAAAAAGGTTTCTGTTCACAAAATTAATTTTGGTTGTCAGGTGGCTGCAGCCCAATTGTTTGCATCGCCTATTTAAAACAAAGTTTGTGTTCACAAAATGAATTTTCATTGTCAGGTGGCTGCGGCCCAATTGTTTGCCTCGCCTTTTTAAAGTGTTTGTGTTCACGAAATGGATTTTGGGTGTCAGGGGGCTGCAGCCCACTTGTTTGCCTCGCCTTTTTAAAAAGTTTGTGTTCACAAAATGAATTTTGGTTGTCATTTGGCTGCTTGCTGCCCAATTGTTTGCCTCACCTTTTTTTTTAATTTTGTGTTCATAAATTGATATCTTGGTTCTCAGTTGGCTGTTTGCAGCCCAATTGTTTGCCTCGCCTTTTGTTAAAAGAGTTTGTTTTCGCAAAATGGATTATGGTTATCAGGTGGCTGCAGCCAAATTGTTTGCCTCGCCTTTTTGAAGAGTTTGTGTTCGCAAAATGGATTTCGGTTGTCAGGTGGCTGTGGCCAAATTGTTTGCCTCGCCTTCGTAAAGAGTTTGTGTGCACAAAATGGATTTTGGTTGTCAGGTGGCTGCACCTCAATTGATTGCCTCGCCTTTTTTTTAAAGTTTGTGTTCACAAAATGAATTTTGGTTGACAGATGGCTGCTTGCTGCCCAATTGTTTGCCTCACCTTTTAAAAAAAAAGGGGTTTGTGTTCACAAAATGAATTTTGGTTGTCAGGTGGCTACTTACTACCCAATTGTTTTCCTCGCCCCTTTTTTCAAGTTACTGTTCACAAAATCAATTTTGGTTGTCAGGTGGCTGTTTGCAGCCCAATTGTTTGCCTCGCGTTTTTAAAAAAAAGTTTGTTTTCACAAAATAAATTTTGGTTGTCAGGTGGCTGCTTGCAGCCCAATTGTTTGCCTCGCCTTTTTGAAGAATATGTGTTCACAAAAAGGATTTTGGTGGTCATGTGGCTGTGGCCAAATTGTTTTGCTCGCATTTTTAAAGAGTGTGTTCATGAAATGGATTTTGGTTGTCAGGTGGCTGCGGCCAAATTGTTTCCCTCGCCTTTTTAAACAGCATGTGTTCATAAAATGGATTTTGGTTGTCAGGTGGCTGCGGTCCAATTGTTTGCATCGCATTTTTATAAAAAGTTTGTGTTCACATAATGAATTTTGGCTGTCAGGTGACTGCCTGTTGCCCAATGGTTTGCCTCGCCTTTTATTTTAAAAAGTTTGTGTTAACAAAATGATTTTTTGTTGTCAGGTGGCTACTTACTGCCCAATTGTTTGCCTCGCCTTTTTTTTCATGTTTCTGTTCACAAAATGAATTTTGGTTGTCAGATGGATGTTTGCAGCCCAACTGTTTGCCTCGCCTTTTTTTTTAAAAAGTTTGTATTCACAAAATTAATTTTGGTTGTCATGTGGCTGCTTGCTGCCACATTGTTTGCCTTGCCTTTTTTTTTCAAGTTTCTGTTCTCAAAATGAATTTTGGTTGTCAGGTGCCTCTTTGCAGCCCAATTGGTTGCCTCGCCTTTTTAGAAAAAGTTTGTGTTCACAAAATGAATTTTCATTGTCAGGTGGCTGCGGCCCAATTGTTTGCCTCGCCTTTTTAAAGAGTTTGTGTTCACGAAATGGATTTTGGTTGTTAGGTGGCTGCGGCCAAATTGTTTGCCTCGCCTTTTTAAAGAGTTTGTGTTCGCAAAATAGATTTTGGTTGTCAGGTGGCTGAGGCCCAAATGTTTGCATCGTCTTTGTCAAGAGTTTCTGTTCACAAAATGGATTTAGTTTGTCAGGTGACTGCGGCCTAATTGATTGCCTCGCCATTTTCAAGAGATTGTGCGTACAACATTTATTTAGGTTGTCATGTGGCTGTGACCCAATTGTTTGCCACACCTTTTTAAAGTGTTTATGATCACAAAATGAATTTTGGTTGTCAGGTGCCGGCAGCCAAATTGTTTGCTTCGCCTTTTTAAAGAGTTTCTTTTCACAAAATTGATTTTGGTTGTCTGGTGGCTGCGACCCAATTGTTTGCCTTGCCTTTTTCAAGAGTTTGTGTTCACAAAGTGGATTTTGTTTGTCAGGTGGCTGTGGCCTAATTGTTTGCCTCGCCTTTTTCAAGAGTTTGTGTTCACAAAATGGATTTGGGTTGTCAGTTGGCTGCGGCCAAATTAGTTGCCTCGCCTTTTTAAACAGTTTGTGTTCACAAAATGGATTTAGTTTTTCAGGTGGCTGTGGCCCAATTGTTTGCCTCGCCTTTTTAAAGAGTTTCTGTTCACAAAATAGATTTAGGTTGTCAAGTGGCTGCGGCCCATTTGCTTGCCGTGCCTTTTTCAAGAGTTGTGTTCGCAAAATTCATTTTGGTTGTCAGGTGACTGCGATCCAATTGTTTGCCTCGCCATTTTAAAGAGTTTGTGATCACGAAATGAATTTTGGTTGTCAGGTGACTGCGATCCAATTGTTTGCCTCGCCATTTTAAAGAGTTTGTGTTCAAAAATGTATTTGGGTTGTTAGGTGGCTGCGGCGAAATTGTTTGCCTCGCCTTTTTAAAGAGTTTGTGTTCACAAAATGGATTTAGTTTGTCAGTTGGCTGCGACCCAATTGTTTGCCTTGCCTATTTAAAGAGATTGTGTTCATCAAATGGATTATGGTTGTCAGATGGCAGCGCACCAATTGTTTGCCTCACCTTTTTAAAGAGTTTGTGATCACGAAATGAATTTTCATTGTCAGGTGGCTGCGGCCCAATTGTTTGCCTCGCCTTTTTAGAGAGTTTGTGTTCACAAAATGGATTTTGGTTGTCAGGTGGCTGCGGCCAAATTGTTTGCCTCGCCTGTTTAAACAGTTTGTGTTCACAAAATGGATTATGTTTGTCAGGTGGCTGTGGCCCAATTGTTTGCCTCGCCTTTTTCAAGAGGTTGTGTTCACAAAATGGATTTGGGTTGTCAGTTAGCTGCGGCCAAATTAGTTGCCTTGCCTTTTTAAATAGTTTGTGTTCACAAAATGGATTTAGGTTTTCAGGTGGCTGCGGCCCAATTGTTTGCCTCTACCTTTTTATACAGTTTGTGATCACAAAATGAATTTTGGTTGTCATGTGACTGCGGTCCAATTGTTTGCCTCACCATTTTAAAGAGTTTGTGTTCACAAAATGGATTTGGGTTGTCAGGTGGCTGCGGCCAAATTGTTTGCCTCGTCTTTTTAAAGAGTTTCTGTTCACAAAATGGATTTGGGTTTTCAGTTGGCTGCGGCCAAAATAGTTGCCTCGCCTTTTTAAACAGTTTGTGCTCATAAAATGGATTTAGGTTATCAGGTGGCTGGGGCCCAATTGTTTGCCTCATCTTTTTAAAGAGTTTGTGTTCACAAAATAGATTTTGGTTGTCAGGTGGCTACTGCCCATTAGTTTGCCTCGCATTTTTCAAGAGTTTGTGTTCACAAAATTGACTTTGGTTGTCAGGTGGCTGCGGCCCAATTGTTTGCCTCGCCTTTTTATAGAGTTTGTGATCACAAAATGGATTTGGGTTGTCAATTGGCTGCGGCCAAATTGTTTCCCTTGCCTTTTTGTAGGGTGTGTGTTCATAAAATGGATTTTGGTTGTCAGGTGGCTACTTGCTGCCAAATTGTGTGCCTTGCCTTTTTTTTTTCAAGTTTCTGTTCTCAAAATTATTTTTTGTTGACAGGTGCCACTTTGCAGCCCAATTGTTTACCTCGACTTTTTAGAAAAAGGTTTGGTTCACAAAATGAATTTTGGTTGTCAGGTGGCTGCGGCCCAATTGTTTGCATCGCCTATTTAAAACAAAGTTTGTGTTCACAAAATGGATTTTGGGTGTCAGGGGGCTGCAGCCCAATTGTTTCCCTCGCCTTTTTAAAAAAGTTTGTGTTTACAAAATGAATTTTGGTTGTCATTTGGCTGCTTGCTGCCCAATTGTTTGCCTCACGTTTTTTTCAAATTTTGTGTTCATAAAATGATATCTTGGTTGGCAGTTGGCAGTTTGCAGCCCAATTGTTTGCCTCACCTTTTTTAAGAAAAGTTCGTTTTCACAAAATGGATTATGGTTATCAGGTGGCTGCGGCCAAATTGTTTGCCTAGCCTTTTTAAAGAGTTTGTGTGCACAAAATGGATTTTGGTTGTCAGGTGGCTGCACCCCAATTGATTGCCTCGCCTTTTTTTTTAAGTTTGTGTTGACAAAATGAATTTTGGTTGACAGATGGCTGCTTGCTGCCCAATTGTTTGCCTTGCCTCTTTTTTCAAGTTACTGTTCACAAAATGAATTTTCGTCGTCAGGTGGCTGTTTGCATCCCAATTGTTTGCCTCGCTTTTTTTTTTTAAAGTTTGTTTTCACAAAATGAATTTTGGTTGTCAGGTGGCTGCTTGCAGCCCAATTGTTTGCCTCGCCTTTTTGAAGAATTTGTGTTCAGAAAATGGATTTTGGTGGTCAGGTGGCTGCGGCCCAATTGTTTGCCTCACCTTTTTTAAAGAGTTTGTGTTCAAAAAATGGATTTTGGTTGTCAGGTGGCTGCGGCCAAATTATTTGCCTCGCCTTTTTAAGGAGTTCGTGTGCACAAAATGGATATTGGTTGTCAGGTGGCTGCGGTCCAATTGTTTGCCTCGCCTCTTTAGAAAAAGTTTTTGTTCACATAATGAATTTTGGTTGTCAGGTGGCTCCGTGCTGCCCAATGGTTTGCCTCGACTTTTATTTTAAAAAGTTTGTGTTAACAAAATGAATTTTGGTTGTCGGGTGGCTACTTGCTGCCCAATTGTTTGCCTCACCTTTTTTTTCATGTTTATGTTCAAAAAATGAATTAGGGTTATCAGATGGCTGTTTGCAGCACATTTGTTTGCCTCGCCTTTTTAAAAAAAAAGTTTGTGTTCACAAAATTAATTTTGGTTGTCAGGTGGCTGCTTGCTGCCCAATTGTTTGCCTCGCCTTTTATTAAAAAAAGTTTGTATTCACAAAATGAATTTTGGTTGTCCGGTAGCTACCTGCTGCCAAATTGTCTGCCTTGCCTTTTTTTCAAGTTTCTGTTCTCAAAATGAATTTTGGTTGTCAGGTGCCTCTTTGCAGCCCAATTGGTTGCCTCGCCTTTATAGAAAAAAGTTTGTGTTCACAAAATGAATTTTCATTGTCAGGTGGCTGCAGCCCAATTGTTTGCCTCGCCTTTTTAAAGAGTTTGTGTTCACAAAATGTATTTTGGTTGTAAGGTGGCTGAGGCACAATTGTTTGCGTTGCCTCTTTCAAGAGTTTGTGTTCACAAAATGGATTTAGTTTGTCAGGTGGCTGTGGCCCAATTGTTTGCCTCACATTTTTAAAGAGTTTGTGATCATGAAATGAATTTTCATTGTCTGGTGGCTGCAGCCCAATTGTTTGCCTCGCCTTTTTAGAGAGATTGTGTTCACAAAATGGATTTTGGTTGATAGGTGGATGCGGCCAAATTGTTTGCCTCGCCTTTTTAAAGAGTTTGTGTTCACAAAATGGATTTTGGTTTTCAGGTGGCTGTGGCCCAATTGTTTGCCTCGCCTTTTTCAAGAGTTTGTGTTCACAAAATGGATTTTGGTTGTCAGGTGGCTGCGCACCAAATGTTTGCCTCACATTTTTAAAGAGTTTGTGATCACGAAATGAATTTTTGTTGTCTGGTGGCTTCGGCCCAATTATTTGCCTCTCCTTTTTAGAGAGATTGTGTTCACAAAATGGATTTTGGTTTTTCAGTTGGCTGCGGACAAATTAGTTGCCTTGTCTTTTTAAACAGTTTGTGTTCACAAAATGGATTTAGGTTATCAGGTGGCTGGGGCCCAATTGTTTGCCTCACCTTTTTAAAGAGTCTGTGTTCACAAAATAGATTTTGGTTGTCACGTGGCTACTGCCCATTTGTTTGCCTTGCCTTTTTCAAGAGTTTGTGTTCACAAAATGGATTTTTTTTGTCAGGTGGCTGCAGCCCAATTGTTTGCCTCGCCTTTTTATAGAGTTTGTGATCACGAAAAGAATTTTGGTTGTCAGGTGACTGCGGTCCAATTGTTTACCTCGCCATTTTAAAGAGTTTGTGTTCACAAAATGGATTTGGGTTGTCAGGTGGCAGCGGCCAAATTGTTTGCCTCGCCTTTTTAAAGAGTGTGTGTTCATAAAATGGATTTTGGTTGTAAGGTGGCTGCGGCCAAATTGTTTGCCTCACCTTTTTAAAGAGTTTGTTTTCACAAAATGAATTTTGGTTGTCAGGTGACTGCGGTCCAATTGTTTACCTCGCCATTTTTAAGAGTTTGTGTTCACAAAATGGATTTGGGTTGTCAGGTGGCTGCGGCCAAATTGTTTGCCTCGCCTTTTTAAAGAGCTTGTGTTCACAAAATGGATTTTGGTTGTCATGTGGCTGCAGCCAAATTGTTTCCCTTGCCTTTTTAAAGAGGGTTTGTTCATAAAATGGATTTTGGTTGTCAGGTGGCTGCGGCCAAATTGCTTGCCTCACCTTTTTAAAGAGTTTGTGTTCACAAACTGAATTTTGGTTGTCAGGTGGCTACTCGCTGCCAAATTGTTTGCCTTGCCTTTTTTTTTCAAGTTTCTGTTCTCAAAATTAATTTTGGTTTTAGAAACATAGAAATTAGGTGCAGGAGTAGGCCATTCGGCCCTTCGAGCCTGTACCGCCATTCAATATGATCATGGCTGATCATCCAACTCAGTATCCTGTACCTGCCTTCACTCCATACCATCTGATCCCCTTAGCCACAAGGGCCACATCTAACTCCCTCTTAAATATAGCCAATGAACTGGTCTCAACTACCCTCTGTGTCAGAGTTCCAGAGACCCTCCACTCTCTGTGTGAAAAAAGTCCTTCTCATCTCGGTCCTAAAGGATTTCCCCCTTATCCTTAAGCTGTGACCCCTTGTCCTGGACCTCCCCAACATTGGGAACAATCTTCCTGCATCTAGCCTGTCCAACCCCTTTTCAGGTGCCTCTTTCCAGCCCAATTGTTTGCTTGACGTTTTAGAAAAAGTTTTGTGTTCACAAAATGAATTTTGGTTGTCAGGTGGCTGCAGCCCAATTGTTTGCATCGCCTATTTAAAACAAAGTTTCTGTTCACAAAATGAATTTTCATTATCAGGTGGCTGCGGGCCAATTGTTTGCCTCGCCTTTTTCAAGAGTTTGTGTTCACAAAATGGATTTGGGTTGTCAGTTGACAGCGGCCAAATTAGTTGCCTCGCTTTTTTAAACAGTTAGTGTTCACAAAATATATTTAGGTTGTCAGGTGGCTGCTGCTCAGTCATTTGCCTCGCCTTTTTATAGAGTTTGTGATCACAAAATGAATTTTGGTTGTCAGGTGACTGCGGTCCAATTGTTTGCCTCGCCATTTTAAAGAATTTGTGTTCACAAAATGGATTTGGGTTGTTAGGTGGCTGCGGCCAAATTGTTTGCCTCGTCTTTTTAAAGAGTTTCTGTTCACAAAATGGATTTGGGTTTTCAGTTGGCTGCGGCCAAATTAGTTGCCGCGCCTTTTTAAACAGTTTGCGTTCACAAAATGGATTTAGGTTATCAGGTGGCTGCAGCCCAATTTTTTGCATCGCCTATTTAAAACAAAGTTTGTGTTCACAAAATGAATTTTCATTGTCAGGTGGCTGCGGCCCAATTGTTTGCCTCGCCTTTTTAAAGAGTTTGTGTTCACAAAATGGATTTTGGGTATCAGGGGGCTGCAGCCCAATTGTTTGCCTTGCCATTTTAAAAAGTTTGTGTTCACAAAATGAATTTTGGTTGTCATTTGGCTGCTTGCTGCCCAATTGTATGCCTCAACTTTCTTTAAATTTTGTGTTCATAAAATGATATCTTGGTACTCAGTTGGCTGTTTGCAGCCCAATTGTTTGCCTCGCCTTTTTTTTTTAAAGTTCGTTTTCGCAAAAAGGATTATGGTTATCAGGTGGCTGCCGCCCAATTGTTTGCCTCGCCTTTTTAAACAGTCTGTGTTCACAAAATTAAATTTGGTTGTCAGGTGGCTGCGGCCCAATTGTTCGCCTCGCCTTTTTAGAGAGTTTGTGTTCACAAAATGGATTTTGGTTGTTAGGTGGCTGTGGCCAAATTGTTTGCCTCACCTTTTTAAAGAGTTTGTGTTCAGAAAATTAAATTTGGTTGTCAGGTGGCTGCGGCCCAATTGTTCGCCTCGCCTTTTTAGAGAGTTTGTGTTCACAAAATGGATTTTGTTTGTTAGGTGGCTGCGGCCAAATTGTTTGCCTCGCCTTTTTAAAGAGTTTGTCTTCACAAAATGGATTTTGGTTGTCAGGTGGCTGAGGCCCAATTGTTTGCGTCAACTCTTTCAAGAGTTTGTGTTCATAAAATAGATTTTGGTTGTCAGGTAGCTGAGGCCCAAATGTTTGCGTCGCCTTGTTCAAGAGATTAGTGTTCACAAAATGGATTTAGTTTGTCAGGTGGCTGTGGCCCAATTTATTGCCTCGCCATTTTCAAGAGATTGTGCGCACAAAATTTATTTAGGTTGTCAGGTGGCTGCGGCCCAATTGTTTGCCTCGCCTTTTTATAGGGTTTGTGATCACGAAAGGAATTTTGGTTGTCATTTGGCTGCTTGCTGCCCAATTGTATGCCTCAACTTTCTTTAAATTTTGTGTTCATAAAATGATATCTTGGTTCTCAGTAGCTGTTTGCAGCCCAATTGTTTGCCTCGCCTTTTTTTTTTAAAGTTCGTTTTCGCAAAAAGGATTATGGTTATCAGGTGGCTGCCGCCCAATTGTTTGCCTCGCCATTTTAACGAGTTTCTGTTCACAAAATGGATTTGGGTTGTTAAGTGTCTGTTGCCAAATTGTATGCCTCGCCTTTTTAAAGAGTTTGTGTTCACAAAATGGATTTAGTTTGTCAGCTGGCTGCGACCCAATTGGTTGCCTCGCCTTTTTAAAGAGTTTGTGTTCACAAATTGGGATGTCTGTTGGCTGCGGCCAAATTAGTTGCCTCGCTTTTTTAAACAGTTCGTGTTCACAAAATGGATATAGGTTTTCAGGTGGCTGCGGCCCAATTGTTTGCCTCGCCTTTTTATAGAGTTTGTGATCACGAAATGAATTTTGGTTGTCAGGTGACTGCGGTACAATTGTTTGCCTCACCATTTTAAAGAGTTTGTGTTCACAAAATGGATTTAGGTTGTCAGGTGTCTGCGGCCAAATTGTTTGCCTCGTCTTTTTAAAGGGTTTCTGTTCACAAAATGGATTTGGGTTATCAGTTGGCTGCGGCGAAATTAGTTGCCACGCCTTTTTAAACAGTTTGTGTTCACAAAATGGATTTAGGTTATCAGGTGGCTGGGGCCCAATTGTTTGCCTCGCCTTTATAAAGAGTTTGTGCTCACAAAGTAAATTTTGGTTGTCAGGTGGCTACTGCACATTTGTTTGCCTCGCCTTTTTCAAGAGTTTGTGTTCACAAAATTGATTTTGGTTGTCAGGTGGCTGCGGCCCAATTGTTTGCCTCGCCATTTATTTTAAAAAGTTTCTGTTCACAAAATGAATTTTCATTGTCAGGTGGCTGGGGCCCAATTGTTTGCCTCGGCTTTTTAGAGAGTTTGTGTTCACAAAATGTATTTGGTTGTTAGGTGGCTGCAGCCAAATTGTTTGCCTCGCCTTTTTAAAGAGTTTGTGTTCACAAAATGGATTTTGGTTGTCAGGTGGCTGAGGCCCAATTGTTTGCGTCGCCTCTTTCAAGAGTTTGTGTTCACAAAATGGATTTGGGTGGTCAGTAGGCTACGGCCAAATTAGTTGCCTCGCTTTTTTAAACAGTTTGTGTTCACAAAATGGATTTTGATTGTCTGGTGGCTGCGATCCAATTGTTTGCCTTGCCTTTTTCAAGAGTTTGTGTTCACAAAATGAATTTTGGTTGTCAGGTGCCTGCGGTCCAATTGTTTGCCTCACCATTTTAAAGAGTTTATGTTCACAAAATGGATTTGGGTTTTCAGTTGGCTGCGGCCAAATTAGTTGCCTCGCCTTTTTAAACAGTTTGTTTTCACAAAATGGATTTAGGTTATCAGGTGGCTGGGTCCCAATTGTTTGCCTCACCTTTTTAAAGTGTTTCTGTTCACAAAATAGATTTAGGTTGTCAAGTGGCTGCGGCCCAATTGTTTGCCTCACCATTTTAAAGAGTTTGTGTTCACGAAATGAATTTTGGTTGTCAGGTGACTGCGGTCCAATTGTTTACCTCGCCATTTTAAAGAGTTTGTGTTCACAAAATGGATTTGGGTTGTCAGGTGGCTGCGGCCAAATTGTTTGCCTCACGTTTTTAAAGAGTTTGTGTTCACAAACTGAATTTTGGTTGTCAGGTGCCTCTTTGCAACCCAATTATTTGCCTCGACTTTTTAGAAAAAGGTTTCTGTTCACAAAATTAATTTTGGTTGTCAGGTGGCTGCAGCCCAATTGTTTGCATCGCCTATTTAAAACAAAGTTTGTGTTCACAAAATGAATTTTCATTGTCAGGTGGCTGCGGCCCAATTGTTTGCCTCGCCTTTTTAAAGTGTTTGTGTTCACGAAATGGATTTTGGGTGTCAGGGGGCTGCAGCCCACTTGTTTGCCTCGCCTTTTTAAAAAGTTTGTGTTCACAAAATGAATTTTGGTTGTCATTTGGCTGCTTGCTGCCCAATTGTTTGCCTCACCTTTTTTTTAAATTTTGTGTTCATAAATTGATATCTTGGTTCTCAGTTGGCTGTTTGCAGCCCAATTGTTTGCCTCGCCTTTTGTTAAAAGAGTTTGTTTTCGCAAAATGGATTATGGTTATCAGGTGGCTGCAGCCAAATTGTTTGCCTCGCCTTTTTGAAGAGTTTGTGTTCGCAAAATGGATTTCGGTTGTCAGGTGGCTGTGGCCAAATTGTTTGCCTCGCCTTCGTAAAGAGTTTGTGTGCACAAAATGGATTTTGGTTGTCAGGTGGCTGCACCTCAATTGATTGCCTCGCCTTTTTTTTAAAGTTTGTGTTCACAAAATGAATTTTGGTTGACAGATGGCTGCTTGCTGCCCAATTGTTTGCCTCACCTTTTAAAAAAAAAGGGGTTTGTGTTCACAAAATGAATTTTGGTTGTCAGGTGGCTACTTACTACCCAATTGTTTTCCTCGCCCCTTTTTTCAAGTTACTGTTCACAAAATCAATTTTGGTTGTCAGGTGGCTGTTTGCAGCCCAATTGTTTGCCTCGCGTTTTTAAAAAAAAGTTTGTTTTCACAAAATAAATTTTGGTTGTCAGGTGGCTGCTTGCAGCCCAATTGTTTGCCTCGCCTTTTTGAAGAATATGTGTTCACAAAAAGGATTTTGGTGGTCATGTGGCTGTGGCCAAATTGTTTTGCTCGCATTTTTAAAGAGTGTGTTCATGAAATGGATTTTGGTTGTCAGGTGGCTGCGGCCAAATTGTTTCCCTCGCCTTTTTAAACAGCATGTGTTCATAAAATGGATTTTGGTTGTCAGGTGGCTGCGGTCCAATTGTTTGCATCGCATTTTTATAAAAAGTTTGTGTTCACATAATGAATTTTGGCTGTCAGGTGACTGCCTGTTGCCCAATGGTTTGCCTCGCCTTTTATTTTAAAAAGTTTGTGTTAACAAAATGATTTTTTGTTGTCAGGTGGCTACTTACTGCCCAATTGTTTGCCTCGCCTTTTTTTTCATGTTTCTGTTCACAAAATGAATTTTGGTTGTCAGATGGATGTTTGCAGCCCAACTGTTTGCCTCGCCTTTTTTTTTAAAAAGTTTGTATTCACAAAATTAATTTTGGTTGTCATGTGGCTGCTTGCTGCCACATTGTTTGCCTTGCCTTTTTTTTTCAAGTTTCTGTTCTCAAAATGAATTTTGGTTGTCAGGTGCCTCTTTGCAGCCCAATTGGTTGCCTCGCCTTTTTAGAAAAAGTTTGTGTTCACAAAATGAATTTTCATTGTCAGGTGGCTGCGGCCCAATTGTTTGCCTCGCCTTTTTAAAGAGTTTGTGTTCACGAAATGGATTTTGGTTGTTAGGTGGCTGCGGCCAAATTGTTTGCCTCGCCTTTTTAAAGAGTTTGTGTTCGCAAAATAGATTTTGGTTGTCAGGTGGCTGAGGCCCAAATGTTTGCATCGTCTTTGTCAAGAGTTTCTGTTCACAAAATGGATTTAGTTTGTCAGGTGACTGCGGCCTAATTGATTGCCTCGCCATTTTCAAGAGATTGTGCGTACAACATTTATTTAGGTTGTCATGTGGCTGTGACCCAATTGTTTGCCACACCTTTTTAAAGTGTTTATGATCACAAAATGAATTTTGGTTGTCAGGTGCCGGCAGCCAAATTGTTTGCTTCGCCTTTTTAAAGAGTTTCTTTTCACAAAATTGATTTTGGTTGTCTGGTGGCTGCGACCCAATTGTTTGCCTTGCCTTTTTCAAGAGTTTGTGTTCACAAAGTGGATTTTGTTTGTCAGGTGGCTGTGGCCTAATTGTTTGCCTCGCCTTTTTCAAGAGTTTGTGTTCACAAAATGGATTTGGGTTGTCAGTTGGCTGCGGCCAAATTAGTTGCCTCGCCTTTTTAAACAGTTTGTGTTCACAAAATGGATTTAGTTTTTCAGGTGGCTGTGGCCCAATTGTTTGCCTCGCCTTTTTAAAGAGTTTCTGTTCACAAAATAGATTTAGGTTGTCAAGTGGCTGCGGCCCATTTGCTTGCCGTGCCTTTTTCAAGAGTTGTGTTCGCAAAATTCATTTTGGTTGTCAGGTGACTGCGATCCAATTGTTTGCCTCGCCATTTTAAAGAGTTTGTGATCACGAAATGAATTTTGGTTGTCAGGTGACTGCGATCCAATTGTTTGCCTCGCCATTTTAAAGAGTTTGTGTTCAAAAATGTATTTGGGTTGTTAGGTGGCTGCGGCGAAATTGTTTGCCTCGCCTTTTTAAAGAGTTTGTGTTCACAAAATGGATTTAGTTTGTCAGTTGGCTGCGACCCAATTGTTTGCCTTGCCTATTTAAAGAGATTGTGTTCATCAAATGGATTATGGTTGTCAGATGGCAGCGCACCAATTGTTTGCCTCACCTTTTTAAAGAGTTTGTGATCACGAAATGAATTTTCATTGTCAGGTGGCTGCGGCCCAATTGTTTGCCTCGCCTTTTTAGAGAGTTTGTGTTCACAAAATGGATTTTGGTTGTCAGGTGGCTGCGGCCAAATTGTTTGCCTCGCCTTTTTAAATAATTTGTGTTCACAAAATGGATTTTGGTTGTCAGGTGGCTGAGGCCCAATTGTTTGCGTCGCCTCTTTCAAGAGTTTGTGTTCACAAAATAGATTTTGGTTGTCAGGTGGCTGACGCCCAAATGTTTGCATCGCCTTTGTCAAGAGTTTCTGTTCACAAAATGAATTTAGTTTGTCAGGTGGCTGCGGCCCAATTGATTGCCTCGCCATTTTCAAGAGATTGTGCGTACAACATTTATTTAGGTTGTCATGTGGCTGTGACCCAATTGTTTGCCTTGCCTTTATCAAGAGTTTGGGTTCACAAAATGGATTTCGGTTGTCAGGTGGCTGCGGCCAAATTGTTTGCCTCACCTTCTTAAAGAGTTTGTGTGCACAAAATGGATTTTGGTTGTCAGGTGGCTGCACCCCAATTGATTGCCTCGCCTTTTTTTTTTAAGTTTGTGTTCACAAATGAATTTTGGTTGACAGATGGCTGCTTCCTGCCCAATTGTTTGCCTCACCTTTTGAAAAAACAGGGTTTGTGTTTAGAAAATGAATTTTGGTTGTCAGGTGGCTACTTGATACCCAATTGTTTGCCTCGCCTCTTTTTTCAAGTTACTGTTCACAAAATCAATTTTGGTTGTCAGGTGCCTGTTTGCAGCCCAATTGTTTGCCTCGCGTTTTTAAAAAAAAGTTTGTTTTCAAAAAATGAATTTTGGTTGTCAGGTGGCTGCTTGCAGCCCAATTGTTTGCCTTGCCTTTTTGAAGAATATGTGTTCACAAAATGGATTTTGGTTGTCAGGTGGCAGCGGCGAAATTGTTTCACTCACATTTTTAAAGAGTGTGTTCATGAAATGGATTTTGGTTGGCAGGTGGCTGCGGCCAAATTGTTTCCCTTGCCTTTTTAAACAGTGTGTGTTCTTAAAATGGATTTTGGTTGTCAGGTGGCTGCGGCCAAATTGTTTGCCTCGCCTTTTTAAAGAGTTTGTGTGCACAATATGAATTTTGGTTGTTAGTTGGCTGCAGCCCAAGCGTTTCCCTCACCTTTTTCAAGAGATTGCGTTCACAAAATGGATTTAGTTTCTCAGGTAGCTGTGGCCCAATTGTCTCCCTCGCCTTTTTAATGAGTTTCTGTTCACAAAATGGATTTTGATTGACTGGTGGCTGTGACCCAATTGTTTGCCTTGCCTTTTTCAAGTGTTTGTGTTCACAAAATGGATTTAGGTTGTCAGGTGGCTGCGGCCCAATAGCTTGCCTCACCTTTTTAAACAGTTTGTGTTCACAAAATGGATTTCGTTTGTCAGGCGGCTGTGGCCCAATTGTTTGCCTCGCCCTTTTCAAGAGTTGGTGTTCACAAAATGGATTTGGGTTGTCAGTTGGCTGCGGCCAAATTAGTTGCCTCGCCTTTTTAAACAGTTTGTGTTCACAAAATGGATTTAGGTTTTCAGGTGGCTGCGGCCCAATTGTTTGCCTCGCCTTTTTAAAGAGTTTCTGTTCACAAAATAGATTTAGGTTGTCAAGTGGCTGCGGCCCATTTGTTTGCCTTGCCTTTTTCAAGACTTGGGTACACAAAATTGATTTTGGTTGTCAGGTGGCTGCGGCCCAATTGTTTGCCTCGCCTTTTTATAGAGTTTTTGATCACAAAATGAATTTTGGTTGTCAGGTGACTGCGATCCAATTGTTTGCCTCGCCATTTTAAAGAGTTTGCGTTCACAAAATGGATTTGTGTTGTTAGGTGGCTGTGGCCAAATTGTTTGCCTCACCTTTTTAAAGAGTTGGTGTTCACAAAATGGATTTTGGTTGTCAGGTGGCTGCGGCCAAATTGTTTGCCTCGCCTTTTTAAAGAGTTTGTAGTGGACTGGTCAAGGTCAGGAAAAGGCCGAACGCCAGGCAGATTCGAAAGAAGCTTTTTAATTCTTACCGCTCGAGAGCACACAAGGACACCTTATCTCTAACTGCTCGAGAGCACACCAGGACACCCTTATCTCTACCCCTGGAGAGTCTCAACAGCAAACCCCGTAGCAGACCAACGCCCCTGTCCTTCCATCGGCGAGGGGGATGATCCAAGGAGTGGCCTACCTCCCAGGGACTGCCACAGGAACCCCCCAAGTACCCGAGGTACGAAACGGACAGGAGGGCGTACACGGCGGCCAGACCGGGTGCGCACAATGCTTGGGCCCGGAACAGGTGCCTGATCAACAAGTGCGGGGGAAGCAGTAGCCAGAGGAGGAGGTAACCTAGACAGAGGCCGCCCTCGCTTACGGGGCAGCGTTACAAGCGCCGGCCGATCAATATCAATATGTGCTGGCTTCAACCGCGCAACTGAAACACGCCGACCCCCCATGTCCAGGACAAACGTCGATGAGCCCTGTTCCAAGACCCTGAATGGACCTTCGTATGGCCGCAGTAGAGGTGTCCGATGTGCATCCCTGCGCAGAAAAACAAACTGGCAGTCCTCCAGAGCAGAGGGAACGTGCGGACGGAAGGACCCATGACGAGAAGTGGGCACCGGCGCCAGCTTGCCCACCGTCTGCCGAAGACATTGCAGAGTGTCCGAAGGCTGCTCCACCTGGCCACGTGCCGGCGGGATGAACTCCCCAGGTTAACGGAGACCCATACACCAACTCGGCAGAGGAGGAGGCCAAGTCCTCCTTGGGTGCGGTGCGTATCCCCAGCAAAACCCACGGTAGAGCATCTACCCAGTCTGGGTCAGTGAGCCGCACCCTTAGGGCACCCTTAAGCTGTCGGTGAAACCGCTCCACTAGTCCGTTCGACTGCAGGTGGTACGATGTCGTGTGGTGCAGCTGAACACCTAGGATGCGTGCCATGGCCGACCACAGCTCTGATGTGAACTGAGTCCCCCGGTCGGACGTCATATCCAGTGGCACCCCGAACCGGGCGATCCAGTGCGCCAACAATGCTCGAGCACAGGTGGTTGTGGAGGAATTCTGTAGCGGAATGGCTTCACGCCAACGCGTGAAGTGGTCCACAATGGTGAATAGGTATGTCATACCCTGGGACGACGGCAGCGGCCCCACGATGTCCACGTGAATGTGGTCGAAACGTTTCTGCGGAATGGGGAACTCCTGCAATGGCGCGTGCACATGTCGTTGCACCTTGGCGGTCTGGCACGGGATGCAAGTGCGCGCCCAATGTCCAACCTCCTTCCGCAGGCCGTGCCACATGAAGCGGTAGGCTACCAGGGCTGTTGTCGCCCTGATGGAGGGATGCGCAAGTCCATGGAGCACCTCAAACACCCTGCGCCGCCAGGCGAAGGGGACGATGGGTCGCGGAACTCCAGAGGAGACATCGCACAGCAGCGTGGTACCCCCAGGACCACAGACAACGTCCTCCAACTGGAGGCCCGAAACTGCCGTGCGATAGGCGGCCATCTCCTCGTCGACAAGCTGAGCGGCTGCCAGGGCGGAATAGTTGATCCCCTCACCGACTTGGAGAACCGCATGGACTGCAGGTCGCGATAAGGCATCAGCCACCCTGTTAAATTTGCCCTCAACGAACCGGATGGAGGTGGTGTACTCAGACACATACGCCAACTGCCTCTGCTGCCGGGCAGACCACGGGTCTGATACCTTGGCGAATGCGAAGGTTAATGGCTTGTGGTCCGTGAATGCAGTAAATGGTCTTCCCTCCAGAAAATAACGAAAATGATGCACGGCGAGATACAGGGCAAGGAGCTCACGGTCGAAAGCGCTGTAACGACGCTGAGGACCACTGAGATGCTTGCTGAAGAAGGCAAGTGGCCGCCAGCAACCCTCAACGAGCTCCTCTAACACTGCCCCAACCGCAACCTCAGAAGCATCCACCGTCAAGGCGGTCGTGGCGTCCTCTCGTGGGTGGACGAGCATTGTGGCCTAGGCCAGTGCCTGCTTAGCCCTCTCAAATGCCGCTGTTGCTTCCATGGACCAATCAACCTCCCTGCGATGACCAGCAATCAGTTTGAAAAGCGGACGCATGACTGCAGCCGCTGACGGCAGGAAGCGGTGATAGAAAGTGACCATTCCCACAAATTCCTGCAGGCCTCTAACTGTGGTCGGACGGGGGTACCTGCGGATAGCGTCCACCCTGGTCGGCAGAGGAACCACCCCTTGTTGAGTCACGCGGTGGCCGAGGAAGTCGATAGCCGTCACACCGAAACAGCACTTGGACGCGTTAATAACCAAACCGAAATCGCTGAGGCGCTGACACAGTTGACGGAGGTGGGAGCAATGCTCCTGCCTCGAGCGACTGGCCACTAGTATGTCGTCCAGGTACACAAAGACAAAGTCCAATCCGCGGCACACGCAGTCCATAAGCCGCTGAAAGGCCTGCGCGGCGTTCTTCAACCCAAACGGCATCCGCACAAATTCGAATAAGCCAAATGGTGTAATAATGGCCGTCTTCGGGGTATCGTCGGGGCGTACCGCAATTTGATTGTACCCTCGCACGAGGTCCACCTTAGAAAATATGGATGCTCCAGCCAGATGGGCATTGAATTCCTGAATGTGTGGGACTGGATATCTGTCGGCGACAGTCGCATTATTCAGGCGCCGGTAATCCCCGCACGGGCGCCAGCCCCCGTTCTTCTCAGGGACCATGTGGAGCGGTGAGGCCCATGGGCTGTCGGAGGGACGCACAATGCCCATCGCCTCCATCTGGCGGAACTCCTCCCGAGCTAGACGGAGATTGTCTGGGGCAATCTTTTCATAGTGAAAGGATTTGAGTATAGGAGCAGGGAGGTTCTACTGCAGTTGTACAGGGTTTTGGTGAGGCCACACCTGGAGTATTGCGTACAGTTTTGGTCTCCAAATCTGAGGAAAGACATCCTTGCCATAGAGGGGGTACAGAGAAGATTCACAAGACTGATTCCTGGGATGTCAGGACTTTCATATGAGGAAAGATTGGATAGACTCGGCTTGTACTCGCTGGAATTTAGAAGATTGAGGGGGGATCTTATAGAAACGTAGAAAATTCTTAAGGGGTTGGACAAGCTAGATGCTGGAAGATTGTTCCCGATGTTGGGGAGGCCCAGAAAACTGTCACAGTCTAAGGATAAGGGAGAATTCCTTTAGGACCGAGATGAGGAAAACATTCTTTACACACAGAGTGGTGAGTCTCTGGAATTCTCTGCCACAGAAGGTAGTTGAGGCCAGTTCATTGGCTATATTTAAGAGGGCGTTAGATGTGGCACTTGTGGCTAAAGGGATCAGGGGGTATGGAGAGAAGGCAGGTACGGGATACTGAGTTGGATGATCAGCCATGATCACATTGAATGGCGGTGCAGGCTCGAAGGGTCGAATGGCCTACTCCTGCACCTATTTTTATATTTTTCTATGTTTCTATGAGACGACGTGCCCGGGCGTGCACAGGCGGGCCAGTAGTGGGGATATGGTGCTCCACCCCGTGCTTCGGGGTGGAGGAGCGGAAGTGGGGTTCGAGAATGCCGGGAAAATCTGCCAGGATGCGCGCGAAAGTCGCATCCACGGATGACAGGGGGCCATCAGGGTGTACTACAGGATCACCAGTACGGAGGAAGACCGGCTCCAGCGTGACAGAGTGCATCAGGCATCCATGAGCAGTGAATGGGCTTGAAGGAAGTCGGCGCCCAGCAGCGGCTGGGAAACGTCTGCAATGACGAACCTCCACGAAAACGAGTTGCGGCCAAAGTTGAGGGGGATGATGCGAAACCCGTAGGTGCGAATAGCACTCCCGTTCGCCGCGGATGTCGGCGATGGAGGGAGGGAGAACACTCACTTCCGCACCAGTGTCGACGAGGAAACGTCCCCCACTGCGGCGATCCCAAGCAAAAACGCGATGAATCGTGCCGGCCGCCGAAAGAATCACTGACGACCAGCCCTTTAGTTTCCCGAGAACGAGCATGGTGGGCGACAAAGCCTGGCTGCAGCTCCCCAGCGGCAATGGTAATAACACCAACCAACTTTGCTGGCGTCTGGTTGAACTGCAGGTGAATTAGGCTGATTTGAGCGCCAGCGGCTCCTGCTGGCGTCTGGTGGAACTGCAAGCCAATTTGGCTGGTTTGAACGCCAGCGACCTCTGCTGGCATTGGTTTGAACTGCAGGCTGGCCGTGCTGGAAGGACCTGCCTGCTGTGGAATGCGCAATGGCCGCCGGATTTTGCCGCGGGGGCCGACTGGGAGCAGTGAAGACGCGGTGGATAGTGGACCCGACCTGCTCTGAACCTCCAAACGCCTTGGGAAGGACGTCCACTGCTTCCAGGTTGTGATGGTGAGAATTCCACAGCTCGTCGGCTTGTTCACCCAGCGCCTGCATGTCGGTAAACGGATCCCTGGAGAGCTGCATGCAAATGTCGGGAGGCAGCTGCTGCAGGTAGGCATATTTAAACAGAAAGCACGGCTCATGGTCCCCCATCAGGGTGAGCATGTCTTCCAGGAGGGCAGATGGCCAGCGGTCGCCCAGACCGTCCATTCTGAAAATACGAGCTGCCCGCTCGGCCTCGTCACCCAGGCCAAGCTTCCTGATGAGAAATGCTTTAAGGCCAGTATATTTGTTTGTAACCGGGGGGGCCCTGAGGAAAGGCTTAACTCGCCTCGCAGTTAGTTGGTCAAACGAGCCAACCACGTAATAATATTTAGTCTCATCCTGCGTGATACCTCTCACAGCAAACTGTGCCTCTGTCTGCTGGAACCAGGTTTCGGGTTCTTCGGTCCACAGAGTTGGGAGCTTCAGCGCAACAGCGTTATTATCCATCACGATGCGTGATGAACGACGTGGGGTCACCAGTGTAGTAGCCTGGTCAAGGTCAGGAAAAGACCGGACGCCAGGCAGATTCGAAAGAAGCTTTTTAATTCTTACCGCTCGAGAGCACACAAGGACACCTTATCTCTAACCGCTCGACAGCACACCAGGACACCCTTATCTCTACCCCTGGAGAGTCTCAACAGCAAACCCCGTAGCAGACCAATGCCCCTGTCCCTCCATCGGCGAGGGGGATGATCCAAGGAGTGGCCTACCCCCCAGGGACCGCCACACATTAGAGATTCCTTAACTATGACTTAATAGCAGCAAAAAAACGTATACTTAAATTCTGGAAAAATGCACCCACACCAATAGTTAAAATGTGGATTTCAAATATGTCTGAAATGTTACACCTTGAAGACATGAGATTCGCCCTAGCAGGCAAATCAGACCAATTCTAAAAGACCTATCTGGTGGGTGATGTTGTCACTGGTGGAGCTGGCTCTGGTGGAGCTGAATCTTCTCCCACCGGTGGCTCATCAGCTTTGACTACCCCACTGTTGGTCTGCAGCGGCACCTAGTGCTGCCGGTTCCTCCTCAGTGTGCCCTGAGGCACCTGGACGATATAAGAGTGAGGGGTATTGTGTGTAGATAGCACTTTGCCCTGGACTCATGCATCGGTGATCCACACCTCCTCCCCAGGTACTAGTGGCTCCAGATTTCTCACTCCGTGCCTCTTGTCGAAGGATCTTGCGTCGTTCCACCTCTTCTCCCTTTCTTTGGCCTGCAGCGCGTTGTAGTCAGGCAAAACTGGATTCAGCAGGGTTGGAAGGGCAGGAACAGTAGTGCGGAGGCGGCATCCCATCAACAGCTTGGCCGGGCTATAGCCGTTCTGTAGAGGGGTTGCTCTGTAGGCCAGCAATGCAAGATATGGGTCTGACGCCTTTGTTAGCAGGTTTTTCACGGTTTGTACAGGGCGTTCCGCCTCACCATTGCTCTGAGGAAACCTGGGGCTGCTCGTGATGTGCACAAAGCCATACTCTGCTGCAAAAGCTTTAAAGTGGCTACCTGAGAACTGGGGCCCATTGTCACTTTTAAGAACTTCAATTCCATTAGGAGAAAACATGGATTTCAGGTGTACCACCACATCTGTGGACCTTGTGGGTGACAGCAGCGCAACTTCCACATACCTTGAGAAATAATCTACTACTAGTAGATAAGTCTTGTCTTTCAGCGTGAATAGGTCAGCTCCCAAGGTTTGCCAAGGCCTGTCTGGCATCTCCGTTGGCATCAGCGGCTCTTTGACATTCCTTCTCTCTTGGATGCAGGTTCTACATTTCAGCACCATGTCATTCAGCTGGCTGCTGAGTCCTGGCCACCATACCGTCTGTCTGGCCCGGCCCCTGCACGTTGTCACCCCCAGGTGTCCCTCATGTAGTCTCTACAGCACATCACCTTGTAAGGCTGATGGGATGACGAGCCTCGTGCCCCGCAGCAGCAGCCCATCGTGCACAGTCAGCACTGCTCTATCAGCCCAGTAATGTCGCAGCACTCCCTGCAGTTGGCTTTTGTCGGGCCAGCCGTCTGTGCAGTACTCCATCAGTGCAGAGCATGTGCTGTCTGCCCGCAGGTGCTCACGTAGGCTGCTCAGATAATCTCCACTGACAGGAATGTTGCTGATGACAGAGTCTACATAGATGTTGGTGTCCTCGAATAGGCTTGTTTCTGTGTGTTCTTGCGGCTCTCAGAGGAGCACGCGATAAGGTGTCGGCTGTCCCCATGCTTTTGCCAGGGACATGATTGACTGTACAGTTGCACCTCATGAGTCTCATCCTAAATCTTTGGACTCTTGGTGGGAGGTCATCCACAGCTTTCCCTCCCAGCAGACTCACCAACGGCTTGTGGTCAGTTTCCAGCTCGAATGGTCTTCCCAGGATGAAACAGCTGAACCTTTCACATGCCCACGTCGCAGCCAATGCCTCCTTCTCTACTTGAGCATAACGCTGCTCTGTTGGTGTCATTGACCTGGACGCATATGCCACAGGTGACCACATGGCATCGCTTTTCTGCAGCAGGACTGCCCCCAGGCCAAAGGAAGAGGCATCAGCAGAGATCTTTAGAGCACTGTTTGGGTTGTATAATGTGAGCACTGGTGTGGATGACAGCTCTGTTTTTAACTGATCAAAGGCGGCCTGCTGCTCTGTCCCCAATACCAGTGGTTCTTCTTGGAGCAGGTCTCGTAGCACTTTGTCTTTTTCAGCTAGGTTAGGCAAGAAGCGGCCCAGCTGATTGACCATGCCCAGAAAACTCCTGAGTTTGCTGACATTTTTGGGTGCATCCATTTCTTGTACTGCTCTCGTCTTCTCTGGATCTGGCCTCACTCCATCTGCTGAAATCACATGACCCAGGAATCTGACTGTGTGGCGTGTGAGCTCACATTTGTCCATGTTGAGCGTAATGCCGGCCTTATATGCCTTCTCTAGCACCGCATGCAGCCGCACATCATGCTCCTCCTGCGTCTGTCCCCAGACCAGGATGTCATCCATGTGACACAGTACCCCCTCCAGGCCACCGGTCACTTCTGTCATCATCATCCTTTGAAAGTGCTCGGGGGCTGATGCTATGCCAAAGGGTAGACGGTTAAAATAGTAGCGCCCAAAAGGCGTGATGAAGGTGGTGTATTTGGCAGACTCTTTTGTCAATGGTACTTGCCAAAAGCCCATGTTGGCATCTAATTTGCTGAATACTGTTGCGCCAGCTAGCATGCCCAGAGTGTGCTCGACAGAAGGCAGGATAAACTTTTCTCTGCATACTGATCCATTCATCATTGTGAAGTCCACACAAATGCGAACATCACCTGTTTTCTTCGACACCACCACCATCCCGGCACACCAATAAGTCGGCTCCTCAATCTTGGTGATTACGCCCATCTTCTCCATACGGTCTATCTCCTTCCTCACTTTTCCAATAAGCGGCAGAGGGACTCTGCGTGGCATGTGGAGAGAGAAGGGCACAGCCTCTGGCTTCAATTTAATTGAGTATGGCCACCGAACAAGACCCAAGCCGCTACACAGCTTCGGATATTGTTGTTTCACTGATTCCATGGTGATGCCGTTAACCCTGCACACAAGCTGAAGCCGTTCTATGGCAGGCCTTCCCAACAGTGCAGTGTGCAGGTCTTTTACTACATAAATGTTCTCTATGGCTGTCTTTTTGCCTCTGTGCAGTGTTTCTCTGGCTACACCCAGGACAGAGAGTGCATTGCCCTCTGGCCCAAGCAATAGGCGTGTCGACACTACCAGGTGCTTCACATCATGCCTCCCTGTAATGTCATGGTACACCTCGGCTGGCATGGCGGTGACATCAGCACCAGTGTCTATTTTAAAGCACACTTTTTTTTGTCTCACTTCTGGCTGCACCGTCCACGGGTCTTTTCCGGCATCCACGGCTCCCAGGAAAAAGCTCTCTTCTTCCTCTGTAGTGACAGCATTGAGAGATTTTGCACTGTTTCTGCACACTCTACCATAATGTCCCTTTTTGCCACAGTTGTGACACACAGCATCTTTAGCAGGGCATTCCCATTTCCCATGCAAGGGCATTTTTCCACATCTATAACAGGCCTTTGAACCTGGCTAAGGCCGTGTATTAAGTCTATTTTTGCTTGGTGTTTGTGCTTGTGGCTGAGGCTTTGAGGGAAATTTGGGTTTTCTGTAGCTTTTAGCATGCACAGCATCAACATTAGAGCACTTGCTAGCACCGCTATTTTCTCCTCTTAAGTCAGACCACTGTCGTCTAACTTCTGCAGACTGCCTTGTTTTTGTTATTGCAGTTGCAAGGGTTAGGTCTCTGTCTAGCTGTAGCTTTTCTGACAATGAGACGTCTCTCAGCCCGACCACTAACCTGTCGCGGATCAGCTCGTTCTGTAACTGTCCATAGTTGCAGTGTTCAGCTAATCCGTATAGAGCAGTGATGAAGGAATCCGCCGTTTCTCCTGGCAGTTGCACACGCTGATTGAACTTGGCTCTTTCATAGATTACATTCTTTTTAGGTACAAAAAATGCATCAAAGCCCGCCTTGACATCCGTGTACTCCCTCCTCTCATCTGCAGTTAGCGTTAGCCCCTTTAGCACATCTTTAGCTTCATCGCCCATGCAATACACTAACGTGTTCACCTGGTTTTCTGCCGACGTCGCGTTTAAATTGCTTGCAAGCCAAAAGCGGTCGAATCTCCTGATCCAACGCTCCCATTCTTGAGGCTTGGTGAAATCGAATGGCTCTGGAGGTTGTATTGTGAACGTAGCAGTTGGTGTGGGTTGCGCCATATCTGCAGGCTCATCTCCCATTTCGCGCCAAAACGATACCCCTTCCGCTTCTTTATTTTAATTTTGCTTACAAGGATCCCTCTTCTGACACCATGTCGCGTTTATTTGTATAATAAAGCTCGTACTACGACATAAACGGAGTATATCTTTATTTAGCAACTCTGTACAGCGGCCGCCTGCTCGTGTGCATGCCCGGGCAACTCCCTAAGTGCCACACCCCCGGGTTCCCACGTCACCTCCGGCCACTGCATTCCTTACACTATTATTCCCATAATACCACAGATGTGGAATCGATATGGGTAGAGCTGCAAAACTCTAAGGGGCAGTAAACGCTAGTGGGAGTTGTGTACAGGCCACCAAACAGTAGTAGTGGAGTTGGGGATGGCATCAAACAGGAAATTAGAAATGCGTGCAACAAGGGTAAAACAGTTATAATGGGCGACTTCAATTTCATTTCGGAGTCACGTGAGTGACTTCGTGAAGAGCCCGCCGGCGCGCATGCTCGACATATCGTCGTAACGCGTTGCTGCGACGCCTGACGGAGGAGCGTGCTCCTCGCCAGCCCTTCATAAGGGAACCACGCAGGTAAGTATGCTACCTTAAGTTGGTGGTTCTTGTTGTGTTTGCTTCACAGCAAGAACATGGATGGGAGTTTGAGAGGCCGGAGATCGGGAAGAAGTCGCCGGCCAGCAGTTCCGGAGCGAGAGTTGTCGGGGGTACCTGCAACGCAGACCGGAACGAGGGCGGAGATGTCGGTGAGCTCTGTCTTTTCAGGTCCGGACCCGCCCGCACACCACAGCTCGGAGGAGTTTGACGAGGAGGAGTGTGGTGTGCCGCCAGAGCAGGACGACCCTGCCATGGCAGTCCGGTCGTCAGCAGGCTTGCTGACGGCCTCGAGCAGACGGGTCCGTGCGGCTGCACGGCCCACTTCACGAAGCCCCCTGCGCAGGGGAAGGGCAGGAGCCCAGACGCCTAACCCTGTCGGGGCTAAGGCTCTGCCTGCCGCTAAGGAGCGGTCAGGTTCCAGGACGGGACCCGGGGCAGCTGTGAGGTCCAGCCGTCGCCCCCCAACTTCCGACGCCGGGACGAGTCAGTTGGGGGTCCCGTCACGGTCGCCGAGCCCCCCATGGATGGGTGGGCGAGACCATGCGTCGGCAAGGTCCACGATGTGGGCAGCTGGCAAGCCTGCACGGGCCCAAGGTATCCAGGCTTCGGCTGGTGCCGACACTATGCCGCATCTGTCCTTAGAGGCAACGGCTTCCGCTCCCGCTACACGGAGGCGGTTGAACACGCCCGTGCAGGAATCGCGCAGTTTCGCCTCGGCGGCTGTCGACGACAACTACCGGCACCGGCAGGGCCTCGACGAGGTGCGGGCCGATGACAGGAGCCCCGGCCAATTTTCAGAGCTGGAGGACTCCGACCACCTGAGTGTTCAGGGTGAAGGGCGTATTGACCGTATAGAGCGGCTGCTGGAACGTCTCATCCAACATCAACAGGCATCCAGCAGCGATAGGCACAGGGCTTCATCACCAGCTTCATACACCAGCCTGGAGCAGCAGGACGAGGAGGCCGTGGGCGACCCCATCCCACCCCCGCCTGAATTACCGGCGGAGGACCTCCTCGATGTGGCCACCAAGTTTGCAGCCCCTCATTCCTTGGGGCTTCCTATCAATACAAAGCTGGCAGCCACTGTGGACTTCCTAAATAATCACCAGCTTCAGGAGGAAGTTCTATTACAAGCCATGAGCCGTCACAAGGCTCCATCAAACTGCAACTCCCTCAACGTGCCTGTGGTCAATACGCCGATATGGGGCAGCATCAGTGCGGCTATCCGTCAGCAGGAGCTGAAGATTCAGCGGATCCTGAAACTCCTCACGGCCGGGATTACTGCCTTTGTGCGGTCGGTCGATGGAGAGGAGCTTAATTTGGACCAGGAGGATGCTCTGGCGCTTCTATGCGCTACTCAAAACGAAATTAACGGCTTTCGGAAAAATAGCATCCGCCCAGCGCTCAACCCCAAATTTGCAGGGTTGTGCAAACCACCGCCGCCGCCGCCGCCCCGTCAGCTCTTTGGCGAAGACCTTTCCAAAAGGGTCAGAGAGCTTGATGAACAAGCCAAGACCGTGGGGCTCATGCGCTCTCAGAGTGCCCCCACGCCATCGAGCTCCAAAGCTTTGCTTGGCCGCTCACGAGGGTCTGCCAGCATGTCTACCAGGAATTACCCTCCAGGTCCAAACCGATATCAGCCACACCAACCACAGGGGTCTTTTATAGGACAGGCTCGGCAGAAGCCGAGATGGAAAATGAGGACGCCACGACCTCAAACCAACCCAGCACCTCTACGTCCACCCACTCGTGTCAGGGACCGCCGGTAACCACAGAGGTGAGGTCTGGTTCTCTTTTTTCTCTTTGTTTAACTTCACATGTTGGTGGGCGTTTGCGGTTGTTTGCGGGTGCATGGGGTAATATTACCAGTGATGAGTATGTGTTACGGAATATTCAGGGCCATAGCATTGAGTTTATTAATGGGGACATCCCTCCGTCTCAGCATAGACCGGGTCGTATGTTTAAACTAACGGCTGCGGAACAGTCCGTAGGCTATAAGGAAATTTTAAGGTTGGAACAGAAAGGGGTCATAGAGAAAACCGTTCATGAGCCCGTTGAATTTGTTTCCAATATTTTTACCCGACCTAAGAAAGATGGAGGCTGTAGAGTCATTATTGATCTGACCACTCTGAATAACTTTGTAACATATACTCATTTTAAAATGGACACGTTTGAAACGGCCAAATCATTGATCTCACAAGGGTGCTTTATGGCATGTATTGATTTACAGGATGCGTACTATACCGTACCCATGCAAAAATATTACAGAAGGTTCTTAAAATTTATCTGGATGGACCAGCTGTGGCAATATAGGGCGTTGCCTAATGGGCTCACCACAGCCCCTCGATTATTTACTAAATTGGTGAAGCCAATTATGGCTTATTTAAGACAACGACATCATGTCGTGATGGCCTATTTAGATGATATTTTAATTATCGGACACACCTTGGAATCAGCTCAACAAGGGGTTGCAGCTGCGGTCAATTTGTTCCAACAGCTTGGGTTCATTGTTCATCCAGAAAAATCTAAGTTCTGCCCCACCCAGGTAATTAATTATCTGGGGTTCCAGGTGAATTCCATTAGCATGAGAGTCACCATACCAATTAACAAAGTTGAGGAGGTAACACAGGTGTGTACAGATTTACTCAATACTCGTATACCATCGATTCGTCACACAGCTACTGTCATTGGCAAGATTGTGGCTTTGTTTCCGGCAGCCCGGTATGGACCTCTGCATTATCAAAACTTGCAGAGAGCCAAGATTGCTGCGCTGCGGCGGCACGCTGGTCATTATGATCGATCAATACAGCTGCCGCCTGCAGCATTGGATGAGTTACGATGGTGGGTTTGCCACATTAGTAACTCGTTTAAAACTATTATTGAGGCGAAACCGATGATATACTTATAAACTGATGCGAGCTCTGATGGCTGGGGAGCTACGAATCAGCATTCTAGTTGTGGGGGCCGATGGGATACCCTTGAGAATACAATGTTGGTATCACAAGGGATCAACTATTTGGAGCTGCTTGCAGCGTTTCACGGACTTCGTGCATATTGTTCCAAGATCTTTGGAGCACATGTCCGGCTCCAAATAGACAACACCACAGCGGTGGCGTATTTAAATCACATGGGCGGTACCAGGTCAGTTTCATGTGATAAATTGGCTAATTCAATTTGGCTCTGGTGTGTCAAGAGAGACATTTGGATTTCAGCCACCTATTTGCCAGGTGAGCTTAATTTTGTGGCGGACGCCAGGTCACGCAAGTTCAATGATAATATTGAATGGATGTTACATCCTGAAATTTTTGCAAAAATCACAGCCAAATTTGGGAAACCGGATATTGACCTTTTTGCGTCCCGGTTGAACCATCAGGTACCAACCTACGTCTCATGGGAACCAGATCCTGGGGCTATAGCGTTAGATGCATTCTCGCTAGACTGGGGGAATTGCTTTTTCTATGCATTCCCTCCGTTTTGCCTCATCAGTCGGGTATTACGAAAAATTCAGATGGATGGTGCCAAGGGCATCCTTATCATACCCGACTGGCCTACACAGCCGTGGTATCCGATGGTCTTTGACACGCTCAGTGAACCTTGGGTCCGTTTGCAGGGTAGCCCAGAATTAGTTACTCACCCTGTATCAGGGGAGCCACATCCCTGCCATGGCTATTTAAATTTGTTGGCTTGCAGATTCTGAATCGGCCTTTAGTTGGATACGGCCTTTCTACCCGGACCATGGATACCATTGCAGCGTCGTGCCGAGAGTCTACAAGGCGAAGATACCGCTCTCACATCAGGAAGTGGGAAGCCTTCTGCAGCCGCTCTCGCATCACGTACGATGCCGTGACTATAACCGACGTCCTGGAATTCCTCGCGGGGTTGCACCATGATGAACACTTAAGCTACAGTGCCATCAACAGCGCCAGGAGCGCTCTATCATTCTACCTCAATATTGAGGTGGGATCCAACAAGCTAGTGTCCAGGCTCATGCGGGGTATTTTCAATACGAATCCGCCTACACCACGCTACAATATCACCTGGGATGTCAGGGTAGTTTTAGCTCTGCTCAGGACGTGGTCCCCCATGGAAGGGCTCCAGCTGGACAAACTCACCATGAAGCTGGTGATGTTACTAGCGCTGACTTCAGCACAGAGGGTACAGACACTCCATAAACTACGTGTCGACAGAATGATGTCTACCCCCACAGAAGTAGTTTTCTTTGTTGACGAGCTACTAAAGCAGCATAGACCTGGGTGCACAGGGCTGCAGCTGAAGTTCCCGGCATACCCCGCAGATGCTAGGCTATGTTTAGCCTCCCACATCCGTTACTACGTCAAGGTGACGGCAAGCATCAGAGGAAAAGAGAGATACCTGCTTGTCACTCATAAGAGACCTCACCATCGAGTGACAACACAGACGATATCCAGGTGGCTTCGAGTCGTCTTGGGTAAGTCAGGTATCAACACTAATGTGTTCAAATCTCATTCCACCAGGGCTGCATCGACGTCGGCGGCGAGGGTCATGGAGGTGCCCATGGACCATATTCTCGCCACAGCAGGATGGGCTAATGAAGCGGTGTTTCAGCGTTTCTACAACCGGCCCGTCACTGCGCCTCTACAGTTCGCAGAAGCCGTATTAGATGCGGGGCAAGAACGTGGAGATGTCCCCGAATAAGGGGTTTTTGATTTGTTGTTAATAAATATGATTTGTTTTGCAGTATGGACTAGTCAGCACGTTATTCCTCCCATCCATCCCTGGTAGTGGTGTGACAGCATGGACGTGGTCCAGGGCGTGTCATCACAGAAGCTTTGAAGTCTTCACGAAGTCACTCACGTGACTCCGAAATGAAATAGTAAGATTGAACGAGAACTTACCAGTTCGAAGGTTGATCTTTATTTCATGAGGAGTCGAAGTGAGGGATTTCGTGCCCTCCTCGCCCAACCCTCAATCACCTTCATCTGGTAATCTTAGTCGTTTTCATTCTTACTATGTGAAGTCATTTCTTTTCATTGGTTTCTGTGATTCCACGCCGCTACTTTGAAGTATGTCGAGCATGCGCGCCGGCGGGCTCTTCACGAAATCCCTCACTTCGACTCCTCATGAAATAAAGATCAACCTTCGAACTGGTAAGTTCTCGTTCAATCTTACTATCTACATATAGATTGGGCGAATCAAATTGGCAGGGGCGCTGAGGAAGAGGATTTCTTGGAATGTATGCGGGATAGTTTTCTAAACTAACATATGAAGGAACCAACACAAGAGCAGGCTATTCTAGACTGGGTATTGAGTAATGAGGAAGGGTTAGTTAGCAGTCTTGTTGTGCGTGGCCCCTTGGGCAAGAGTGACCATAATATGGTTGAGTTCTTCATTAGGATGGAGAATGACATAATTAAGTCAGAAACAAGGGTTCTGAAGTTAAACAAAGGTAACTTTGAAAGTATGAGACATAAATTGGCCAAGACTGGCAAGTGATTCTTAAAGGGTTGATGGTGGATGTGCAATAGAAGACATTTAAAGACTGCATGGATGAACTACAACAATTGTTCATCCCAGTTTGGCAAAAGAATAAATCACGGAAGGTAGTGCATCCATGGATAACAATGGAAATCAGGGATAATATAAAAAAAAAGATGAAGCATACAAATTAGCAAGAAAAAGCAGCCTACCAGAGGACTGGGAGAAATTCAGGCTCCAGTAGAGGAGGACAAAGGGCTTAATTAGGAAAGGGAAAATAGATTATGAAAGAAAGCTGTCAGGGAACCTAAAAACTGACTGCAAAAGTGTTTATAGATATGTGAAGAGAAAGAGATTAGTTAAAACAAATGTAGGTCCCTTGCAGTCAGAAACAGGTGAATTGATCATGGGGGACAAGGACATGGCAGACCAATTGAATAACTACTTTGGTTCTGTCGTCACCAAGGAAGACATAAATAATCTGCCGGAAATAGCAGAGGACCAGGGGTCAAATAAGGTGGAAGAACTGAGTGAAATCCAGGTTAGCTGGGAAGTGGTGTTAGGTAATTTGAACGGATTAAAGGCCGATAAATCCCCAGGGCCAGATAGTCTGCGTCCCGGAGTACTGGAGGAAGTAGCCACAGAAATTTTTCAAAACTCCTTAGATTCTGGAGTAGTTCCTGAGGATTGGTGGGTAGCTAATGTAACCCCACTTTTAAAATAGGAGGGGGAGAGAAAACAGGGAGTTACAGACCAGTTAGTCTAACATCGGTAGTGGGGAAACTGCTAGAGTCAGTTATTAAAGATGGGATAGCAGTACATTTGGAAAGTGGTGAAATCATTCGACCAAGTTAGCATGGATTTACGAAAGGTAAATCATGTCTGACGAATCCTATAAAAACTTCGACGACGGAACTAGTAGAGTGGATAAGGGCGAACCAGTGGATGTGTTATATCTAGACTTTCAGAAGGCTTTCGACAAGGTCCCACACCACAGATTAGTATACAAACTTAAAGCACACGGTATTGGGGGTTCAGTATTGATGTGGATAGAGAACTGGCTGGCAGACAGGAAGCAAAGGGTAGGAGTAAACAGGTCCTTTTCAGGATGGCAGGCAGTGACTAGTGGGGTACCGCAAGGCTCAGTGCTGGGACCCCAGCTATTTACAACATATATTAATGATTTGGACGAGGGAATTGAATGCAAAATTTCAAAGTTTGCGGATGACACTAAGCTGGGGGGTAGTGTTAGGTGTGAGGAGGATGCTAGGAGGCTGCAAGGTGACTTGGATAGGTTGGGTGAGTGGGCAAATGCATGGCAGATGCAGTATAATGTGGATAAATGTGAGGTTACCCACTTTGGTGGCAAAAACAGGAGGGTAGACTATTATGTGAATGGTGGAAAATTAGGAAAAGGGGAGATGCAATGAGACCTGGGTGTCATGGTACACCAATCATTGAAAGTAGGCATGCAGGCGCAGCAGGCAGTGAAGAAAGCAAATGGTATGTTAGCATTCATAGCAAAAGGATTTGAGTATAGGAGCAGGGAGGTTCTACTGCAGTTGTACAGGGTTTTGGTGAGACTACGCCTGGAGTATTGCGTACAGTATTGGTCTCCAAATCTGAGGAAAGACATTCTTGCCATAGAGGGGGTACAGAGAAGGTTCACCAGATTGATTCCTGGGATGTCAGGACTTTAATAAGGGGAAAGGCTGGATAGGCTTGGCTTGTACTCGCCAGAATTTAGAAGACTGAGGGGGGATCTTATAGAAACTTACAAAATTCTTAAGGGGTTGGATAGGCTAGATGCAGGAAGATTGTTCCCGATGTTGGGGAGGTCCAGAACAAGGGGTCACAGTCTAAGGATAAGGGGGAATTCCTTTAGGACCAAGATGAGGAAAACATTTTTCACACAGAGAGTGGTGAGTCTCTGGAATTCTCTGCCACAGAAGGTAGTTGAGGCCAGTTCATTGGCTATATTTAAGAGGGAGTGAGATGTGGCCCTTGTGGCTAAAGGGATCAGGGGGTATGGAGAGAAGGCAGGTACGGGATACTGAGTTGGATGATCAGCCATGATCATATTGAATGGCGTTGCAGGCTCGAAGGGCCTATTGGCCTACTCCTGCACCTATTGTCTATGTTTCTATGTTGAACATTACTCTGGAAATAAGCTGTTTCAGGACCGGGTGAGGGGCGTGTAAAGATATGAAGCAGGTACATCCCTTTTATTTTATTTTATTTTTATTCTCCTTTTTTTTCCTCTTTCTCGTGCTTTACATCTTTACGGGTTCTCTCTTTCCACTTTTTCACGTACTATTAATATCACTATCTTATCTAACTTTCTCTATTTTTATTTTTCTTGCTTCTGTTACTTTTCTATTATTGAATTTAAAAACAAGAAGGCGTACATGAAATGTATTATGTTATTGTTGGTTATACTTTTGTACATTACTTCTAATAAAAAATAAAAAATAAAAATTAAAAAAATAATTTAAAAATGAACCTGGATGTAACAGTTTCAGGAACAAGTCTCCTCACATTGGTCCTGATTTTACCTGACTATAATCTGTTATCCCTTCTTAAACACTCTGTCCGATTACTTCTGGAGAGTTTCAGTAACCTCTCCTGCACTCTCCTTTCCTTCAACTTCATCCAAACACCTCCAATCTGTTTACCCTTAACCCCCCCACACACACACATACACACACACACACACACCCACACACTATTCAGTTTAGTGTACTCGCTACAACCCTAGTTATGCAGATTTCCAGGACCCTGGTCCCAGCTGGGTTCAAGTGGAGTCCATCCCGTCAGAAAAGCTTCCTTCCCCAATGTCCTACAAACTTAAAATACACTTGTCCCACACTAATCTTTGAGCCACACATTCAACTCTTCTCAACCATGTGCCAATTTGCTCGTGGCTCAGGTAGCAATCTACAGATTATTACCTTTTTGGTCCTGCTTTTCTATTTAGTCTCCAGCTGCTCAATTTCCCTCAGCAAAATATCTTTTGTTGTTCCACATACATCATTGGTAGCTACATGGACCACCGAGGGTTCAACCAGCTCCCACATCGTGCATCTGCAGCTCACGATGTGACCCTGCATGCCTCCTTTGTGTATTCGCCAACTCCTCTTTACATTCCTGCTTGCTGCTGCTGCCCTCTGGGCTTGACAGGTCCGCACTCTCTCCTCAGCCCTTCTTTCCAAAGCCTCTCGAGCCAAAGACTCAAGTTGTACAAAGTTTCTGCAACATTGAAACGTTTAAACTTTTAAAGTTGATGGCTGCTCTCCCACTGTCAATTTCCTAGCTTTGCTTCCCCTTGTATGTACTGCCACTACCTCTAGTTAACCGAATCAGACGCCTGCTGCGATCTGACGTCCTGCCTCCATAATCAGAAACACTGAAAAAACTCTTCAACTTCTTCCTGACGATATTTTTTATGTTTTTGAAGTTTATTCCTGCTTTCAGCAAGATAGCTGCTCTCCAACTGGCTTCAAGCTTTCAACGCCTGGTAGATTAATTAGCTGCTGTAAATTGGTCCTAGTGTGTAGGGAGACAGAGTTTGTGGAGAGTTGAAGAGAATAGTAAGGGTTAAATGAAACGGGGCTAATGTAGGATTGGATTAAATGAGTGCTCGATGACCACCACAGATCCAGTGTACCAAAGGCCCTGTTTCTCTGCTGTGACTTGTTGACTCAATGACAGCTCTTTAACTCTGTGGCACACACACGGCCATGCATTAGATGCTTTGGGGTTCTGCTTTTGGATGTTTTGCTACTAAATAAATGCCAATTGAAGCTAATTCCAGCATATTGGTTGCTGATCCAGGATGCAATGGGGCTGCAATAGTCAGAGAGACGATGTCACTTCAAATGGCTAATCAAGACAAAAGCTAACTTTCAATTATTCACATTTTTAATTCAATGTATTGTATATTTTATTTACAGTGCAGACATGGAATCTTTGAAAAAGATCAAGTCGACTTTGGTCAAAATGAAAGCTTGTACAGCTTCAAAAATGTACACTGTTTTCAGGTAATGTACCAAGTACATATAATCTAAAGAGTCGTGTGAAACTCTGAGTGCAATTACCCATTCCTCTTTTATTCTCAAAGAAGGAACTGCAGATGCTGGAAAATCGAGGGTACACAACATGCTGGAGAAACTCAGCGGGTGTAGCAGCATCTATGGAGCGAAGGAGATAGGCGACGTTTCGGGTCTGAAGAAGTGTTTCGACCGAAACGTCGCCTATCTCCTTCGCTCCATAAATTCTGCTGCACCCGCTGGGTTTCTCCAGCATTTTGTGTACCCTCTTTTATTCTTGATGGGTTTCTGTCTCTCTATATCTCTATCACACACACACACACACCCCTTTCATTCACCACTTTCCCTTATTCTCACTTCATTCCTTCCACCATTTACCCTCCCTTTCTGCCTTCACTCTCTGCTTCTCATCTCTTGCCCTCTCATCACTATTTTCCAGAAAACATGATTGAATCCAGAGTAACAACATAAAAACGGACTCAGCGATGCTGTAGGTATGTGAAATGGAAAGGGTCTGCAAGATTGAATGTGCTCCCTGACAGACAAAATAAGTGGAATTTGTACTGAATTTGAAGAGCTGCCCATGCCCACAGAAATATTGGATATTCTGGTTATCAACAGACAGATTCCAGAATTGTACCTGCAAATTAGAAGGTAACAAATTGAACTCCAGTCCATAAGAAATGAGGAAGTGAGAACATAGGGAGCTACTGACCTGTAGCCTGACATGAGAAGGAAATTGATAAGACATGGAACACAGAACAGTACAATACAGGAACAGGCCCTTGGCCCACAATCTTTGTGCCGAATATGATGCCTAGTTAAACTGATCTGCTCTGTCTGTATATGATCCATATTCCCTCTATTCCCTGCACTTCCACGTGCCTATCTAAATGCCTCTTAAACGAAACGTTCATATTTATGTAATCATTCCATTGTTTTTAACAGTGTCTGCTGCTGTGATATTCCAGAAGCTGCAATCAACAAACTCTTGCAGCGGATTTGCGGGAGAAGAAAATGTTGAAAGTATGTCTGGAAATGAGAGGACTGAAAGGAGGTGGTGGAATTCTCTCGGTCAGGATCTCTGTCGTCTAAATGTTGGAAGTGATGAAGCGACAGTAACAGTGTTATTGAGCATGATCTGTGATGTATGCTTTTGTCAATATTGATCCCACTTTCAGAAAATAAGATTTTTCTCAATTAGATTAAATTTATTATCTTAAAATATAAAAGTACACCAGACAGGAGCTGATAAGGAAAACAAACACACAATGTTTGTGGCAATTTTTTTAATCAATGTCATATTGTTTTGATTTTCAGTGAATTGTTTAACAAATATTACCTGTTGCAGACCATTATATTGGTAGATTCTAAAACTCTGTGTTAATCCCACATTTAATGAATACTAGACCTAGTGGGATCCGTTGGGCCCCGTTCCCCCAATGTAATATTCCACCACTCACCCGTTCCCCAACGCAACCCGTTTCCACAACCCATAGCCCCCAACACTCCCTGCCTCTCCTCTTCACCCTCCCTCTTCTCTCTCCTCTCCCTGCTCCCCCACTCCTCACCTCTCCCCTTTCGCACTCCCACACTAAACACAATGTTTAAATAACATTTCCCCTCCTCCCCTCCCTCCCTCTCCTTACAACAATGTAACAAATCTCTCACTGCACTGGGTGGCAGACTGTTGATGGGCAGTTTATGTAAATGAGATCCCATTGTGATGTCATTGTCGGGTGGAGCAATGTTCATGGGCAGTTTATGTAAATGAGATTACATTGTGACGTCATAGCTGTAACTGCCAGCAACTGATACTGCAGTGTTCAAGTCATTATTTCTGCCATCACGGCTCCGGGCCCTGTCTGTGTCTGTCCGTGTCTGTGTCCAGCGTGTTTTTATCGTGGACAGCATGTTTATTTAGATCCTATTGCTCACATCCCCTCCATCCCACCCCTCCCACAATAAAAATCTCAATTTTATTTTGTAAATGAACAGGCTGTTTATGTAAATGAGATGCCATTGTGACGCCACATGCTGCTGAATGCAAGTGGAGGCGCTGTTTATATTTATTTTAAGTTTTAAATGTCAATAACGTGAATTATAACATCAATCTGAACAAAACTTGATACAAACCACCACATGGCAGGTGGTCCAAAAAATTGTCGTGCTATGGTGTACCATTTTGGCGTAATTTGACGACATCACCCAATCAGAGATCACAGACAGACAGACAGACACGCATAGAAACAAACAAGATGAGAATTTTAGTACTATACTAGACTAAATAGGACCCGTTGGGTCCCTGTCACATGGGGGGCCTCGTCCCCTAACGCAACCCGTTCCCCCAACGCAATATTCGATCACTCACCCATAGCTCCCACAGGAGGCCTGGTCCCCCAACGCAACCCATTCCCCAACATAAGATTCCACCACTCATCCAATCCCCCAACGCAACCTGTTCCCCCAATGCAATATTCCACACTCACCCAAAGCCCCCAAGTGAGCAGGTCAGCTCATTTTTAACGCAATATTCGACCACTCACCCATAGCCCCCACGGAGGGCCTGGTCCCCCAACACAACCCATTCCCCAATTTAAGATTCCACCACTCACCCATTCCCCCAATGCAATATTCCACACATGTGCGGTGTGTGTGTGTGGGGTGTGCATGTGGTGTGCGGTGTGTGTGTGTGGGGTGTGTGTGTGTGAGGTATGTGTGTGCGGTGTGTGGTGTATGTTTGTGTGTGGGACGTGTGTGTGTGGGGTGTGTGTGTGAGGTATGTGTGTGGGGTGTGCGGTGTGTGGTGTATGTTTGTGTGTGGGACGTGTGTGTCTGGGGTGTGTGTGTGTGGTGTGTGTGCGGGAGTGTGTGGGTGTGTGTGGTGTGGTGTGTGTGTGTGGTGTGTGTGTGTGTGTGTGCGGTGTGTGGGGGGTGAGGGTGGGTGTGTGTGTGTGTGGGTGGGGGTGTGTGTGGTATGTGTGGTGTGTGTGTGTGTGGGTATGTGGGTGGGGGGGTGTGTGGTGTGTGTGTGTGGGTATGTGGGTGAGTGGGGGGGTGTGTCTGGGTATGTGGGTGGGTGGGTGGGGGGGTGTGTGGTGTGTGTGGGTGGGGGGTTTGCTGGGGGGGATGTGTGGTGTGTGTGTGTGGGAGGTGGGGGTTGTGTGGTGTGTGTGTGTGGGTATATGGGAGGGGGGGTGTGGGTGTGTGTGTGTGTGGGGTGTGTGTGTGTGGGTGGGGGGTGGGGTGTGTGTGTGTGGTATGTGTGTGTGTGTGTGTGTGTGTGTCCGTGTCCCCAGTTTGCAGGTTTGTATAATCGCTGTTTCCACGGCTTCGCGACGCAAGACAAGACTAGACAAGATGAGGCAGTAAATTCAGGCGCCAGTTTATTGGGTGAATGTGGGCGTTTTGTGTTGCCAGAGACGGGGTAATAATTGCCCGGACAAGAAGCATCTGTCACCTGCTGGGCCGCCGCACCTGCGGGAAGGTGGAAATTACTCAACCCTGTCCCCCAAAGATGCGCCAACAACTGCAAGCGTTCTGCCCCTGTCCCACTTAGGAAACCTCTGGAGACTTTGCGCCCCACGCAAGGTTTCCCTCAGGTTCCCGGAGGTTCCCAGAGGTTTTTGTCACTCTTCGTAATGGTTAAAAGTGGTTTCTGCTTCTTCTATGTTCCGGCGATTATTTGAAAAAATTCAAACCTGCCTCGACTAAAAATAGGTTGCCGTTTTAAAACTCGGTAATTTTTTAGTGGAAGCCGGTTGCGATGCTAGTTGAAGGTGGTTACTGGAGGTTGCAGGTAGTGGAAGGTAAGACCTCCCTGGTGGAATAAAACTGGGTGGAAAAAAGGTTAATATCTTAATAAGATAAAGAGGGCTGATATGTAATAATCACAGGGGAATTATACTCAAAACAAGTAATTCTTATGAATATATATGCCCCTAATTTTGATAACCCATTATTTTTTAAGAAAATATTCAATAATATTCCTATATCCACTCAATATAATTTAATTATTGGGGGTGATTTAAATTGCACTCTAGATAACTACCTAGACAGATCTTCAACAAAAAGGAAAGCTGCCTCTAAATCGAGTAAACTTATAAATTCTTTTATTAACACATCTAATGTTAAGGATATTTGGAGATTAGATAATCCATCCGGACGAGAATATTCCTTTTTCTCGCCCGTATATGGAACTTACTCGAGGATAGATTATTTTCTAATAGATTCAAAACTACTTCCTTTTACGTATGATGTAAAATATCACAATATTATTATTTCAGATCATGCGCCACTAACATTTAAGATAAAATTAAAAGATATATTTAATAAAACTACCACTTGGAGATTTAATCCCCAGATATTAAAGGATAAGGATTGTTGTAAACATGTGGTGGAACAGATTAAATTATTTTTTGAAACTAATGACAAACCTGAAATTTCACCATCGCTACTTTGGGATACATTTAAAGCATTTATGCATGGTGCAATAATATCAGCACAAGCATATTTTAATAAAGAAAATCGAAAGATGGAACAAAAGTTAGAAAATGAGATAAAACAACTAGATAGCGAAAATATAAAACATCCTTCTAAAGAGTTAAGTAATAAAATTGCAATAGTAAAATACAGACTAAATAAAATATATTCTAACCAAGTCATTAAACTTTTTCAACAAACTAAACAAGTGCATTTTGAATTTGGAGACAAACCACAAAAATGGCTAGCACGATAACTTAGAAAATTAGAAGATGAAAAAATGATACATGGAATTAAATCTGTGCATGGAAATATATTGACTATACCAAAAGATATTAATGACAGATTTTTACAATATTATCAAAATCTTTATTCATCGAAATTAACAGGACAAACAGATGGTATGGAAACATTCCTACAAGAATGTCAAATTAATAGTTTAGAATAGTTTAGTTCAGGAAGGTAGACACTTGTTAAATGCTGAAATAACAGTAAAAGATATTGAAGAATCAATTAGTTCGTTAAAGAATGGAAAAGCTGTGGGCCCTGATGGCCTGAGTGCAGAATTTTATAAAAAATTTCAAGATCTGATTTCCCCAAGATTACATACAGTATATAGATATGCATATGAACAAGGAAAATTACCAGAATCTTTAAATTAATCCACAATTACACTTATTCCTAAGGTAAACAAGGACTTGGAAGATCCAGGATCATATAGAGCGATTGCCCTTCTAAATACAGACCAAAAAATATTAACTAAAGTTTTATCTCGGAGATTAAGTCTGGTGATCTCTAAATTAATACATTATGGTCAAACAGGTTTTATTCCAAAACGCTATTCATCCCATAATCTTAGACGTTTGTTTAATATCATATATTCAAAAAGAATATGGGACATGGAATTAGCGGTTATATCGTTAGATGCAGAAAAGGCATTCGATCAGGTGGAATGGTTATATTTATTTAATATAATGGAAAAGTTTCAATTGGGGGATAGATTTTGTAAATGGGTAAGAATTCTATATTCGAACCCTACTGCAAGAATCTTAACTAATCAAATACTATCAGCTAAATTTAAGCTCTCTAGGGGATGCAGACAGGGATGTCCGTTATCGCCTTTATTATTTGCTTTGGTGATAGAGCCTCTGGCGGAAAGAATTAGATCTGAACCTGAAATATATGGCTATAATACTGACACAACAACTAATAAAATATCTTTATATGCAGATGACGTTTTGATTTATATTACAAAACCGGAAATTAGTATTCCCAAGCTGTTTAATGTTATAACTAAATTTGGCACATTTTCTGGATATAGGATTAATTGGAACAAAAGTGATATTATGCCTATAACTGGAATAAATTTACATATATTACAACAATACCCATTAAAAATAGTTACAGACAAATTTAAATATTTAGGAATTAATGTAACTAAATCCTATAATTCATTAATTAAATCTAATTATCCTCAACTACTAGACAAACTTAGAAAAAATATTTTATATTGGAAACACTTCCTATATCTATGATTGGTAGAATAAATGCTATAAAGATGGGTTTTTTTACCACAATTGTTATACGTATTTCAGGCTATTCCTTTTTTTCTCCCTAAAACCTTTTTTAAAAAAATAGATAATATTGTTAATAGTTTTATTTGGGACTATAAAAATCATAGAATAAGTAAAAAACATTTATGTAAATCTAAGATAAATGGAGGATTAGCACTTCCAAATTTTTTATATTATTTTTGGGCTGTCCAGATTAAGAATATGAATTGCTGGTGGGTAAATATGGATCATGAACCAATGTGGTTAAAGATGGAAAAGGAAGACTGTTTACCTTTCAATGTAGGCTCGATTCTCTTTGCCCCAAAGGAAGTACAAAAAAAAATTTATAGGGACAACCCTATAATTTATAATAATAGACGTATTTGGAAACAAATAGTTAAGACTTTACATTTAGATAATCTCTCACTTAGACTACCAATTACGAATAACCCATTATTTAAACCCTCTATATTAGATGGGGGGTTTAGACATTGGGATGATTTAGGAATTAAAAGGATAGAGCACCTTTATAGAAAAGGAAAATTTCTTTTATTCCAGGAGTTACAAGATATCTACGGATTGTCTCCACAACACTTGTTTAGATACTTACAAATTAGAGATTATATTAAATCCAATACACAAGATTATAAAAATAAAGAACCAGGATTATTAGATGAACTGTTTAACTTGCACCCAAATACAGAAAAATTAATAGCTTATATATATAATATTATTTTGGATAAGGAGAATCCAATAACTGAAACATATCGTCAAGCATGGGAAAATGAAATTGGTTTATCTATAACAAAAGAAAATTGGGAAGAAAGTTTACAACGAATACATCGGTGTTCGTTAAATGCTAGACATACATTGATACAATTTAAAGTATTATATAGATTACACTATTCGAAAACTAAATTAAATAGTATCTTTCCCAATCTCTCCTCCATTTGTGATAAATGTAAGAATTTAGAAGCAAATTTAATACATAGTTTTGTTACATGTCCCAAACTGAATTATTATTGGATAGAAATTTTTAAAGTTATTTCTGAAGTTCTTAAAGTTAGATTGGACCCTGACCCAAAGTTAATAATATTTGGAATTCCGGATTCAAATTTGGTACTTACAGTAAATCAAAGAAATTTCTTTGATTACTGTTTGATAATAGGGAAAAAAATCATATTGAAATTTTGGAAGGGAACATTATCCCCCACAATTAAAATGTGGTCAGCAGGGATGTTGGAGACGTTACATTTAGAAAGAATTAGATTTGTCCTATTGGACAAGTATAATTCCTTCGAACAGATATGGTCTCCATATATACAGTATTTAGAGAAGTAGCTGTTCTTGGCATCACAGCTCGGCGGGTACCCTACGGGATTTGATGAGAATAATTTATTTTCATAGTAGGATTAATATGCATGTCTCTATTGATATTACTATTTGTATTAGTTTTATTTACAATATATTTTGTTGTTTTTCATTTATATATATATTATATTTTTGCACTTTTTTGTTAACCTTTTTTCCTTTCTCTTTTTTTCTTATATATAATCAAATTATTATTTAATCATATCTTTATTCATTTATAACTGCTCTATCTCTTTTCTATCTTTATTTCTAAAAAAATAGAAGATAATAATTATCAATGTGTTATTTGTTCAAATATTGAATTAAGTTGATGTTTGTAAATCTGTTTAAAACATTGCAAATTGGTTACTTCTAATAAAAAAATATTTTTTTTAAAAAAGGTTAATATTAACATAAGCATGTGACCTCTGTCACTCCTGGGCTCAATCATAGTTTTTAGCCGAGAAAAGGTTTCTTTTCTTACAATAAAAGTTTCCCAGGTTTTTTAAAAATCCATCTGAACCATGAGAGCGGGGAAGGAACAAGTTAGGCGGGTTACTAAAAGTCCATCTACTGCTGTCAGCAGCAGCCCTTTTGCTTCATCAGCCTTTCAAGGAGAATGTTCGCAGGAACATAGAAGAAGCCAAAACCACTCATGACCATTAGGGAGAGTGACAAAAACCTCCGGGAACCTTGGGGGGCGGGGGGGGGAGCGCAGTCTCCAGAGGTTTCCTTTCAGGTTTCCGAAGTGGGACAGGGGCATTCCTCCCTTTGCCGCCGCTGCCCGACCCTCTGGCGCTCACAGATCAGCCGTGTACCAGTGACTGCAGCGCGGCGCTCCCTCCCTCCCTCCCTCCCTCCCTCCCGCAGCGCGGCGCTCCCTCCCTCCCTCCCTCCCGCAGCGCGGCGCTCCCTCCCTCCATCCCACAGCGCGGCGCTCCCTCCCTCCCTCCCTCCCGCAGTGCGGCGGTCCCTCCCGCAGCGCGGCGCTCCCTCCCTCCCTCCCGCAGCGCGGCTCTCCCTCCCTCCCTCCCCCCCTCCCTCCCTCCCGCAGCGCGGCGCTCCCTCACCTCTAAGCGCAGCTCAGATCATAAACTTTCAAGCAGTTTATCTCCACGTGCCCGTAAATAACGATGGTGTCGATCTTCATGTCGGCGGCGCATTTGTAAATCAGGATGTGTTTGCCGTTCAAGCTGACCTGCGGGAATCACACGGGCGTGAGGGGGGAGGTTGGAGGGGGAGGGGGCAGAGGAGGGGGAGGGGGGTGTGGTGGGTGTGGTGGGGGTAGACGGGATGGGGGTGTGTGGGGGGGGGGGTAGACGGGATGGGGGGGTGCGCGGGGGGGGGGGGGCAGACGGGATGGGGGTGTGTGGGGGGGGGTAGACGGGACGGGGGTGTGTGTGGGGGGGACTAGACGGGATGGGGGGGTGTGGGGCGGGGGGGGGCTGGACGGGATGGGGGTGTGGGAGGAGCGGTGTGTGGGATGGGGGGGTGTGGGGGGGTAGACGGGATGGGGGTGTATGTGGGGGGGGCTAGACGGGATGGGGGGGTGTGGGGTGGGGGGGTGTAGACGGGATGGGGGTGTGGGGCGCGGGGGGGGGTTGACGGGATGGGGGGGGGGGTGTGGGACAGGACGGGGGGACAGTCTGTATAATGAGCCGGGTTCAGTTGTACAACCCGCGGACCGGCCGCCGGCCAAGGGTGGGTGGAGCGGCCCCGACTGCGGCTCCCGGCCACGGCCAGAGATTGCAGATGGACCCGGTGGCATCAGTATCGGTGGTCATCGATATATCATCTTTTAAACAACGCGGAAAGATGGAGAGCACTGACATTTCGCTTTGCACCATCATTCCAAAGGATACAGATTGTTTGGGAATTTCAGAAATTCTGCAAATCTTTAATTTTTTTTTCAGAGTCTGAATATATTGTTAAAGACCGAGCTCTGTGAGCGTGAGTTGGTATTGGTGAATGTGGACAATTGGCAGAGATTGGAGATGAGGGCAGAAGGTGGTCCGTGTCTGCAACAAGCTGCCAGAGGAAGCTGTACCAGCGGATAATAGACATTAGAACAGGCAGACGAAGGGTTTAGTGGCCAATGGGACTGGGCAGTATGGGAAGGATGGCCGAAGGGCCTGGCGGTGGGATACCTGGTAGCAGTTGTTCCAGATGAAGATGGCGAGTTTGAAATCGCTTCCTCTTGGGCCGAAGTCGCAGTCGACATCGGACATGGGAGCCCACTGTGTGCCTGTCTGGGTGCTGTACACAATCTGGTCTTTCTCGCCTTCAAAACGGGCCCCGCACTGGAAGGGGATGTTCTTTGGCTCCTTGCCTTCCTGGAGATTTATCACAAACCTACAGAGAGGGAGAGAGTGGGGGGGATAGAGACAGAGAGGGAGAGAGAGGGAGAGAGTGGGGGGGATAGAGACAGAGAGGGAGAGAGACAGAGGGGGGGGGGGCAGGGAGACAGAGAGAGGGTCAGAGAGAGAGACGGCAGAGAGAGAGAGAGAGATGGAGAGGGGGGGCAGAGATATGTATATATATATATAGAGAGAGAGAAGGAGAGAGAGGGGGGCAGAGATGTGTATATATATATATAGAGAGAGAGAAGGAGAGAGAGGGGGGAGCAGAGGGAGAGGGAGAGAGGGGGGCAGAGAGAGGGAGAGAGATGGTGAGAGAGAGAACCAGAGGGGGAGGGGGGAGGGGGCAGAGAGAGAGCGAGAGAGAGACAGAGAAAGCAGAGGGAGGGAGAGAGAGGGGGGGGGCGGCAGAGAGTGTGTGAGAGATAGAGACAACCAGAGAGAGAGTGGGGGGGGGGGGGGGATAGAGACAGAGAGGGAGAGAGACAGAGAGGGAAAGAGAGAGAGAAAACCAGAGAGAGTGGGGGAGACGGACAGAGAGAGGGAGAGAGACAGAGAGAGAGACAGAGAGAGAGAGAACCAGAGACAGAGAGAGCGTGAGAGAGACAGAGGGGGGCGGGGCAGAGAGAGAGAGCGAGAGACAGAGAGTGAGAGACAGAGAGATAACCAGGAAGAGAGTGAGACAGAGGGAGGGACGGGGGGGGGGGGGGGAGAGAAATAGAAGGGGGGCAGAGACAGAGAGAGAGAATGACAGAGTGAGAGAGACAGAGGGAGGGACAGAGGGACAGAGAGAGGGTGACAGAGAGAGGAGAGAGAGAGAGAGACAGAGGGAGAGAGAAACGGAGACAGCGAGATGGTGAGTAATCGACACCAGAGCTCAGAACTGCGTCCACACAGACCAGCTCCACAGCGCTGAGCTCCCTCACTCACCCCCCCCTCCCACAGCGCTGAGCTCCCTCACTCCCGCCCCTCCCACAGCGCTGAGCTCCCTCACTCCCGCCCCTCCCACGGTGCGGCGCTCCCTCACTCCCGCCCCTCGCACGGTGCGGCGCTCCCTCACTCACCCCCCCCCTCCCACAGCGCTGAGCTCCCTCACTCCCGCCCCTCCCACAGCGCTGAGCTCCCTCACTCCCGCCCCTCCCACAGCGCTGAGCTCCCTCACTCCCGCCCCTCCCACAGCGCTGAGCTCCCTCACTCCCGCCCCTCCCACGGTGCGGCGCTCCCTCACTCCCGCCCCTCCCACGGTGCGGCGCTCCCTCACTCCCGCCCCTCCCACGGTGGTGGACGAGACGGGTTCCACTGACACCGGCGCCGCGGGGCTCTGACGGGGAGGAAGCGAGTTCTTACTGTGTGGAGCCCTCCGGGATCTTCCCACAAAACACCAGCATGGAATCCGCCTTCAGCACATCTGGGAACTGTCTGTTAAACGGAACCGTCTAGGAGAGGAAGACAAGGTGGGTCAGACACTGAGTGTGGCAACACTCACGCTGGCTCACACTCACGCCGGCTCACACTCACGCCGACTCACACTCACGCTGGCTCATACCGGCTGACACTCACACTGACTCACACTCACACACTGGCACACACACACACTGGCACATCCTTACACTCACACTGGCTCACACTCACACTGGCACACTTCCAGTGGCTCACACTCACTGTGGCTCACATTCACCCTGGCCCACACTCACACTGACTCTCACACACACACTGACTCACACTCACTGTGGCTCACATTCACCCTGGCCCACACTCACACTGACTCTCTCACACACACTGACTCACACTCACTGTGGCTCACATTCACCCTGGCCCACACTCACACTGACTCTCTCACACACACTGACTCACACTCACTGTGGCTCACACTTACTGTGGCTCACATTCACGCTGGCCCACATTCACACTGACTCTCACACACACACTGACTCACACTCACTGTGGCTCACATTCACGCTTGGGGGCCCACAGTCACACTGACTCACACTCACACTGGCTCACACTAACTCACACCACCCAAATCTCCTGCCGTCTCACACCCTACCCACTTGCCCAACGCCAACCTGCACAACCAACCCAAAGTACCTTCCCAAACACGGGCACCACGCAAACTCGCCGCTTCACCGGACTTCTCTCTCCTGTACAGTGGGAAGCTGCCAGTGCGATTTAGACACGGCTAGACCCAGCCTGCATCCTTTGCTATCGCCCTGGACACGAAGCCTGTCCGGCATCAGGTCTTCACGCCCCGAGTCAATGAACAGCCCTGGAAACATCCTCGCATCACATTCGCCAGAAAGGACACATTTCTTACCACGGCGCAGTTGACCACAGGATTCAGCGACATCTTTGGCGGCTTCGTGAACTCACAGAGAAAGAGAGCGGTCAGGAGATAAGATACTAACTAGCCTTCTATCAAAGATACTAGAGTCCGCTCTACGATCTTTGCCTTCTGTGATCTTTAGTCAGGAGCAGCAGCTTATAAACCATAGCATTGGTGGCCCAACCCCTCAACAACTCAACACTCAACCCCTCAACCCCTCCCTCAACCCCTCCCTCAACCCTCAACACCTCCCTCAACACCTCAACCCTCAACCCCTCCCCTCAACCTTCAAACCCCCAACCGCTGCCCTCAACCACCCAACCCAGGCGCCTGCTGAATTCTGATGCAATGCGCGGTAACCACACTCACCGCATTTAATGCTGCAGCCGCCACACAGCCGCCACACAGGGTCAAACCACAACTTCCTCCTGGGAGTGTGTTGGAAGCAATTGTGTAATTCAGGTCCTAATCGTACCCCCCTTGTCTGGTGCAGTCAAACACCAAATACGAAACACTGGAATCCAACTCTCTTTATTATACAACACCAATACTGGAGGTACACAAAAATGCTGGAGAAACTCAGCGGGTGCAGCAGCATCTATGGCATGTGTAGGAAGCCAATACTGGGCATGTGTAGGAAGCAGATGCTGGTTTAAACCGAACATAGACACAAAAAGCTGGAGTAACAGCAGGACATAGAAACATAGAAACATAGAAAATAGGTGCAGGAGTAGGCCATTCGGCCCTTCGAGCCTGCACCGCCATTCAATGTGATCATGGCTGATCATCCAACTCAGTATCCCGTACCTGCCTTCTCTCCATACCCCCTGATCCCTTTAGCCACAAGTGCCACATCTAACGCCCTCTTAAATATAGCCAATGAACTGGCCTCAACTACCTTCTGTGGCAGAGAATTCCAGAGACTCACCACTCTCTGTGTAAAGAATGTTTTCCTCATTTCGGTCCTAAAGGAATTCCCCCTTATCCTTAGACTGTGACCCCTTGTTCTGGACTCCCCCAACATCGGGAACAATCTTCCAGCATCTAGCTTGTCCAACCCCTTAAGAATTTTGTAGGTTTCTATAAGATCCCCCCTCAATCTTCTAAATTCCATCGAGTACAAACCGAGTCTATCCAATCTTTCCTCATATGAAAGTCCTGACATCCCAGGAATCAGTCTGGTGAATCTTCTCTGTACCCCCTCTATGGCAAGGATGTCTTTCCTCAGATTTGGAGACCAAAACTGTACGCAGTACTCCAGGTGTGGCCTCACCAAAACCCTGTACAACTGCAGTAGAACCTCCCTGCTCCTATACTCAAATCCTTTCGCTATGAATGCTAACATACCATTTGCTTTCTTCACTGCCTGCTGCACCTGCATGCCTACTTTCAATGACTGGTGTACCATGACACCCAGGTCTCGTTGCATCTCCCCCTTACCTAATCTGCCACCATTCAGATAATAGTCTACCCTCATGTTTTTGCCACCAAAGTGGATAACCTCACATTTATCCACATTGTACTGCATCTGCCATGCATCCGCCCATTCACTCAGCCTATCCAAATCACCCTGCAGCCTCCAAGCATCCTCCTCACACCTAACTATACCCCCCAGCTTGGTATCATCTGCAAATTTGGAGATGTTGCATTGAATTCCCTCGTCCAAATCATTAATATATATTGTAAATAGCTGGGGTCCCAGCACTGAGCCTTGCGGCACCCCACTAGTCACTGCCTGCCATTCTGAAAAGGACCCGTTTACTCCTACCCTTTGCCTCCTGTCTGCTAGCCAGTTCTCTATCCACATCAATACTGAACCCCCAATACCGTGTGCTTTAAGTTTGTATGCTAATCTCTTATGCGGGACCTTGTCGAAAGCCTTCTGAAAGTCTAGATATAACACATCCACTGGTTCTCCCTTATCCACTCTACTAGTTACATCCTCGAAAAATTCTATCAGATTTGTCAGACATGATTTACCTTTCGTAAATCCATGCTGACTTTGTCCAATGATTTCACCACTTTCCAAATGCGCTGCTATCCCATCTTTAATAACTGACTCTAGCAGTTTCCCCACTACCGATGTTAGACTAACTGGTCTGTAATTCCCCGCTTTCTCTCTCCCTCCTTTTTTAAAAAGTGGGGTTACATTAGCTACCCTCCAATCCTCAGGAACTACTCCAGAACCTAAGGAATTTTGAAAAATTATCACTAATGCAACCACTATTTCTGTGGCTACCTCCTTGAGTACTCTGGGATGCAGACTATCTGGCCCTGGGGATTTATCGGCCTTCAATCCGTTCAATTTACCCAACACCACCTCCCGGCTAACCTGGATTTCACTCAGCAGCATCATCTCTGGACGAGCAGCATCTCTGGAGAGATGGGGATGGGTGACGTTTCTGGTCGAGACCCTACTTCAGACTGGTTAGGGATAAGGGAAATGAGATATAGACGGTGATGTGGAGAGTTAACGAACAAAGAATGAACGATATGCAAAAAAGTAACGATGATAAAGGAAACAGGCCTTGGTAAGCAGTTTTGTAGGGTGAAAACGATGGGGGAGAGATAGAGAGAGAGGGAATGTCGCGGCTACCTGAGTAAGATAAATCAATGTTCATACCACAGGGGTGTAAGCTGCCCAGGTGAAATATCAGATGCTGTTCCTCCAATTAGCGTTTAGCCTCACTCTGACAATGGAGGAGACCTAGGACAGAAAGGTCTGTGTAGGAATGGGAATGAGAATTAGACTGTTTGGCAACCAGGTATCAGGATGGTTCACCGGGTTGGTTCCACCAAATGATCACCCATTCTGAGTTTGGTCTTGACAATGTACATCCCACAATCCTGGAGCACCGCGCACGACCGCGCGTCACTACCTGCGTCACCACACACCACGTGCGCGGCAGGACCCACGCGTCGTGCATCGTGACACGTTAATGATGTCGCATAAATGACTCCCAAGTGGGACAGGCCCTTAAGAGTCCACATCTTGAACAGCTAATGCAGTAGATGAGGTTGGAGGAGGTGCAAGTGAACCTCTGCCTAACCTAAAAGGATTGTCGGGGTCCCTGGACAGATTCGAGGGAGGATGTATAGGGACAGGTGTTGCATCTGAGTTACTCTAGCTTTTTGTGTCTATCTTCCTCCTGGGAATTCCTGATATTCTTTGGCACAGAGGAATATTTGCAGTGGGACATTCCTGTTGTTCTCTGAGGTTTGATGCGGGAGAGTCGGACATCCCGTGGCCCACCTGGGATGATTTCTCTGACATTTATCCTGGGAGGCACTGGGACATTTAGGATATCTCCTGAGTGGCCTGGAACATTCAGGATACCTCCTGGGAGGCACTGGGACATTCAGGATACCTCCGGGGAGTTGCTGGGACATTCAGGATACCTCCTGGGAGGCACTGGGACTTCAGGCATTCACCATCGAAGTGGGGACATCCATTCTCTGGTACATTTGCAGTGTCTAGAATGATTGGCAGCTTGTCGCTGAATCAGTGGAGATTGTTCCTGGGATCACCTGCATGGTTGAGGGACTCTGGTACCTGTTGCCTGGGTTAGAGGGTGGGAGCTATAGGGAGAGGTTGAGTAGGCTGTGTCTCTGTTCCTTGGAGCACAGGAGGATGAGGGGTGATCTTACAGAGGTGTAGAATATCATGAGAGGAGTAGATCAGGTACATGCACAGTCCCTTGACCAGAGTTGGTGAATCGAGGACCAGAGGACATAGATTCAAGGTGAGAGATAAAGATTTAATAGTAATCTGAGGGGTACCTCTTTCACGCAAAGGGTGGTGGCTGTATGGAACAAGCTGCCAGAGGAGGTAGTTGAGGCTGGGACTATCCCAACGTTTAAGAAACAGTTAGACAGGTACATGGACAGGACAGGTTTGGAGGGATATGGGCCAAATGCTGGCAGATGGGACCAGTGTCGCTGGGGCATGTTGGCCGGTGTGGGGAAGTTGGGCCAAATGGCCTCTTTCCATGTTGTTTCACGCTGTGCCTCTGTGTGTCTATGTCTCTGTGTCTCTGTGTCCGTGTCCGTGTCCGTGTCCGTGTCTGTGCCTCTGTGCCTCTGTGCCTCTGTGCCTCTATGGCTCTGTGGCTCCGTGTCTATGTGTCCGTGTCCGTGTCTGTGCCTCTGTGCCTCTGTGCCTCCGTGTCCCTGTGTCCCCTGTGTCCCCTGTGTCCCCTGTGTCCCTGTGTCTCTGTGTCCCCGTGTCCCCGTGTCCCCGTGTCTCTGTGTCTCTGTGTCCCTGTGTCCCTGTGTCCCTGTGTCTCTGTGTCTCTGTGTCCCTGTGTCCCTGTGTCCCCTGTGTCCCTTGTGTCCCCGTGTCCCCGTGTCCCCTGTGTCCCTGTGTCCCCGTGTCCCTGTGTCCCCGTGTCCCTGTGTCTCTGTGTCTCTGTCACTCTGTGACCTCCTGGTCAGGTCAACAAACCGTCCATAGGCTTATAATCGTCCATAGGCCTCATTTATATTACTGGCCAGGTTACCTTCATAAGGTACCTCATTTCTCTTCTGTTCACATATTTAAATTTCTGGCGGAAAACCTCACAAACTGGGTCGAAATATACTTGTCACCATGACTACGTCTTGCAAGTGGGGGAAATGGATTGGGTTCGGTTTAAGAGGAGTTGGTTTTGGCATCATGTTCGATACAGACTTTGTGGGCTCAGATGGGGCGTCAAGGTCAGCATGGAAGAGTTGGGCCGAATGGCCTGTTTCAGTGCTGTATGGCTCCATGTCCGGGCTTGTAGTCAAACTCTTGCCCCTCATAAAACGTTTGGAAAATTAAATTTAAAACAAATGCTTGGTGTTTCATTCTGATTCCGGGAGGTATTAAAGTTAAAACGCGCGACTCATTTTGTGGTGACGTTTAAAATGAGCAAAACTAATAGAAACATAGAAACATAGAAACATAGAAAATAGGTGCAGGAGTAGGCCATTCGGCCCTTCGAGCCTGCACCGCCATTCAATGTGATCATGGCTGATCATCCAACTCAGTATCCCGTACCTGCCTTCTCTCCATACCCCCTGATCCCTTTAGCCACAAGTGCCACATCTAACGCCCTCTTAAATATAGCCAATGAACTGGCCTCAACTACCTTCTGTGGCAGAGAATTCCAGAGACTCACCACTCTCTGTGTAAAGAATGTTTTCCTCATTTCGGTCCTAATATAGGATTGTTGACAGTAAAATAGAGTGATTAGTGGTCAGAGTCCTTCAACCCACAGAAATATCCCACAACAGAACACAGTTCCACAAACTCAGTACCAGGGCTCACACACTCAGCTTGTGGGTGTGCGCGTGTGGCTTTATGTGTGTAGGTGTGTGTTTGCGTGTGTGTGTGTGCATGTGTATGTGTGTATGATTTACTGTGTGTGTGTGTCTGCGTGTGTGTGCTTGTGTGCGTTTGCTTGTGTGTTTGTGTCTGTGTGTGTGTCTGCCTGTATGTGTGTGCGTGGCTGCATGTGTGTGTGTGCGTGTGCGTGTGTCTTTCTGTGTGTGTGTCTTTGTGTGTGTGTGTGTATGTGTATGTATGTGTGTGTGTGTCTTTCTGTGTGTGTGTGCTTGTGTGTGTGTGTGTGTGCGTGTGTCTTTCTCTGTGTGTGTGTGTGTGTGTGTGTGTGTGTGTGTGTGTGTGTGTGTGTGTGTGTGTGTGTGTGTGTGTGTGTGGCTGTGTGTGTCAGTCTCTGTCTCTCTGCGTCTGCATGTGTGTGTGTCTGTCTGAATGTGCGTGTACTCCAGCACTCTGTGAAACGTCACCTATCCATGTTCTCCGCAGATACTGTACTCGGTTATAGTGGACACCATAGTCAAAAAGGCTTTCAGCATTTTGGCCTTGATCCGTCAGATTATTGAGTGTAGTTGAGGGTACCAATGACCAAGGAAAGATGGCCCCAACAATGATCCATTGTTGGATGTTGCAGGGGTGATAACTAAAGGATATCGGGATGTGAACATGGGACAATTAGGGTGGGGAAGAAGTGGAGGGAGAGGGAATGCAAGGGTTAATAGTAAGATTAAATGAGAACTTACCAGTTTGAAGTTTGATCTTTATTTAATGAGGAGTTACGTTGAGGGATTACATGAAGACCCCGCCAGCACGCATGCGCGACATTCTTCAAAGCTGCGGTGTGAAATCACAGGTAACAGAGTTGACTAACATAGTAAGATAAGAGAACCAGCATACCAATTGTCCTTTATAATAGAGGGTTTGGGAGCGAAGGGCACGTAATCCCTCATCGTAATTCCTCATAAGATAAAGATCAAACTTCAAACTGGTAAGTTCTCATTTAATCTTACTATTTTAATTCAGAGGCACGTGAGTGACTATTTCAAAGCTCTGTGATTTCATGCCCTGGAACGAGTCCATGCTCACACACTGCCATAATGACAAATGGAGGAAATATGTTAACGTATTTCAGACATGAAACTTTGCTGAAAAACAAGAGGGTATTTATTTAAAAAATAACAAATAATAATACCCCTACTTTGGGGAAATTATAATACAGAACTTAATATTGTGTCTGCAAATGTCTCAGGCATGGCCATGGGTTTATTATAGAACCGTTGAAAGGTTTTCTCATTAGCCCAACCCACCGTTGCAAGGATGTGGTCCATAGGAACTTCCATCATCCTTGCCGCCGATGTAGATGCAGCCCTGGTGGAGTGAGATTTAAAAACATCAGCGTCCACCCCGCTGTACCCAAAACCACCCCTTAAGGGCCTGTCCCACCAGCATGCAACTCTATGCAATTAGCGCGACCTAACGTGGTCGCTTGAGCTGTCCGGCGGAGCGGGGCGGAATTGTGCGGAGTTCGTCCCGAGTTCGTCCCGACACCGCACGGGGCTCCGAAAAACTGACTATGTCCCAACATTCCGCGCGGCAACGGCTTGTCGGCTCACAGTCGCCTCGACATTTACACACCGCCCCGACATCGTGCCTCCGTGAACCTATTTGTAAGTGCCTCCGTGACCCTCTATGTGTGTGGATCCGTGGCCCTCTGTGTGTGTGTGCCTCGGTGCCCCTCTCTGTGTGCCCCTCTCTGTCCTGGCGAACTTACCTTAGACTGTGCTCCAAGTTCGCCTCACTTTGTGCCGCGTTGCGCCACTCACCCGACCTCCGCGCGGCCCCTACTGCTGGTTTGGTCGTGCTTGCCGCATGCAGGCGCATGCTGGTGGGAACGGCCCTGTACAGGGGATCACCCGACCTCCGCGCGGCCCCCGCTTCTAGTTTGATCGCATTCATCGCATAGAGTTCCATGCTGGTGGGACAGGCCCTTAACTAACGAGTAGGAAGAGGGGGAGAAAACATCTGCAAGTTTACAGAGGAGGTTATAACCCAGAGAATCCAACTTTCAGGTACATGGCAAATGAACCAAAGAGAAAGATGGATAAACGAGACACAAAGCATAGAAACATAGAAACATAGAAATTAGGTGCAGGAGTAGGCCATTCAGCCCTTCGAGCCTGCACCGCCATTCAATATGATCATGGCTGATCATCCAACTCAGTATCCCGTACCTGCCTTCTCTCCATACCCTCTGATCCCCTTAGCCACAAGGGCCACATCTAACTCCGTCTTAAATATAGCCAATGAACTGGCCTCAACTATTCTCTGTGGCAGAGAGTTCCAGAGACCCACCAACCTCTGTGCGCAAAAAGTCCTTCTCATCTCGGTCCTAAAGGATTTCCCCCTTATCCTTAAGCTGTGACCCCTTGTCCTGGACCTCCCCAACATCAGGAACAATCTTCCTGCATCTAGCCTGTCCAACCCCTTAAGAATTTTGTAAGTTTCTATAAGATCCCCTCTCAATCTCCTAAATTCTAGAGAGGTTAAACCGAGTCTATGCAGCCTTTGTTCATAAAACAGTCCTGACATCCCAGGTATCAGCCTTGTCTGCACTCCCTCTATGGCAATAATGTCCTTCCTCAGATTTGGAGACCAGAACTGTACGCAATACTGCAGGTGTGGTCTCACCAAGACCCCATACAACTGAAGTAGAACCTCCCTGCTCCTATACTCAAATCCTTTTGCTATGAAAGCTAACATACCATTCGCTTTCTTCACTGCCTGCTGCACCTGCATGCTTGCTTTCAATGACTGGTGTACCATGACACCCAGGTCGCGCTGCATCTCCCCTTTTCCTAATCGGCCTCCATTTAGATAATAGTCTGTTTTCCTATTTTTGCCACCAAAGTGGATAACCCCACATTCTGCCAAACATTTGCCCACTCACCCAGCCTATCCAAGTCACCTTGCAGTCTCCTAGCATCCTCCTCACAGCTAACACTGCCCCCCAGCTTAGTGTCATCCGCAAACTTGGAGATATTGCCTTCAATTCTCTCATCCAGACTGCTGGAATCAGAATCGCTAAACAACCCATGATTGGAACTCTGCAGATGAGGCAAATCATCCAAATCCAATCTGAGGAAAGATATAAACAAACATTATTTATTTGATCAGAACCCTTCATCTGAACTGAGGAGCACAGGGGAGATAAGAATAGACAATAGACAATAGGTGCAGGTGCAGGCCATTCGGCCCTTGGAGCCAGCACCGCCATTCAATGTGATCATGGCTGATCATCCCCAATCAGTACCCCAATCCTGCGTTCTCCCCATATCCCCCGACTCCGTTATCTTTAAGAGCCCTATCTAGTTCTCCCTTGAAAGTATCCAGAGAACTGGCCTCCACCGCCGTCTGAGGCAGAGAATTCCACAGACTCACAACTCTCTGTGAGAAAAAGTGTTTCCTCGTCTCCATTCTAAATGGCTTACCCCTTATTCTTAAACTGTGTGGCCCCTGATTCTGGACTCCCCCAACATCGGGAACATGTTCCCTGCCTCTAGCAATCTTATATGTTTCAATAAGATCGCCTCTCATGCCTCTAAACTCCAGAGTGTACAAGCCCAGCCGCTCCATTCTCTCAGCATATGACAGTCCCTCCATCACGGGAAATAGCCTTGTAAATCTACGCTGCACTCCCTCAATAGCAAGAATGTCCTTCCTCAAAATAGGGGACCAAAACTGCACACAATACTCCAGGTGTGGTCTCACTAGGGCCCTGTACAACTGCAGAAAGACCTCTTTGCTCCTATACACGACTCCTCTTGTTATAAAGGCCAACATGCCAATTGCCTTCTTCAATGCTTGCTGTACCTGCATGCTTACTTTCATAGACAGATGAACAAGGACCCCCCAGATCCCGTTGTACTTCCCTTTTTCCAAACTTGACACCATTCAGATCGTGATCTGCCTTCCTGTTTTTAATACCAAAGTGGATAACCTCACATTTATTCACATTAAACTTAATCTGCCATGCGTCTGCCCACTCCCCAAACCTGTCCAATTCACCCTGCATTCTCATAGTATCCTCCTCACAGTTCACACTGCCACCCAGATTTGTGTCATCTGCAAATTTGCTAATGTTACTTTGAATCCCATCATCCAAATCATTGATGTATATTGTAAAAAGCTGCGGTACCAACTCTGAGCCTTGCGGTACCCTACTGGTCACTGCCAGCAATTCTGAAAGGGACCCCTTTAATCCCTACTCTTTGTTTCCCCTCTGCCAACCAATTTTCTATCCATGTCAGCACTCTACCCCCAATACCATGTACCCTAATTTTGCCCACTAATCCCCTATGTGGGACCTTACCAAATGCTTTCTGAAAGTCCAGGTACACTGTATCCACTGGCTCTCCCTTGTCCATTTTCCAAGTTACATCCTTAAAAAATTCCAGATTGGTCAAACATGATTTCCCCTTCGTAAATCCATGCTGACTCGGACCGATCCTGCTAGTGCTATCCAAATGTGCAGCTATTTCATCTTTTATAACTGATTCTTAAAAAGTGGGATAACATTAGCTACCCTCCAATCCACAGGAACTGATCCTGAATCTATAGAACATTGGAAAATTATCACCAATGCATCCATGATTTCCAGAACCACTTCCTTAACTACCCTGGGATGCAGACCATCAGACCCTGGGGATTTATCCTGAGGGATATGCCCTAAATGAACTGATCCTGCACCTCGAAATACCTGCCATTGTTCCCAGAAATACCTGCTATTGTTGATCCACGGTCATCCCTGCTCGGGTATCTTTCCAGTCAACTTTGGCCAGCTCCTCCCTCATGGCTCCTTAGTCCCCTTTATCAACTGTAACACGAGTCTGACACATTTCCACCAATATGAACAGACTGTGGTCTGTGAGTGAGGAAGTCGAGGATCCAATTGCAGAGGGATGCGCAGTGACCCAGTTCTGCGAGTGTGGTAACCAGCTTGGAGGGGATGATAGTATTAAATGCCGAGCTGTAATCAATGAATAACAGCCTGACATATGGGTTTTTGTTGTCCAAGTGGTCCAGAGCAGAGTGGAGAGCCAGCGAGTTCGCATCCACCGTTGATCTGTTGTGGCGGTAAGCGAACTGCAGAGGGCCCAGATTTTTGTCGAGGTAGGAGTTGATTTGCGCCATGATCAACCTCTCAAAGCACTTCATCACCACAGGCATTAGTTCCACAGGTCGATAGTCACTGAGGCACGTCACCTTGCTCTTCTTGGGCACCGGTATAATTGATGCCCTTTTGAAGCAGGTGGGAACGTCAGACCTCAGAAGTGAGAGGTTGAAAATGTCTGTAAAAACTCCAGCCTGTTGGTCCGCACAGGTTTTTAGAACACGACTAGGTATACCATCAGGTCCTGGCACTTTTCGAGGGTTCACCCCTCTGAAGGATTTCCTGACGTCGGCCTCTGTGACTGAAATAGCATCACATGGGGGCTCGGGAAGGCACATCGGTGTTCTCCTTATCAAAGCGTGCATAAAACGCTGAGGGATGAGGGTGGTTGGATGAGAATTGGGAGCCAATGGTTGAACTAAGATGGCTTGGACTGAGCTGTAAATGTGCAGACAAATTAGTGATTAGGGGGAGGTGGGTGGAGAGAGTATAGTACAGGAGCATGTGCACCAGAGGTGGCGGAAGGTGATGGGTGTTGAGTGCTGAAGATAGTGGCAATAAAAGGTGAAGATGTGGAAGGCGAATGCGTCAACTATTAAGAAAACAACTACTAAGTACGGAATTGGCACGGTGGCGCAACGGTGGAGTAACATAGTAAGGCTTTAAGAAGACTAGAACTACCAGATGATTATGAGGGTGGGAGCGGAGGACACGTAATCCCTCAACGTAACTCCTCATAAAATAAGGATCAAACTTCAAACTGGTAAATTCTCCTTTAATCTTACTAATTTACTTCAGAGTCACGTGAGTGACTACGTGAAGATTTCAAAGCTCTGTGTTTACATGCCGTAGATGCACTCCATACACCAATCTGCTTCAGTTGACACAGTTATAAATAAATAATATATTGAACATTGCTTCAAATTATTCAATAACTATTTTTAATAACAATAATAACAAAAATCAGTAATAACCACTCTATCCCAGGAGGAAATTACAAACAATGATATAAACAAAGCAAATGAATTAAACGGAACCCAAAACAGCATGCCCAAACCATGGCACTGTCTGTACAGGTTTATCATAAAACTGTGAGAAAGTTGCTTCTCTAGACCATCCTGCGGCTGCGAGGATTTGGTCTAGCGGCACGTCCTGAGCCTTCGCCGTGGATGTGGAAGCCACCCTGGTGGAATGAGATTTAAACACATGAGTGTCGACTCCAGCACAATTGAGAACCTGTTTCAACCATCTAGAAATAGTTTGTACTGACACTCTTTGATATGGCTTTTTGTGACTAATGAGCAGTCCTGTCTCAGAGCCCCTGAGACTCCTTGTTAACTCGAGATATTGATTAAATGTGTTTAACTACACATAACATTCGGTCAACAGGATATGCTTCAAACGTCACCTTGGTTCCTGCCATACCTGGCCTGCGATGTTTGATTAAATCATAGACATAGAATGTAATGTCATCTACAGACAAATGGATACAATCTATTCGTAACAATTGTAATGTTTGTACACGTTGTGCTGATACCAGCATCATTAGCTTAACCACTTTCAGAGTTAATCTCTGCATAGACAATGGCGTAATTGGAGCCCATTGCCGAAGCAGTGTGAGAACTATACTGATATCCCAGATTTCTTATATCTAGGTTTAGGAGGGTTTTTGTTAAAAATTCCTCTCATAAATCGAGATACCAACGGATGAGCCCCGATAGGCTGTTTGCCTGAGGACTGTCCTCAATAAGAGGACAAAGCACTCCGAGCACTGTTAATAGCACTATAACTCAAGTGCTCATCAAAATGCCATTTTGGCAAGGAACTCCAACACATCACTTATGCTTGCAGTATGGTAAGATATATTTCACTGTACGCAGAACATCTCCCATTTCTTTATATGAACCACATATTGTTTTTTAGTACTATTCCTCCAGGCTGCAGTGATAACCTCCATGGTCCTGTTCGACAATCCAAGGCCTTGGAATGATCTGTTCAGAACCTGCAGACCAACAAATTGATACGGTCATGTAATGGGTGACTTTCTCCTGTAACCGGATGCACCAACAAATTACTGCAGCTGGGAACCTTCATGAATGGCTGAACCATCATTCTGAGTACCAATGGGAACCACGGTTGTGTTGGCCAATCTGGGATCACCAAAACGCCTGTGGCGGAGTCACGCTCTATTTTGGTTAGACATTTCGTAATCAGACAAAATGGAGGGAAAGCATAAAAGAATGAGTGCCCTCAATGTAACGAAAATGCATCCACAGCTACTGCTCCTGGACCTGGCTCCCATGAAACATAAACATTTTATTTGGCTTGTGCTGCTGAGGTGGATCTATCCCTGAGATAAACTCAATGGTAGAACCTGACTCAGTATTTAGTATAAACATATCAGATGTAATACAGCACCATTCATTGTAAAACAATTGTAATCTACCTCCAATAGGAGGTTGTGCATCAGAACCTCCTGTCATCTCATAGAAGGACTCATGAGTGCCCAAACAGCTGGGTTCACCGTAGGCACTTTCAATGCTGCACAATTGACAGGTGTTTTGTACTTGTTGGTAGTCTCTTGCATTATGGCTTGCTGGAGCTGGTGAGACACTAAATAGCTAACGTTGTTGGCAAGGTACTTGTCCATTGCCTCACCAGTCCCCTCCGGAATAGGAAAACTCATCACAATATCCGGGACACCCGGAGCGTGGCTCTTGTGCTCTGGTGTTTGCACATAAGCAGGGACACCAGACATGGGGTCAGCTGCATCCTGCCCCGCTTCTCCCAAGTCATATATTAGGGAGGCATCCTCCAGTCCTAAACAAGGCCCTGGAAGGAAATCCCCTTGCTGACATTCCACATATTCCTCTTGATATGGGCCTTGTTCAACAGCTGCCTGGGGAACCACTGGGCCCTTAGACCCTTGTTTTATCAGAGTTTGGAGCATCTTCTCCATATTCTGCATCCTCCCCTACATTCTTTTATTATCTGGAGGAGAGTCACATTCTTCTTCTTCAGACTCGTCTGATAACACAGGTCTATTAGATTTTCTTTTAGCCTTTCTATGGCTGTCGGTGGCCTCAGCCTCCTGAGTAACTGGAACTGGTGCGGAAAGTTCACTTTCTAATGAAACTGCTGTCGGTAAAACGGCACCCGGTATCGGAACCGGCGTTGCCGCGCTAATCTCCCGACCCAATTGATTTAGTGAATGCGTGGACCCACGCTAGGAACGAACTCTCCTACCTGACCGCTCCATACCACCAACTCCTACTGACTTCTCGAGCCAGCTTTACGGAGTTAAATACTCTCAGGCAAAGTTTTTAAAACCACTTACCTGCGAGTTTTCTACTTACCGCTGGTGGAGCTGTGCCCTCCAGCCCATTCAGTGCGACATGCGCGGACATAATGACGCGCATGCGCTTGGCGGGGCTTCTTCACGTAGTCACTCACGTGACTCTGAAGTAAAATAGCTGGGATCCCATTTTGATAGCTGGGGTCCTCGTTTATCAATTACATATTAACACAGCTATTTGTTTATTTTTTTTATAGATAGAAAGAAAGAGAGGAAAAAAAGATGAAAAAAATAGGATAATTACCAATAATACAGTTTTGGAGATAGGTCCGTAAATTATAAAACGTAACTATTCATCTAATCCTGGATTCAAGTTTCAGTCAAGCTTCCGTGCTGGACCAATTTACCCTTTCAGAAAATCAATAAATGGAGACCATATTCTAACAAATAATTCTGGTTTGTCAATTAAGACAAGTCTAATTCTTTCCGAATGTAAGGTCTCTGACATCTCCATAATCCACATTTTCATTGTGGGGGTTGTTGGATTTTTCCAAAATTTTAATATTAATTTTTTCCCAATTATTATACTATAATCAAGGAAATGTCCTTGGCTTGTTGTAAGTTTTAGGCTTTGTTCTGATATTCCTAATATTAGTTTTGGATCAGGATCCAATTGGATATGAACAACTTCAGAAATAATTTTTAAAATATCCGACCAGAAATTTTTAATTTTTATACAATTTACAAAAGTATTAAATTAGCTTCTGAATATTGACATTTGTCACAGATAGGGGAGATATTTGGAAAAATTCTATTTAATTTTGTTTTAGAGTAGTGCAGTCTATGTAATACTTTAAATTGTATTAAAGAATGTCTGGCATTTAATGAGCATTGATGTATATGTTGTAGACTATCTAGCAATGTTACAAAATTTTGAGATTTAAAAAATCAAGTCTGCAATTTATCCCATCAGATAAAGCATAAAAAGAAGTTTAATTTGACACCTAATTCACTTTCATATCTTCAGCATTAAGAAAGTTATGGCCATTTTCATACTCGGAAATGAGCATCTTGCTTCCCATTGCCTTTCAATTGACTTAACTCAAAAGCTGTGATCTGGAAAAGTTAAAAGTCCATAACATTCTTAAAAATTAAGAGAACTCAATGAAATTTCCAGTTATTATAGATTGAAGCATTCTGAAACAAATATGAAACAATCTTACTTGGATTACCTGAAATTAAAGCATATAATTAGTTAGTTATCTAATTGTAGCTAATTACAAAATTCAATGAGTAGATCTAAACATCTATCAATTTCTTAAGAAAAGATAAACTTTTTTAAAATTGCCTAAGTGTCCAAATAATATTCACACAATAATCCACAATATAACATAATTTTAAAATCTCATTTTCATGAATTTCTGGGCCAAATGGAAGGAATTTAGTGTTTAATGCCTGTAAATTAATGGCCATTTAAATCAACTAGCGAGTGGGTTTTAGTGGAATGTGGTGGATTGGAACGTTGCGGTTAGCGGTGAAGTCGGGGGGAAAAATACTGGGGGTTCATACATTTTTTGGGGACCCCATTTCGCAACTTAAAAATATTATTAATGCCTCCCGAAAAACCAACTTTTAATATAAAAATAATTTACCTTTTTTTCTCCCCTACGCAAAATGCTTCCGGTTGTCTGCGGTCACGGCTTTTGAAGGTGATTTTTAAATTACTCTAGTTAATAAATAATGTAGAGTAATTTAAAAATACCACCATTCATTAAATGTCGGAGCGATTTTTCTTCAGCAACCAAATCGCCCGACATTCATCGATTATCCAGGCCTGTGGAAAAACGGCACTTTAAGCCCGCCCCCTCTGCAAGGCGCGAAAGTTGCGTACACGGGGAGCGGCAGAAGTGCAGCGCCGCTAAAGGTAAGTTTTGTAACATACCTAGACTATCATCCGAAATATCTTTCATTATAGGTTGAGCTAATTCATTTTCCCATGCTTGTCTATATAATTCAGTCGACGGGACCTCACTATCTAAAAGGATATTATAAATGTGAGATATTAATTTATCTGTATTAGGATGTTTATTCAAACATTCATCAAGAGTCTCTGGCTCTCTAGTTCTATATTCTTGTGTATGTAATTAAACATAATCTCTAAGTCGTAAATATCTCAAAAATATATTTGAATGTAGTCCATAATTCTGTTGTAACTCCTGAAATGGAAGAGAAAAAACACAGAAAAAAACCTTTTCTATAAAGATGTCCCACCTTTTTAATTCCATAATTGTTCCAGTGTACAACACCTCTATCCAACACAGAGGGTTTAAGTGAAGGATTATTTACAATGGGGAGAAAGAGTGATACATTATCCATTTTTAAAGTATTTTTTAATTGTTTCCAAATTCGTATACCACTATATATTATAGGATTTTCACAATAGTTTTTTTTATTCAGTTTTGTGGGAGCTAACAGAATCAAGCCAATTTCAAAAGGTAACCAATCTTCCTTTTCCATCGTTAACCAATGTGGTTGCTGATCCATATCTTCCAACCAGAAGTTCACATTTTTAATATTAACTGCCCAAAAGTTAAATAAAATAATAGGTAAATCTAATCCTCCATTTGTCTTGGATTTACATAAATGTTTTTTACTTATTCTATGGTTTTTATAATCCCAAATAAAACTTGTGACAATAGAATCAATTTGATAAAAAAACATTTGGGGGAGATATATCGGAATTAATTGAAAAAGGTACTGTAATTGCGGAAGAAAAATCATTTTTATGGCTTGAATTCTACCGAGCATTGAGATGGGAAGTGTTTTCCAATACTAATATTCTTATGCAGTTTATTAAGTAAAGGCGGAAAATTTAATTTAAGTAAAGAAGTATATTTCTTAGCCACATAAATTCCCAGATATTTAAATTTTTCGTTGATTATTTTAAAAGCAGATCGTTGCATAGGTTCAGTTCCGTTACTGGCATCATTTCACTTTTGTTCCAATTAATTCTATATCCCGAAAATGAGCCAAATTGAGTTATAAGATTTAGCAAGATTGGAATGCTGGTATCTGGATTTGTAATGTATAGTAATACATCATCTGCATATAAAGAAATGTTATTGACTGCATCTTTAGTATTATACCCATATATTTCTGGGTGGACTCTAACACTTTCTGCCAGTGGTTCAATAGCAAGGGCGAATAATAACGGAGATAACGGACATCCTTGTCTACAACTTTTAGATAAATTAAATTTAGGTGATAACATTTGGTTTGGCAATATTCTAGCTGTTGGGTTAGTATATAAAAGCTTAACCCATGTGCAGAACTTCTCATGGTGCAGGAGTAGGCCATTCGGCCCTTCGAGCCTGCACCACCATTCAATATGATCATGGCTGATCATCCAACTCAGTATTCCGTACCTGCCTTCTCTCCATATCCCCTGATCCCCTTAGCCACAAGGGCCACATCTAACTCTCTCTTAAATATAGCCAATGAACTGACCTCAACTACCTTATGTGGCAGAGAATTCCAGAGATTCACCACTCGCTGTGTGAAAAATGTTTTTCTCATCTCGGTCCTAAAAGACTTCCCCCTTATCCTTAAACTGTGACCCCTTGTTCTGAACTTCCCCAACATCAGGCACAATCTTCCTGCATCAAGCCTGTACCACCCCTTAAGAATTGTTATAAGTTTCTATAAGATCCCCCCTCATCTCCTAAATTCTAGCGAGTAAAATCTGAGTCTATCCAGTCTTTCTTCATATGAAAGTCCTGACATCCCAGGAATCAGTCTGGTGAACCTTCTCTGTACTCCCTCTATGGCAAGAATGTCTTTCCTCAGATTAGGAGAACAAAACTGTACGGAATACTCCAGGTGTGGTCTCACCAACACCCTGTACAACTGCAGTAAAACCTCCCTACTCCTACACTCAAATCCTATTGCTATGAATCTAATGCATCTAAGCATATAACGAGATGACTGCTAAATCTATATTAACCATATAACCATATAACCATATAACAATTACAGCACGGAAATAGGCCTTCTCGGCCCTTCCAGTCCGTCCCGACCATTTATTTTCCCCTAGTCCCATCTACCTGCACTCAGACCATACCCCTCCATTCCCTTCCCGTCCATATACCTATCCACTTTACTTTTAAATGTTAAAATCGATCCTGCCTCCACCACTTCTGCTGGAAGCTCATTCCACACAGCCACCACTCTCTGAGTAAAGAAGTTCCCCCTCATGTTACCCCTAAACATCTGTCCCTTAATTCTCATGTCATGCCCTCTAGTTTGAATCTTCCCTACCCTCAACGGGAAAAGTTTATCCACGTCAACTCTGTCTATCCCTTTCATCATTTTAAAGAGCTCAATCAAGTCCCCCCTTAACCTTCTGCGCTCCAAAGAATAAAGACCTAATTTGTTCAACCTTTCTCTGTAACTTAGTTGCTGGAACCCAGGCAACATTCTAGTAAATCTCCTCTGTACTCTCTCTATTTTGTTGACATTCTTCCTATAATTAGGTGACCAAAATTGTACACCATACTCCAGAATTGATCTTACCAATGCCTTGTACAATTTTAACATTACTTCCCTACTCCTATATTCAATGCTCTGATTTATAAAGGCCAGCACACCAAAAGCTTTCTTTACCACCCTATCTACATGCGATTCCACCTTCAGGGAACTATGCACAGTTATTCCTAGATCCCTCTGTTCCACTGCATTCCTCAATTCCCTACCGTTTACCATGTACGTCCTATTTTGATTTGTCCTGCCAAGATGTAGCACTTCACACTTATCAGCATTAAACTCCATCTGCCATCTTTCAGCCCACTTTTCCAAATGGCCCAAATCTCGCTGTAGAGTTTGAAAATCTACTTAATTATCCACAACACCACATATCTTAGTATCATCTGCATACTTACTTATCCAATTTTCCAACCCATCATCCAGATCATTGATGTACATGACAAACAACAGTGGACCCAACACAGATCCCCGAGGCACCCCACTGGTCACCAGCTTCAAACCTGACAAACAGCCATCCACCATTACTCTCTGACATCTCCCATTCAGCCACTGTTGAATCCATCTTGCTGGTCCGCCATAAACACCCAAAGATTGAACCTTCTTAACCAACCTTCCATGGGGAACCTTGTCAAAGGCCTTACTGAAATCCATATAGACAACATCCACTGCTTTACCCTCATCAATTTCCCTAGTAACCTCTTCAAAAGATTCAAGAAGGTTTGTCAAACATGACCTTCCAGGCACAAATCCATGTTGACTGTTCCTGATCAGACCCTGTTTATCCAGATGCTTATATATATTATCTCTAAGTATCCTTTCCATTAATTTGCCCACCACTGATGTCAAACTGACAGGTCTATAATTGCTAGGTTTATTCTTTGAACCCTTTTTAAACAATGGAACAACATGCGCAGTACACCAATCCTCCGGCACTATTCCCATTTCTAATGACATTTGAAATATTTCTGTCATAGCTCCTGCTATTTCTACACTAACTTCGCTCAATGTCCTAGGAAATATCCTGTCAGGACCTGGAGACTTATCCACTTTTATATTTTTCAAAAGTGTCAGTACTTCCTCCTCTTTGAAACTCATTGTTTCCATAGCTACTCTACTTTTTTCCCTTACCTCACAGAGTTCAATATCCTTCTCCTTGGTGAATACCAAATAAAATAAATTGTTCAATATCTCCCCCATCTCTTTTGACTCTGCAGATAGCTGTCCATTCTGGCTCTCTAATGATCCAATTTTATCCCTCGTTGTCCTTTTGCTATTAATATAGCTGTCGAAACCCTTTGGATTTATTTTCACCTTTCTTGCCAAAGCAACCTCATATCTTCTTTTAGTCTTTCTAATTTCTTTCTTAAGATTCTTTTTACATTCTCTATACTCCTCTAGCACCTCATTTACTCCATGCCTCCTATAATTATTGTAGATATCTCTCTTTTTTCGAAACAAGTGTCCAATTTCCTTTGAAAACCATGGCTCTTTCCAATCTTTACTATTTCCTTTCAACCGAACAGGGACACAAAGATTCTGTACTCTTACAATTTCCCCTTTAAATGTCCTCCATTTCTCTTCTACATCCTTCCCATAAAACAAAATGTCCCAATTCACTCCTTTTAAATCATTACGCATTCCCTCAAAGTTAGCCTTTCTCCAATCAAAAATCTCAACCCTAGGTCCAGTTCTGACTCTCTCCATAATTATATTGAAACTAATGGGATTGTGATCACTGGTCCCGAAGTGCTCACCAACGCATACCTCCGTCACCTGACCTGCCTCATTTCCTAACAGGAGATCCAGCACTGCCCCTTCTCTGGTCGATACCTCTATGTATTGCTGCAAAAAACTATCCTGCACACATTTTACAAACTCCAAACCATCCAGCCCATTTACAGAATGTGTTTCCCAGTCTATTTTTGGAAAATTGAAATCTCCCACAATCACTACCTTGTGCTTACTACTAATATCTGCTATCTCCTTACATATATTCTCTTCCAATTCTCGCTCCCCATTTGGCGGTCTATAATACACCCCTAAAAGTGTTGCTACACCGTTCCCACTTCTCAGTTCCACCCAAATAGCCTCCCTAGAAGAGCCCTCTAATCTATCCTGCCAAAGCACTGCTGTAATATCTTCTCTGACAAGCAATGCAACCCCTCCACCTCTGGTCCCTCCAATTCTATCACACCTGAAGCAACGAAATCCTGGAATATTTAGTTTCCAATCACAGCCCTCCTGCAACCATGTTTCACTGATTGCCACAACATCATATTTCCAGGTGTCAATCCAGGCTCTAAGTTCATCCACCTTTCTTACAATGCTCCTAGCATTAAAATATACACATTATAGAAACCCACCATCCCTTATTCTCTGTTTATTATCTTTTTCCTCTTTCTCGCCTACATTTTGGGTCCGAGTGCTTCCCTTCTTTGCCTCTTGCCCCACCCTGTCCCCTAGCCCCCTCTACCTGAGTCCCTCCCCCCAGCATTTCTAGTTTAAAGTGTCCCCAGTAGCCTTTGCAAATCTCCCTGCCAGGATATTGGTCCCCCTCCGGTTCAAGTGCAACCTGTCCTTTTTGTACAGATCATGCCTTCCCCAAAAGAGTTCCCAGTGATCAAGAAACTTGAATCCCTGCCCACTTCACCAGTCCCTCAGCCATGCATTTATCCTCCACATCATTCCATTCCTACTCTCACTGTCACGTGGCACAGGCAGTAATCCTGAAATTGTTACCCTTTTGGTCCTTCTCCTTAACTTTCCCCCCCAACTCCCTAAATTCTCCTTTCAGGACCACTTCTCATTTTCTGCATATGTCATTGGTACCTATGTGTACCACAACATCAGGCTCCTCTCCCTCCCTTTTCAGAATATTTTGGACACGTTCCAACACATCCGAGACACTGGCACCAGGGAGGCAAACTACCATCCGGGTCTCCCGACTGCATCCACAGAATTGCCCATCCGACCCCCTAACTATAGAGTCCCCTATTACAATTGCCCTCCTCAGGGCCGGTCTCTGTGCAGGATCGATTTTAACATTTAAAAGTAAGGTGGATAGGTATATGGACGGGAAGGGAATGGAGGGGTATGGTCTGAGTGGAGATAGATGGGACTAGGGGAATGGAGGGGTATGGTCTGAGTGCAGGTAGATGGGACTAGGGGAAAATAAATGGTCGGCACGGACTGGAAGGGCCGAGAGGGCCTGTTTCCGTGCTGTAATTGTTATATGGTTATATGGTTATGACAGTCCCGCCATCCCGGGAATTAACGTAGTAAACCTATGCTGCACTCCCTCAATAACAAGAATGTCCTTCCTCAAATAAGAGGACCAAAACTTCACACAATACTCCAGGTGTGGTCTCATTAGGACTCTGTACAACTGCAGAAGGACCTCTTTGCTCCTATATTTGATTCCTCTTGTTATGAAGGCCAACATGCCATTCACTTTCTTCACTGCCTGCTGTACTTGCATGCTTACTTTCATAGACTGATGTACAATGACCCCCAGATCCCGCTGTACTTCCCCTTCTCCCAACTTGACGGCATTTAGATAGTCATCTGCCTTCCTGTTTTTGCTACCAAAGTGGATAACCCCACATTAATTCCCCTGTTATAAAAACTCCTGTGGATCCTACCATTCACCATGAAGATCCTGCCTTGGTTTGACTTCCCCAAATGTAACACATCACACTTATCTACATTGAACTCCATAATCCATTCCTCAGCCCATTTGCACAGCTAATCAAGAATCTACTGTAATGTTTGATAACCATATTCACTGTCTGTGATACCACTTGGTATTGTGTCATTTGCAACTTCTGGTCTGTCTATCCTATCTATGCCTCTTATAATTTTATATTTAGATACTTAGATGACAATTTTCTTTTTTTCCTACTATAGATCACGGCACGGTGGCACAGCAGTAGAGTTGCTGCCTTGCGGTGCTTACAGTGTCAGAGACCCGAGTTCGATCCCGATTACAGGTGCTGTCAGTGTGGAGTTTGTACGTTCACCCCCTGTGACCGCGTGGGTTTTCTCTGCGATTTTCCATTTCATCTAACACTCCAGACGTACAGGTTTGTAGGTTAATTGGCTTGGCATAAATGTAAATAGTCCCTAGTATGTGTAGGATAGTGTTAATGTGCGGGGATTGATGGTCAGTGCGGGCTCGATTGGCCGATGGGCCTGTTTCTGCGCTGTATCTCTGAACTAAACTAGACTAAGATGGAGGATATTTTGCCCACTGTGTCTGTGTTTTAATGTAACCCCAGTGCTTTGCATTCCCTACACATTTCCACCGGCAACCCATTCTCTTTACCTACAACTACCTACACTAGGGCTTATTTACACCTGCCCATTAACCTATCAACCTACTGGCTGCGATGTGGAGGAAACTGGAGAGCCAAGATGAAATCAATGCACTATGACTATAAATGAACCCCATCTGCTTCCATACCTTCATTAACATAAGTTATACATGGATCCCTAGAAGGAACTTTAGCCCTGCAGTTAACGGGCTATAAACTAGTCTTAATGGTGTGCTGAGATGCTGCATTTGCAGTTTGCTTCCTCCTTTATGCCTCGGTCTTCCTATGACGAAGTAGGACAAATTGTGCTTGTGACCTCAAGAAAATATAGGTGGATGATTTGAGACAATTCAGTTCATTTCATGTAATATCTAAAACATGACAGAGAGCACTCAATGGAACAAGAATCTGGGACCAGGCTACATCCTGACATTAGAGAAGAAGATAGACACAAAATGCTGGAGTAACTCAGGGGGACAGGCAGCATCACCATCTATCCATCAACATGGAAAATTGTCCAAGTATATCCAGGCCACAAAAAGCAGGACAAATATATTCTAGCTAATTACTGCCCAAACAGTTCTACTCTCAATAATCAGCAAACTGATGGCAAGCATCAGTAACAATGCTGAATGGTGTTCACTGATGATAACCTGCTCACTAATGACCAGGTTTGATTTGGCCAGAACTATTCTGCTCCAGGCATGATCAAAATCTGCAACCATGGAACTGAATTTGAGAGATGAGTTGAGAAAACCTAACTTTGATATCAAGGAGGGTAGCATTTGATTGGATGTGACATCTAGGACACGTGGTAAAACTAATTCAATGGGCACCATGGTGGAAACACTTGATTCCATTTGCTATAGGTTTATTGGTATCATTGCTTTAATTCTTCATCCCACTCTCACTGTTACCTTTGAATCTGTGGCTCCTGCATTATTACAACAATCCCAACAAAAGCATGATAGAAGCTGGAGGCAGAAGATTAAACAACAGGACTCCAAGCACAGTAATCTCTGGAATCTCCAGTGCCACATGCTCGGGAGAGTAGAAATAGAAAGATAGGACAGGTGAAAACATGGCTCAGGAGTTGGTGCAGGGAGTAGGGATTCAGATTTTTAGACCATTGGGATCTATTCAAGGTGAAAGGTGACATGTACAAAAGGGACAAGTGCATCTGGACTGGAGGGGGACCAGTATCCTTGCCAGGAGGTTCACTAGTGCTACTCAGAAGGGTTCAAACAAGAGAGGACAGATGGGTCAGAACCAGAGTAGTTGGTCAGAAATTGTAAGGAGCGATAGGAAGACCTCTGTCAGGACCAGTAATTCTGAAAGGAAGGGCAAGAAGGGAGAGGTGAAGGAATATCATGATGCTGATGAACTGAAGTGTTTTTATTTCAATGCAAGGAGTATTGTGGAGAAAGCAGATGAACACGGAGCATGGATTGAGGCTTGTGACTATGATGTTAGACTGATGTTATACTATATGAGCATAAAAACTGACTGCAAACGTTTTTATAGATATGTGAAGAGAAAAAGATTAGTTAAAACAAATGTGGGTCCCTTACAGTCAGAAACAGGTAAATTGATCATGGGGAACAAGGACATGGCAGACCAATTGGATAACTACTTTGGTTCTGTCTTCACTAACGAAGACATAATTAATCTGCTGGAAATAGCAGGGGACCGTGGGTCAAATGAGATGGAGGAACTGAGTGAAATCCAGGTTAGCCAGGAAGTGGTGTTAGGTAAATTGAATGGATTAAAGGCCGATAAATCCCCAGGACCAGATAGGCTGCATCTCAGAGTACTTAAGGAAGTAGCTCCAGAAATAGTGGATGCATTAGTGATAATTTTACAAAACTCTTTAGATTCTGGAGTAGTTCCTGAGGATTGGAGGGTAGCTAATGTAACCCCACTTTTTTAAAAGTATGGGAGAGAGAAAACGGGGAATTACAGACCAGTTAGTGTAACATCGCTAGTGGGGAAACTGCTAGAGTCAGTTATTAAAGATGGGATAGCAGCACATTTGGAAAGAGGTGAAATCATTGGACAAAGTCAGCATGGATTTATGAAAGGGAAATCATGTCTGTAGAATTTTTCGAGGATATAACTAGTAGAGTGGATAAGGGAGAACTAGTGGATGTGTTATATCTGGACTTTCAGAAGGCTTTCGACAAGGTCCCACATAGGAGATTAATATGCAAACTTAAAGCACACAGTATTGGGGGTTCAGTATTGATGTGGATAGAGAACTGGCTGGCAGAATGGAAGCAAAGAGTAGGAGTAAATGTGTCCTTTTCAGAATGGCAGGCAGTGACTAGTGGGGTACTGCAAGGCTCAGTGCTGGGACCCCAGCTATTTACAATATATATTAATGATCTGGATGAGGGAATTGAATGCAACATCTCCAAGTTTGCGGATGACACAAAGCTGGGGGGCAGTGTTAGGTGTGAGGAGGATGCTAGGAGGCTGCAAGGTGACTTGGATAGGTTGGGTGAGTGGGCAAATGTATGGCAGATGCAGTATAATGTGGATAAATGTGAGGTTATCCACTTTGGTGGCAAAAACAGGAAAATAGACTATTATCTGAATGGTGGCCGATTAGGAAAAGGGGAGATGGAACGAGACCTGGGTGTCATGGTACACCAGTCATTGAAAGTAGGCATGCAGGTGCAGCAGGCAGTGAAGAAAGCGAATGGTATGTTAGCATTCATAGCAAAATTCATAGCAAAAGGATTTGAGTACAAGTGCAGGGTGGTTCCACTGCAGTTGTACAGGGTCTTGGTGAGACCACACCTGGTGTATTGCGTAGAGGTTTGGTCTCCTAATCTGAGGAAAGACATTCTTGCCAAAGAGGGTGTACAGAGAAAGTTCACCAGACTGATTCCTGGGATGGCAGGACTTTCATATGAAGAAAGACTGGATAGACTCGGCATGTACTCACTAGAATTTAGAAGATTGAGAGGGGATCTTATAGAAACTTACAAAATTCTTAAGGTGTTGGACAGGCTAGATGCAGGAAGATTGTTCCTGATGTTCGGGAAGTCTAGAACAAGGGGTCACAGTTTAAGGATAAGGGGGAAGTCTTTTAGGACCGAGATGAGACAAACATTTTTCACACAATGAGAGTGGTGAATCTGTGGAATTCTCTGCCACAGAAGGTAGTTGAGGCCAGTTCATTGGCTATATTTAAGAAGGAGTTCGATGTGGCCCTTGCGGCTAAAGGGATCAGGGGGTATGGAGAGAAGGCAGGTATAGGATACTGAATTGAATGATCAGCAATTATATTGAATGGCGGTGCAGGCTTGAAGGGCTGAATGGCCTACCCCTGCACCTATTTTCTATGTTTCTATGTTTCTATGTTATGGCCATTGTGGAAGCACGGTTGTTGGAGGGACATGACTGGATCTTCTGAATCTGCTCTTTGTGTTATTTTATAACAATGATAAGTTACCGTGTGAAGAAATTCAATGCGTCAATTGCTTCAGGCAAATAAAGTTGAATATTTTAACTTCTTGTCATTTTCCAGGTATCAGTTCAGGTGCAAATCTGTTTTCACTGGAAATTTGCAAAATTATAGTCACCCTGCCCTATAGACACTAATCAGGTTAAACTGGCAGAAGACACACCCATGCAGATGCTGGAATCTGGAACAACAAACAATCTGCTGTAGAGAATCAGCGCAATGACCCTCAGGACAATGGCAGGGATTCGACCTGAAACATTGACCATTCAAGTCATCCCCCTCTGCCCAATGAGTCAATAGACAATAGGTGCAGGAGTAGGCAATTCGGCCCTTCGAGCCAGCACTGCCGTTCAATGTGACAATGGCTGGTCATCCCCAATTGGTACCCCGTTCCTGCCTTCTCCCCATATCTCCCGACTCTGCTATTTTTAAGAGCCCTATCTAGCTCTCTCTTGAAAGCATCCAGAGAACCTGCCTCCACCGCCCTCTGAGAAAGAGAATTCCACAGACTCACCACTCTCTGCGACAAAAAGTGTTTCCTCGTCTCAGTTCTAAATGGCTTACTCCTTATTCTCAAACTGTGGACCCCTGGTTCTGGACTCCCCCAACATCGGGAACATGTTTCCTGCGTCTAGCATGTCCCAACCCTTAACAATCTTATATGTTTCAATGAGATCCTCTCATCCTTCTAAACTCCAGAGTGTACAAGCCCAGCTGCTCCATTCTCTTCGCATATGACAGTCCCGCCATCCCGGGAATTAACCTAGTAAACCTATGCGGCACTCCCTCAATTACAAGAATGTCCTTCCTCAAATTAGGGGACCAAAACTTCACACAATACTCCAGGTGTGATCTCATTAGGGCTCTGTACAACTGCAGAAGTACCTCTTTGCTCCTATATTTGATTCCTCTTGTTATAAATGCCAACATGCCATTCACTTTCCTCACTGCCTGCTGTACTTGCATGCTTACTTTCATAGACTGATGTACAATGACCCCCAGATCCCGTTGTACTTCCCCTTCTCCCAACTTGACGGCATTTAGATAGTCATCTGCCTTCCTGTTTTTGCTACCAAAGTGGATAACTGCACATTAATTCCCCTGTTATAAAAACTCCTGTGGATCCTACCATTCACCATGAAGATCCTGCCTTGGTTTGACTTCCCCAAATGTAACACATCACACTTATCTACATTGAACTCCATAATCCATTCCTCAGCCCATTTGCACAGCTAATCAAGAACCTACTGTAATTTTTGATAACCATATTCACTGTCTGTGATACCACTTGGTATTGTGTCATTTGCAACTTCTGGTCTGTCTATCCTATCTATGCCTCTTATAATTTTATATTTAGATACTTAGATGACAATTTTCTTTTTTTCCTAATATAGATCATGGCACGGTGGCACAGGAGTAGAGTTGCTGCCTTGCGGTGCTTACAGTGTCAGAGGCCCGAGTTCGATCCCGATGACAGGTGCTGTCAGTTTGGAGTTTGTACGTTCACCCCCTGTGACCGCGTGGATTTTCTCTGCGATTTTCCGTTTCATCTAACACTCCAGACGTACTCCCCCCTTAAAGTTCCTTCTAGGGATCCATGTAGAACTTATGTTAATGAAGCTATGGAAGCAGATGGGGTTCATTTATAGTCCTAGTCCATTGATTTCATCTTGGCTCTCCAGTTTCCTCCACATCGCAGCCAGTAGGTATGTAGGTTAATTGGCTTGGTATAAATTAAAATTGTCCCTCGTATGTGTAGGATAGTGTTAATGTTCGGGGATTGATGGTCAGCGCGGGCTCGATTGGCCGATGGGCCTGTTTCTGCGCTGTATCTCTTAACTAAACTAGACTAAGATGGAGGATATTTTGCCCACTGTGTCTGTGTTTTAATGTAACCCCAGTGCTTTACATTCCCTACACATTTCCACCGGCAACCCATTCTCTTTACCTACAACTACCTACACTAGGGCTTATTTACACCTGCCCATTAACCTATCAACCTACTGGCTGCGATGTGGAGGAAACTGGAGAGCCAAGATGAAATCAATGCACTAGGACTATAAATGAACCCCATCTGCTTCCATAGCTTCATTAACATAAGTTCTACATGGATCCCTAGAAGAAACTTTAAGGGGGGGCGGGGTTAAAATGCGGTTTTCCCCTTGCAATCCAGAGGTTTCTGTTGTCAGAGTGCGATCTATTTCTGGAGATGCGTTCCGACTGCTGGTAAGTCCGTTTTTTAAAATAAATAGCCCGACTATTTCATCGCTGCAGAAAATAATAATTAGCTCCTAATGCCGTGAACGCCGACAACGGGGACGGATTTTACGTAGGGGACAGGTAAGTGAAAGCTGTTTATGTTTACATATTAACTTGCTTTTTTAGGGGACTTTAATCAATATTTCATGTTTCGAAACGGTGATTTAGTCCGCATATGAACTGGCAGAATTTTTCCTGACGATATGGGGTTTAAATTCACCGCAACCGCAACGTTCTAATCCATCGCGTTCCAGAAAATCCCACTCGCAAGCTGTTTAAAATGCCCATTAATTTACAGGCATTAAACACTGAATTCCTTCAATTTGGCCTATAAATTAATGTTATATTGTGAATTATTGTGTGACTGTTAATTGGACACTTAGGCTTTAAATTTGTTTTAAATTTTTTCTTAAGAAATTGATAAATGTTAGATCTAGTAATTGAATTTTGTAATTGGCTACAATTGTGTAACTAACTAATTATATGCTTTAATTTCAGGTCATCAAAGTATGATTGTTTCATATTTGTTTCAGAATACTTCAATCTATAATAACTGGAAATTTCTTTCAGTTCTCTTAAATTTTAAGGAAGCTATGGGCTTTTGACTGTCCTCGATCACAACTTTTGTGTCAATAGAAAAACAATAGGAAGCAAGTTGCTAATTTCTGAGTATGAAAATTGCCCGAATGTTTTTAATACTGAAGATATGAAAGTGAATTAGGTGTCAAATTAAACTTATTTTTATGCTTTATCTGATGGGATAAATTGCAGACTTGATTTTTAAAATCTCAAAATTTTGTAACATTGCTAATATACATTCTGGATCATTGGGACTTCTTTTGGGGTAGGTGGGACCTGTACAGAAAGGATGGGTTGCACTTGAACCCGAGGGGGACCAATATCCTGGCGGGGAAATTTGCAAAGGCCACTGGGGAGACTTTAAACTAGAATGGTTGGGGCGAGGGATGCAAATAGCAAAAGCTAGTAGACAGAATGGGAGGCAGGAATCAGAAAAGGGAAGCACTCGGACACAAGAGGAGAAACAAAAAAAAGGAAATAAACAGAGAACAAGAGATGGGGGGTTTCTTAAATGTGCATATTTTAATGCTAGGAGCATTGTCAGAAAGGTGGATGAGCTTAGAGTCTGGATAGACACCTGGAAGTATGATGTTGTGGCGATCAGTGAAACATGGTTGCAGGGGGGCTGTGATTGGAAACTAAATATTCCAGGATTTCGTTGCTTCAGGTGTGATAGAATTGGAGGGGCAAGAGGTGGAGGTGTTACATTGCTAGTTAGGGAAGATATTACAGCATTGCTTTGGCAGGATAGATTGGAGGGCTCATCTAGGGAGGCTATTTGGGTGGAACTTAGAAGTGGGAAAGGTGCAGCAACACTTATAGGGGTATATTATAGACCGCCAAATGGGGAACGAGAATTGGAAGAGCAAATATGTAAAGAGATAGCAGATATTAGTAGTAAGCACAAGGTAGTGATTGTGGGAGATATCAACTTTCCACACATAGACTGGGCAACACATTCTGTAAATGGGCTGGATGGTTTGGAGTTTGTAAAATGTGTGCAGGATAGTTTTTTGCAGCAATACATAGAGGTGCATACTAGAGGAGGGGCAGTGCTGGACCTCCTGTTAGGAAATGAGACGGGACAGGTGGCGGAGGTATGCATATGGGAGCACTTCGGGTCCAGTGATCACAATACCATTAGTTTCAATATAATTATGGAGAAGGACAGAACTGGGCCCAGGGTTGAGATTTTTGATTGGAGAAAGGCTAACTTTAACGAGATGCGAGATGATTTAAAAGGAGTGAACTGGGACATTTTGTTTTATGGGAAAGATGTAGAGGAGAAATGGAGGACATTTAAAGGGGACATTTTAAGAGTACAAAATCTTTATGTTCCTGTTCGGTTGAAAGGAACCAGTAAAAATTGGAAAGAGCCCTGGTTTTCAAGGGAAATTGGACATCTTGTTCGGAAAAAGAGGGAGATCTACAATAATTATAAGCAGCATGAAGTAAATGAGGTGCTTGAGGAGTATAAGGAATGTAAAAAGAATCTTAAGAAAGAAATTAGAAAAGCTAAAAGAAGATGTGAGGTTGCTTTGGCAAGTAAGGTGAAAGTAAATCCAAAGGGTTTCTACAGCTATATTAATAGCAAAAGGATAACAAGGGATAAAATTGGTCCAATGGAGAGACCGAGTGGACAGCTATCTGCAGAGCCAAAAGAGGTGGGGAGATATTGAACAATTTCTTTTCTTTGGTATTCACCAAGGAGAAGGATATTGAATTATGTGAGGTAAGGGAAACTAGCAGAGTAGCTATGGATACTATGAGTTTCAAAGTAAAAGAAGTACTGGCACTTTTGAAAAATATAAAAGTGGATAAGTCTCCAGGTCCTGACAGGATATTCCCTAGGACATTGAGGGAAGTTAGTGTAGAAATAGCCGGGGCTATGACAGAAATATGTCAAATGTCATTGGAAACGGGAATAGTCCCCGAGGATTGGCGTACTGCGCATGTTGTTCCATTGTTTAAAAAGGGTTCTAAAAGTAAACCTAGCAATTATAGACCGGTTAGTTTGACTTCAGTGGTGGGAAAATTAATGGAAAAGATACTTAGAGATAATATATATAAGTATCTGGATAAAGAGGGTCTAATTAGGAACAGTCAACATGGATTTATGCCTGGAAGGTCATGTTTGACTAATCTTCTTGAATTTTTTGAAGAGGTTACTAGGGAAATTGACGAGGGTAAAGCAGTGGATGTTGTCTATATGGACTTCAGTAAGGCCTTTGACAAGGTTCCACATGGAAGGTTGGTTAAGAAGGTTCAACTGTTGGGTATAAATGCAGGAATAGCAAGATGGATTCAACAGTGGCTGAATGGGAGAAGCCAGAGAGTAATGGTGGATGGCTGTTTGTCGGGTTGGAGGCAGGTGACTAGTGGGGTGCCTCAGGGATCTGTGTTGGGTCCTATGTTGTTTGTCATGTACATCAATGATCTGGATGAAGGGGTGGTAAATTGGATTAGTAAGTATGCAGATGATACCAAGATAGGGGGTGTTGTGGATAATGAAGAGGATTTCCAAAGTCTACAGAGTGATTTAGGCCAGTTGGAAAAATGGGCTGAAAGATGGCAGATGGAGTTTAATGCTGATAAATGTGAGGTGCTACACCTTGGCAGGACAAATCAAAATAGGACGTACATGGTAAATGGTAGGGAATTGAAGAATACAGTTGAACAGAGGGATCTGGGAATAACCGTGCATAGTTCCTTGAAGGTGGAATCTCATATAGATAGGGTGGTAAAGAAAGCTTTTGGTATGCTAGCCTTTATAAATCAGAGCATTGAGTATAGAAGCTGGGATGTAATGTTAAAATTGTAGAAGGCGTTGGTGAGACCAAATCTGGAGTATGGTGTGCAGTTTTGGTCGCCCAATTATAGGAAGGATGTCAACAAAATAGAGAGGGTACAGAGGAGATTTACTAGAATGTTGCCTGGGTTTCAACAGCTAAGTTACAGAGATAGGTTAAATAAGTTAGGTCTTTATTCTCTGGAGCGCAGAAGGTTAAGGGGGGACTTGATAGAGGTCTTTAAAATGATGAGAGGGATAGACAGAGTTAATGTGGACAAGCTTTTCCCTTTGAGAATAGGGAGGATTCAAACACGAGGACATGACTTTAGAATTAAGGGACAGAGGTTTAGGGGTAACATGAGGGGGAACTTCTTTACTCAGAGAGTGGTAGAGGTGTGGAATGAGCTTCCAGTGGAAGTGGTGGCGGCAGGTTCGTTGGTATCATTTAAAAATAAATTGGATAGGCATATGGATGAGAAGGGTATGGAGGGTTATGGTATGAGTGCAGGCAGGTGGGACTAAGGGGAAAAAAAAAAAAAAAAGTTGTTCGGCACGGACTTGAAAGGCCGAGATGGCCTGTTTCCGTGCTGTAATTGTTATATGGTTATATGGTTATTCTAGCTAATTAATGCTCAAACAGTTCTACTCTCAATAATCAGCAAACTGATGGCAAGCATCAGTTACAATGCTGAATGGTGTTCACTGATGATAACCTGCTCACTAATGACCAGGTTTGATTTGGCCAGAACTATTCTGCTCCAGTCATGATCAAAATCTTCATTCATGGAACTGAATTTGAGAGATGAGTTGAGAACAACTACCTTTGATATCAAGGTGGGTAGCATTTAATTGGATGTGACATCTAGGACACGTGGTAAAACTAATTCAATGGCCACCATTCCAAGGTGGAAACACTTGATTCCATTTGCTATAGGTTTATTGGTATCATTGCTTTAATTCTTCATCCCACTCTCACTGTTACCTTTGAATCTGTGGCTCCTGCATTATTACAACAAGCCCAACAAAAGCATGATAGAAGCTGGAGGCAGAAGATTAAACAACAGGTCTCCAAGCACAGTAATCTCTGGAATCTCCAGTGCCACATGCTCGGGAGAGTAGAAATAGAAAGATAGGACAGGTGGAAACATGGTCAGGAGTTGGTGCAGGGAGTAGGAATTCAGATTTTTAGACCATTGGGATCTATTCAAGGTGAAAGGTGACATGTACAAAAGGGACAAGTGCATCTGGACTGGAGTGGGACCAGTATCCTTGCCAGGAGGTTCGCTAGTGCTACTCAGAAGGGTTTAAACTAGAGAGGACAGATGGGTCAGAACCAGAGTAGTTGGTCAGAAATTGTAAGGAGCGATGGGAAGACCTCTGTCAGGACCAGTAATTCTCAAAGGAAGGGCAAGAAGGGAGAGGTGAAGGAATATCATGATGCTGATGAACTGAAGTGTTTTTATTTCAATGCAAGGAGTATTGTGGAGAAAGCAGATGAACACGGAGCATGGATTGAGGCTTGTGACCATGATGTTAGACTGATGTTATACTATATGAGCATAAAAACTGACTGCAAACATTTTTATAGATATGTGAAGAGAAAAAGATTAGTTAAAACAAATGTAGGTACCTTGCAGTCAGAAACAGATGAATTGATCATGGGGAACAAGGACATGGCAGACCAATTGGATAACTACTTTGGTTCTGTTTTCACTAACGAAGACATAATTAATCTGCTGGTAACAGCAGGGGACCGGGGTCAAATGAGATGGAGGAACTGAGTGAAATCCAGGTTAGCCAGGAAGTGGTGTTACATAAATTGAATGGATTAAAGGCTGATATATCCCCAGGGCCAGATAGGCTGCATCCCAGAGTACTTAAGGAAGTAGCTCCAGAAATAGTGGATGCATTAGTGATAATTTTTCAAAACTCTTTAGATTCTGGCGTAGTTCCTGAGGATTGGAGGGTAGCTAATGTAACCCCACTTTTTAAAAAGAAATGGAGAGAGAAAATGGGAAATTACAGACCAGCTAGTCTAACATCGGTAGCGGGGAAAATGCTCGAGTCAGTTATTAAAGATGGGACAGCAGCACATTTGGAAAGAGGTGAAATCATTGGACAAAATCAGCATGGATTTATGAAAGGGAAATCATGTCTGTAGAATTTTTCGAGGATATAACTAGTAGAGTGGATCAGGGAGAACTAGTGGATGTGTTATATCTGGACTTTCAGAAGGCTTTCGACAAGGTCCCACATAAGAGATTAGCATACAACCTTAAAGCACACAATATTGGGGTTCAGTATTTATGTGGATAGAAAACTGGCTAGCAGATAGGAAGCAAAGAGTAGAAGTAAACATGTCCTTTTCAGAATGGCAGGCAGTGACTAGTGGGGTACCGCAAGGCTCAGTGCTGGGACCCCAGCTATTTACAATATATATTAATGATCTGGATGAGGGAATGGAATGCAACATCTCCAAGTTTGCGGATGACAAGGAGCTGGGGGGCAGTATTAGGTGTGAGGAGGGTGCTAGGACGCTGCAAGGTGACTTGGATAGGTTGGGTGAATGGAAAAATGCATGGCAGATGCAGTATAATGCGGATAAATGTGAGGTTATCCACTTTGGCGGCAAAAACAGAAGGATAGATTATTATCTGAATGGTGGCCCATTAGGAAAAGGGGAGATACAATGAGACCTGGGTGCCATGGTACACCAGTCATTGAAAGTAGGCATGCAGGTGCAGCAGGCTGTGAAGAAAACGAATGGTATGTTGGCATTCATAGCACAAGAGCAGGGAGGTTCTACGGCAGTTGTACTGGGTCTTGGTGAGGCCACACCTGGAGTATTGCGCACTGTTTTGGTCTCCTAATCTGAGGAAAGACATTCTTGCCATAGAGGGAGTACAGAGAAGGTTCACCAGACTGATTCCTGGGATAGCAGGACTTCCATATGAAGAAAGACTGGATAGACTCAGCTTGTACTCGCTGGAATTTAAGAGATTGAGGGGGGATCTTATAGAGGCTTTCAAAATTCTTAAGGGGTTCGACAGACTAGATGCAGGAAGATTGTTCCCGATGTTGGGGAACTCCAGAACAAGGGGTCACAGTTTAAGGATAAGGGGGAAGTCTTTTAGGACCGAGATGAGAAGATCTTTTTTCACACAGAGAGTGGTGAGTCTGTGGAATTCTCTGCCACAGAAGGTAGTTGAGGCCAGTTTATTGGCTATATTTAAGAGGGATCTAGATGTGGCCCTTGTGGCTAAAGGGATCAGGGGGTATGGAGAGAAGACAGGTACAGGATACTGAGTTGGATGATCAGCCATGATCATATTGAATGGCTGTGCAGGTTCGAAGGGCCGAATGGCCGACTCCTGCACCTATTTTCTATGATTCTATGAAATGTGAGGTTATCCACTTTGGTGGCAAAAACAGGAAAGTAGACTATTATCTGAATGGTGACCGATTAGGAAAAGGAGAGATGCAATGAGACCTGGGTGTCATGGTACACCAGTCATTGAAAGTAGGCATGCAGGGGCAGCTCGCAGTGAAGAAAGCGAATGGTATGTTAGCATTCATAGCAAAAGGATTTGAGTATGAGCGCAGGGTGGTTCTACTGCAGTTGTACAAGGTCTTGGTGAGATCACACCTGGTGTATTGCATACAGTTTTGGTCTTCTAATCTGAGGAAATACATTCTTGCCATAAAGGGAGTACAGAGAAAGTTCACCAGACTGATTCCTGGGATGGCAGGACTTTCATATGAAGAAAGACTGGATAGACACGGCTTGTACTCGCTAGAATTTGGAAGATTGAGAGGGGATCTTATAGAAACTTATAAAAATTCTTAAGGGGTTGGACAGGCTAGATGCAGGAAGATTGTTCCTGATGTTGGGGAAGTTCAGAACAAGGGGTCACACAGTTTAAGGATAAGGGGGAAGTCTTTTAGGACCGAGATGAGAAAAGTATTTTTCACACAGAGAGTGGTGAATCTGTGGAATTCTCTGCCACAGAACGTAGTTGAGGCCAGTTCATTGGCTATATTTAAGAGGGAGTTAGATGTGGCCCTTGTGGCTAAGGGGATCAGGGGGTATGGAGAGAAGGCAGGTACAGGATACTGAGTTGGATGATCAGCAATCAAATTGAATGGCGGTGCAGGCTTGAAGGGTCGAATGGCCTACCCCTGCACCTATTTTCTATGTTTCTATGTTTCTATGTTATGGCCATTGTGGAAGCACGGTTGTTGGAGGGACATGACTGGATCTTCTGAATCTGCTCTTTGTGTTATTTTATAACAATGATAAGTTACAGTGTGAAGAAATTCAATGCGTCAATTGCTTCAGGCAAATAAAGTTGAATATTTTAACTCCTTGCCATTTTCCAGGTATCAGTTCAGGTGCAAATCTGTTTTCACTGGAAATTTGCAAAATTATAGTCACCCTGCCCTATAGACACTAATCAGGTTAAACTGGCAGAAGACACACCCATGCAGATGCTGGAATCTGGAACAACAAACAATCTGCTGTAGAGAATCAGCGCAATGACCCTCAGGACAATGGCAGGGTTTCGACCTGAAACATTGACCATTCCAGTCATCCCCCTCTGCCCAATGAGTCAATAGACAATAGACAATAGGTGCAGGAGTAGGCAATTCGGCCCTTCGAGCCAGCACCGCCGTTCAATGTGATAATGGCTGGTCATCCCCAATTGGTACCCCGTTCCTGCCTTCTCCCCATATCTCCTGACTCTGCTATTTTTAAGAGCCCTATCTAGCTCTCTCTTGAAGGCATCTAGAGAACCTGCCTCCACCGCCCTCTGAGAAAGAGAATTCCACAGACTCACCACTCTCTGCGACAAAAAGTGTTTCCTCGTCTCAGTTCTAAATGGCTTACTCCTTATTCTCAAACTGTGGCCCCTGGTTCTGGACTCCCCCAACATCGGGAACATGTTTCCTGCATCTAGCATGTCCCAACCCTTAACAATCTTATATGTTTCAATGAGATCCTCTCATCCTTCTAAACTCCAGAGTGTACAAGCCCAGCTGCTCCATTCTCTTCGCATATGACAGTCCCGCCATCCCGGGAATTAACCTAGTAAACCTATGCTGCACTCCCTCAATTACAAGAATGTCCTTCCTCAAATTAGGGGACCAAAACTTCACACAATACTGCAGATGTGATCTCATTAGGGCTCTGTACAACTGCAGAAGGAACTCGTTGCTCCTATATTTGATTCCTCTTGTTATAAAGGCCAACATGCCATTCACTTTCTTCACTACCTGCTGTACTTGCATGCTTACTTTCATAGACTGATGTACAATGACCCCCAGATCCCGTTGTACTTCTCCTTCTCCCAGTTATAGTGCTATTAACAGTGCTCGGAGTGCTTTGTCCTCTTATTTAGGGCAGTCCTCAGGACAACATCCTATCGGGGCTCATCCATTAGTATCCCGATTTATGAGAGGAATTTTTAACAAAAACCCTCCTAAACCTAGATATACGGAAATCTGGGATATCAGTATAGTTCTCACACTGCTTCAGCAATGGGCTCCAATTACGTCGTTGTCTATGCAGAAATTAACTCTGAAAGTGGTTATGCTCATGGCGCTGGTTTCAGCACAACGTGTACGAACATTACAATTGTTACGAATAGATTGTATGCATTTGTCTGTAGATGACATAAGTCATCAGCAGTTGTGGTTGTGTTGGCCTATCCGGGACCACCAAAACGCCTGTGGCGAAGTCACGCTCTATTTTGGTTAGACATTTCCTAATCAGACAAAATGGAGGGAAAGCATAAAAGAATGATTGTCCCCAATGTAACGAGTGTAATAAGTGGATAAGTCTCCAGGTCCTGACAGGATATTCCCTAGGACATTGAGGGAAGTTAGCGTAGAAATAGCCGGGGCTATGACAGAAATATTTCAAATGTCATTAGAAACGGGAATAGTCCCCGAGGATTGGCGTACTGCGCATGTTGTTCCATTGTTTAAAAAGGGTTCTAAAAGTAAACCTAGCAATTATAGACCGGTTAGTTTGACTTCAGTGGTGGGCAAACTAATGGAAAAGATACTTAGAGATAATATATATAAGTATCTGGATAAAGAGGGTCTAATTAGGAACAGTCAACATGGATTTATGCCTGGAAGGTCATGTTTGACTAATCTTCGTGAATTTTTTGAAGAGGTTACTAGGGAAATTGACGAGGGTAAAGCAGTGGATGTTGTCTATATGGACTTCAGTAAGGCCTTTGATAAGGTTCCACATGGAAGGTTGGTTAAGAAGGTTCAACTGTTGGGTATAAATGCAGGAATAGCAAGATGGATTCAACAGTGGCTGAATGGGAGAAGCCAGAGGGTAATGGTGGATGGCTGTTTGTCGGGTTGGAGGCAGTTGACTGGTGGGGTGCCTCAGGGATCTGTGTTGGGTCCTTTGTTGTTAGTCATGTACATCAATGATCTGGATGAAGGGGTGGTAAATTGGATTAGTAAGTATGCAGATGATACCAAGATAGGGGGTGTTGTGGATAATGAAGAGGATTTCCAAAGTCTACAGAGTGATTTAGGCCAGTTGGAAAAATGGGCTGAAAGATGGCAGATGGAGTTTAATGCTGATAAATGTGAGGTGCTACACCTTGGCAGGACAAATCAAAATAGGACGTACATGGTAAACGGTAGGGAATTGAAGAATACAGTTGAACAGAGGGATCTGGGAATAACCGTGCATAGTTCCTTGAAGGTGGAATCTCATATAGATAGGGTGGTAAAGAAAGCTTTTGGTATGCTAGCCTTTATAAATCAGAGCATTGAGCATAGAAGCTGGGATGTAATGTTAAAATTGTACAAGGCATTGGTGAGACCAAATCTGGAGTATGGTGAACAATTTTGGTCGCCCAATTATAGGAAGGATGTCAATAAAATAGAGAGGGTACAGAGGAGATTTACTAGAATGTTGCCTGGGTTTCAACAGCTAAGTTACAGAGATAGGTTGAATAAGTTAGGTCTTTATTCGCTGGAGCGCAGAAGGTTAAGGGGGGACTTGATAGAGGTCTTTAAAATGATGAGAGGGATAGACAGAGTTGATGTGGACAAGCTTTTCCCTTTGAGAATAGGGAAGATTCAAACAAGAGGACATGACTTTAGAATTAAGGGACAGAGGTTTAGGGGTAACATGAGGGGGAACTTCTTTACTCAGAGAGTGGTAGCGGTGTGGAATGAGGTTCCAGTGGAAGTGGTGGCGGCAGGATAGTTGGTATCATTTAAAAATAAATTGGATAGGCATATGGATGAGAAGGGTATGGAGGATTATGGTATGAGTGCAGGCAGGTGGGACTAAGGGAAAAAAGTTGTTCGGCACGGACTTGAAGGGCTGAGATGGCCTGTTTCCGTGCTGTAATTGTTATATGGTTATATGGTTATATGGACATTACATTTTATGTCTATGATTTAATCAAACAAAGCAGGCCAGGTATGGCAGCAACCAAGGTGACGTTTAAAGCATATTCTGTTGACCAAATGTTATGTGTAGTTAAACACTTAAGGCAATATCTCGAGTTTACAAGGAGTCTCAGGGGTTCTGAGACAGGACTGCTCATTAGTCACAAAAAGCCATATCAAAGAGTGTCCGTACAAACTATTTCTGGATGGTTGAAACAGGTTCTCAATTGTGCTGGAGTCGACACTCGTGTGTTTAAATCTCACTCCACCAGGGTGGCTTCCACATCCGCGGCGAAGGCTCAGGACGTGCCGCTAGACCAAATCCTCGCGGCCACAGGATGGTCGAGAGAATCAACTTTCTCACAGTTTTATGATAAACCTGTACAGACAGTGCCACGGTTTGGGCATGCTGTTTTGTATTCCGTTTAATTCATTTGCTTTGTTTATATCATTGTTTGTAATTTCCTCCTGGGATAGAGTGGTTATTACTGATTTTTGTTATTATTGTTATTACAAATAGTTATTGAATAATTTGAAGCAATGTTCAATATATTATTTATTTACTACTGTGTCAACCGAAGCAGATTGTCGTATGGAGTGCATCTACGGCATGTAAACACAGAGCTTTGAAATCTTCACGTGACTCTGAAGTAAAATAGTAAGATTAAACGAGAATTTACCAGTTTGAAGTTTGATCCTTATTTTATGAGGAGTTACGTTGAGGGATTACGTGTCCTCCGCTCCCACCCTCATAATCTAAGAGATCATCTGGTAGTTCTAGTCTTTTTAAAGCCTTACTATGTTACTTCGGCGATATATGTTTCTGTGTTTTCACACCACTGCTTTGAAGTATGACGCGCATGCGCCTGGCGGGTCTTCTTCTTCACGTAATCCCTCAACATAACTCCTCTTAAAATAAGGATCAAACTTCGAACTGGTAAATTCTCGTTTAATCTTACTATTGAATATTTCATCCAAGGACTATGAGATCGTCCAAAATGTTGGGCTCCTGCCTGCAATTTCAGAAGCAAAATATTTCAACATGATGCAACTTGGAGAAGATTAACTCCAAAAATATTCAAACATAATTGTTTAAACTTACTCCTCTTAATCAAAAACTATCTTTGGAGTTTTGTATCAGGATGCAAATAAACCGCGAGAATATAAACGATCATTGCTACCACCATTAAAAATCCAAAGCCTTCGATAATCCTGCACGCGATGGGAAACTCTACAAAAGGAAATCGAAACGTGTGCTAAAAAATATGAACTACATGCCAGAACAGAGTTTGCTTTTCAAGATCAACGCATCACAGTTGTTTCAGCCCTTCCCTGATATGGGAAGTATGATGAAATGGGACGGATGTGAGAATTTTAATATAAACACTCTTGTAATTTGACTGCAGGTAAAATAGGTCTATGGAGATTTAGTTCCCACGAACGAGTACAGATGCACGACAGAAAGTATTCTAACGGGATGCATCGCAGCCTGGCATATCAACTGCTCTGCTATTCACCACTTGAACCGGCAGAGGGCAGTGTTCACAGCCCAGTCTAACACAGGCTTGGCACTTCATCTTCATGGTACGTTGCTTTAGTAAGTCAGGAAATATTATCTAGGATCCTGTCACCTTGACCATTCCCTTTTCTCTTTTCTACCTTGAAGATACAGAAGCTTGAAAGCCCACATATCCAGACTTAAATACAGCTGCTTCTCACGTCTATCAGACTCCTGAACGTATTGTTCCTACAGGGCTGCCGCGTACTCTTACTCATAATGTTTTAAAGAAGGAACTGCAGATGCTGGAGAATCGAGGGTTACACAAAAAGCTGGAGAAACTCAGCGGGTGCAGCAGCATCCAAGGGGCGAAGGAGATAGGCGACGTACTCTTACTCATAACTTTACCTCATTCTGTTATTGTCATTGCAGCTGCAATGAACATTGACAGGACTCCATACACCAGGAAAACACAACGATGTTCTGTCAAAGAGATTCCATTAGAGGCCGTGACTGACGCAGGTAGATGCTTGCGCATGCACATATGCCCCACAACCCAAAACATATTTCACTGGTACTTCAGTAATGGATCTTTATGAATTTCTGTGCATTTGTCGGTTTATTGTTGTCATTCCACTGACATATAGTCATAGAATCAGTGAAACAACCCCATCAGCAGACCACAGCCAGGCCTGTCTTTTGGCCCAAATACTCTCATCCCATTTGATGCCTATTAATTTTGAATGCTTCTATGCCTCACCTATTTAAGTGCATCGTATGGGAGAAAGTGAATGGAAACGGATAAAGCATTAGTGCTGCCGTAGTGGGATAGTACGTTGGAGGCACAAGAGACTGTAGATGCTGGAATCAGGAGCAACAAAACAAAATTGCTGGATGAGCTCAGAGAATCAATCGACAGTTGATGTTTTGGGGTGAGGATCAACTGGATTACAAGTTGGCCTTGCTCTGGACAAAACTGTAAATGTAATTCATGTAGATTCAGATTTCCACGATATCGTCCACACCTTCTGTAGGAGGCCAGCACAGAGGACAACTGTAAATGCTTGGAAGTCATCTGGCTTGGACTTTCAGCGGTGGAGTGGATGTCCATCCCTCCCAGATCACCCTACTGCAATATTCAGCCTACTATGCAATATTACAATAATCACCAGCTCTACTATGGAGAAAGACAAGAACAGGGATGTAATGCTGAGGGGCTAGAAGACGCTGGTCAGGCCACATTTGGAGAATTGTGAACAATTTTGGGCACCATATTGGAGGAAGGGTGTACTGGCTCTGGAGAGGGTCCAGAGGAGCTTTACAAGCATAATCCTAGAAATGAGTGGGTTAAACAATGATGAGCGTTTGATGGCACAGGACCAACACTCGCTGGAGTTTAGAAGGACGAGGGGGACCTCATTGAAATGTATCGAGTAGTGAAAGGCTTGGATTGAGTGGGTGTGGAGAGGAATTATTCACTAGAGAGTGTGTCTAGGATTGGTGGTCATCGCCTCAGAATTAAAGGATGTTCCTTTAAGAAGGAGGTGAGGAGGAATTTATTTCGTCAGTGGGGGGGGGGGGGGGGGGGGGGGGGGGTGTGAAGCTGTGGAATTCTTTGCCACAGAAGGCCATGGAAACCAAGTCAATTGATATATTTAAGACAGAGATAGATAAATTAATGATTATTACGATATCAGAAGTTATGGGGGGAAGGCAGGAGAATGGGGTTAGGAGGGAGAGATAGATCAGCCATGATTGAATGGCAGAGTAGACTTGATGGGCCGAATGGCCTAATTCTGCTCCTATGACTTCATGAACAGCTTCATTGGAAACTGTCCACAACATGCTACTGGCCACACATCATCCTGTCTTGGAGAATTATTGCTCAATGTTTCACATTGGTGATCCACAATATCCTGATAAAGACCGTACATCCAAAATGTGTCTCAAATGTAACATTTGTGGCCCATCTCTGATGTCTTCTTGAAATTTGGCACAGATTTAGATGAAGAAAATATCGAGAAGGAATTCATAACTGGTCAGTGTACAAAAGTTGCACACTAATTAATGAAGCTAATTAGAAACGGTAACAGCGCCCTCTTGTGCTCAATAATATTACCCTGTGGAGTTGTGTAAGCGCCGACACTCGAATGGGATCATTGAATACTTCACCGAGGGAATTTCAGTCCGGAAATCCGTGATCTACGGGGAGAGGAGGCTGGTGGATATGAGGTGACTTTTGGAACAGGTTCAGGAGGTGAAACTCAGGCAAGAGTCCGACTGGAGGTGAACGGTGAGTGGGACTGCCGCAGATGTCCCTGGTTACACCGGCTCCTGAACTTGCCTAATTAATGGGTGATGGCAGATTCCGTGCCGTGCCCCAGTTTACTGAATCCCACTGACTGCCAGTGTGCAGAGTGGGGGGGTCACGGCTCTAGTGGGACCAGGGCAGTGCCAGGCTGGGGGACAGACCTGTAAGGCAACTTCCAGTCGTTTTAAGAGGAAAACGTCTTATTTCAGATGCCAATGTCACATTATTACCAAGACTCGAATACTGACATGTTTACTCGTTGTGTAGTCATTTTAAGTTCCAATGAGTCTATATTTATGATCGAGACCCCCATGGTGTCTTGCAAATGAGGGCTACTACTTTTAAGCTAAAATACCCCAAAAAGTATGGCAGTGTTTGTGTATGTATAGTATGTGTGCGTGCGTGTAGCTGCCGAATGTGTATATTAATATGCACACGTGTGTGTATGCATGTGTGGATGTGTGTATAATGAGAACAACATGGTTCCAACATGTCCCAAATGTCACCTGCCCTTTATAACTTCCCCGCCCCCCCCCCCCTTACAGTTATCGGTACATCAGTAATCACACGCACACACACGCGCACACACACACGCACACACACGCACACGCACACTCACACACGCACGGACACATACACACACACGCACACACACACACTCACACACACATTCACGCACGCACACACGCACACAAACTCACATGCACACACACGCACACACACACATATACTCAAGCGCACACACGCACATTCACGCACGCACACACATGCACACGCGCACATGCGCACACACACACGCACGCACATGCATGCACACACACACGCACACACTCACACACGCACCCACATATGCACACACACACGCACACACACACTCACACACACAAACGCACACACACACTCACACACTCACGCACGCACACGCACACACACACGCACACACACACACACACACGCATGCACAGACGTACACACACGCACCCCCCCCCCCGTCATGACTGACCATGGGTGACGCATCCCAGTTTGCAGGTGATGTGTGGACAGATGCAAGCCTGGGCAATGTCATATGGAGGACAGGCTGTTGCCCATGCAGCACGCCCCCCCCCCCCCCCCCCCCCTCCACGTCGCTAATCGATTCAAAGCAACAGCAGGGATGTTACAGTTTGGCAACAGTGCCTCCGCAGGAGCTGCCGCGGCGAGGTTGTTGTCAACATGAACTTTGGTGGCACTTTGCCGCCACTTTTGCGGCAAAAACAAGGTGGCAGATTATTATCTCAATGGGGTTAGGTTAGGTAAGGGGGAGGTGCAGCGAGACCTGGGTGTCCTTGTACAGCGGTCACTGAAAGTTGGCTTACAGGTGCAGCAGGCAGTGAAGAAAGCTGATGGAATGATGGCCTTCATAACAAGAGGATTTCTGTATAGGAGTAAAGAGGTTCTTATGTAGTTTTATAGGGCTCTGGTGAGACCACATCTGGAGTAATGTGTACAGTTTTGGTCTCCTAATTTGAGGTACGACATCCTTGTGATTGAGGCAGTACAGCGTAGGTTCACTAGATTGATGCCTGGGATGGCGGGACTGTCATATGAGGAAAGATTGAAAAGACTAGGCTTGTATTCACTGGAGTTTAAAAGGATGTGGGGGGATCTTATAGAAACATATAAAATTATAAAAGGACTGGACAAGCTAGATGCAGGAAAAATGTTCCCAATGTTGGGCGAGTCCAGAACCAGGGCCCATAAAGGGAAGGTCATTTAAGACTGAGGTGAGAAAACACTTTTTTACCCAGATAGTTGTGAATTTATGGAATTTCCTGCCACAGAGGGCAGTGGAGGCCAAATCACTGGATGGATTTAAGAGAGCGTTAGCTAGAACTCTAGGGTCTAGTGGAGTCAAGGGATATGGGGAGAAGCAGGCACGGGTTATTGATAGGGGATGATCAGCCTTGATCACAAAGAATGGCGGTGCTGGCTCGAAGGGCCGAATGGCCTCCTATGTTTCTATGTTTCTATGAACCGCCTTATGGGCTCTGACTCCGGACTTTCTTGAGGTTTACTCCTGGAGCCTTGTCCATGACTGGATATGGCCACGAGGCAGTGGAGGTTTTAAATCAGGGTTTTCCCACTCCCAGATGGACTGCCTTCCCAGGCTGACGAGCCCCATCTGCCCGAGACTGGTGGGGACGGGAGCGTCTAGCTTCCAGTGCAGGCCTATAGCACCTGCCCACTGCCCAGCATGTTATTCACCACTACACCATAATCTTAAGCCATTCACTCACCTCCAGTTGAAATTCCATTGGAATAGTTTGGAGGACCAAGAAACCAAGATGAATTAATTTGACACACTAAACAGCAAAATTAGACTGTATATAATCATTAATTTTCCCATTCTTTTGGTTTAGATTTCATAGGTGGATATGTCATCAATGGCTCGTTTATAAAAACACATTGCATTTTTATTTGTTTTTTATCAGTACACACGATGTACGAAAGAAAACACCACAATCTCACAATAATAATCATGTTTTGGACCGGTCTCCATTTTGGAGAACATTGTTACTTCAGTACAGTTGGGTATTCAAAGTATTCTTCTCCAGAGTCTGTCTCAATGTTGAACACTTTCAAACGCATGCATGCACAGTAATCTGTAGTTCACTCTCTGGCAAAAACTAGATGGCAACGTGCTGAATGTTCACAATTATCATCAATCATACCGTCATAGTTTGACTGGACCAAGGATGAGCAGCGGGGAACTGGGTGCTCGCGTTTGGGGTTAACAATTACTGCGACCATAGTCGCGGGCTTCTTTAAGAATGCACGTAAACTCTGATAAGATTGAGCATTAATGCACGTGTTCCTTCGCCCTGCGTGTCGTGAAGATGTCTCAGGGCAGAATCTAAACCTAGATAGCAAGCAACTTAAACAGGCAAACTGTACAGGAAGGAACTACAGGTGATGGTTTGAACCGAAGGTAGACACAAAATGCTGGAGTAACTCAGCGGGATGGGCGGCATCTCTGGAGAGAAGGAATGGGTCGAGACCCTTCTTGAGATGTTGCCAGTTTTGAAAGTTCTATTACAAGTTGAGCCCTAGTGGATTCATAAAATGATAGCTACAGAAAATAACATCTCATCGTACCTAAGTCTGCATGGACTTTAATTAATTAAATGTCAACCTCTTCTTAAAGTTAATCAGACTTACAGTGTAAGTTATTACCGTATCACATCTCACATAATAATATGCATCAAAATACTAGTTGTCATGTTTGGGTTAATTTTCATAAATTCTGAGGTTAGATCGTACCTTCCAGTTCCAGTTGCTTCACAAAGTCTTTGGCTGCCGTGTTTGTGTTGCAGGCCTCAGCAGCAACTTTGCTTTGCAGACTTTCTTCCACTTTTATCCACTTAGCTGTACATTCTTGAGACTTCTTAAAGCTTTTCTCACTAAATGCAATGACCTTGCTGTGTGTTTCGACGGCATGTATTGCACAGAGGGACCAAAGAACCTTCCTTGGAATGTTGTGTCACACTCACATCCGCAATGTTCCCAGTGGGCTTCCTGCCTGGCTCGACCTAGCTTGAAACAAAGGTTTTTCCTCATCTCCATTCTAAATGGCCTACCCATTATTCTTAAATTGTGGGCCCTGGTTCTGGAAACATTGGGAACATGTTTCCTGCCTCTAGCGTGTCCAATCCCTTAATAATCTTATATGTTTCAATAAGATCCCCTCTCATCTTGGCGCTGATCACCTGCCTGAGTCCTGGAACCGCGGGCAGGCTCTGCCACTTGCAGCAGCTGGCACCGGGCTCCTCTACACTGCCAGCCTGATGCCCAGAGGCACCTAGTCCAAGTAACCCTGTGTTGGAGTGGGAAGTGTCACAGGACCATGCAAACTCCCGGCAGTGGGGAAAAGAACTCGTGCACGCAATATAGATTTTAAACGATACACTTTAATCAGATTGATGCCACTTTGTCTTCTGTCCAAACAGACGTAACCCGCAGCACACGACAAAGTGATAAACCTTATAGACACAGAGTGCTGGAGTAACTCAGCGGGTCAGGCAGCATCTGTGGAGAACATGGATAGGTGACGTTTCACAGAGTGCTGGAGTAACTCAGTGGGTCAGGCAGCATCTGTGGAGAACATGGATAGGTGACATTTCACAGAGTGCTGGAGTAACTCAGTGGGTCAGGCAGCATCTGTGGAGAACATGGATAGGTGATGTTTCGGGTTGAGACCCATCTTCAGACTGATGACCCAAACATCACCCATTCCTTATCTCCAGAGATGCTGCCTGTCCTGCTGAGTTACTCCAGCATTTTGTGCCTCTCCTCAATTTAAACCAGCATCTGCAGTTCCTGCTTACTCATGTTCCCGCATTCAGCATCTGCTGACTGATCTGCTGGATGTTTCCAGCATTCCGTCATGTCTCAGATATTCAGTAATCACTTTGTTCTGATTGTCATGGTTCCAACATCTTTTGTTTGTTTTGGCTCTCTGACTGCTGGCACAAGAAAAGAGTGTGCTGGCACAAGAAAAGAAGACTTTGGAAGCTGCAACTGCGCTAGCCTGTGGACTTAACATCTTGGAGTTCGCAGTCCCTTGGTTAGGGCCCGACTATGGGAGCTCCAACCACACGAGCTTCAACCGCTCCGACATGGGAGCTTCGATCGCCGGCTGCGGGAGCTTCGATTGCCCTGAATGCGGATGGTTCGACTGCCCCGACAGCGGGGGAATAAGGAGGAAAGAAGATCAGAATTTATTGCCTTCCATCACAGTGAGGAATGTGGTGGAGCCGCTGTGGTGGTTGTTTATGTTAATTTTGATGACGTTGTGTGTCTTGTTGTTTTTTCTGGTATGATTGTATGGTAAATCAAATGTCATGTATCTTAAATGGTACACGTGACAATAAAGGATCATTGAACCATTGAAAACAAAAACGTGATGCAGTGCAATCAGAAGAATCAGAATCAGAATCAGAATGCCTATTATTGTCACTATACACATGTACAGTGAGATTAAAAACTGCTCCTACTCAGTGCAAAAACAAGACAAAAAGGGTGGGGGGGGGGGGGGGGGGGGATAAGGTGCACAGTTTCTGCAGCGCTATATACAAATCTATAAAAAGACAATGGATAATAGGATGGATAATGTTACAGTACAAATTACAGTAGGTGGCTAGATGAAAGTCCGGGGGTTAGGCTGTGAAGTCAGTGCATGGGTGAGTTCAGGGAGATGATGGATTTTGGGAAGAAACTGTTCTTGAGTCTATTTGTCCTTGTGCTGATGCACCTATAGCGCCTCCCTGAGGGTAGCAGGTTGAACAGGCCAAATGCAGGATGGGAGCTGTCCTTGATAATGTTCTTCGCCCTGCTGAGGCAGCGGGAGGTGTAAATGTCCATCAGAGAGGGGAGAGGGCAGCCGATGATCTTCTGTGCTGCCCTGACTACCCTCTGAAGCCTCTCCCTGTCTGCCATGGTGCAGCTGCCGTACCATGCTGTAATGCAGTATGTCAACAGGCTCTCAATGGACGAGCGGTAGAAGGTCAGCAGCAGGTTGGAGTCCAGGTTGTGCTTCCTGAGGACCCTCAGGAAGTGCAGCCGCTGCTGAGCCTTCTTGATGACCGCTGTGATGTTGTCTGTCCAGGAGATGTCAGCGGAGATGAGGACGCCGAGAAACCGGAAGGTGTGGACCCTCTCCACACACTCGCCGTTGATGTATAAGGGGGCTAAGTCGGTGCTGTGCTTCCTGAAGTCGACAATGAACTCTTTGGTTTTCTTGGTGTTCAGAGCCAGGTTGTTTTCTGAGCACCAGGCTGTCAACTTCAGGACTTCCTCTCTGTAGGCTGCCTCATCTCCCCTTGAGATGAGTCCGACTACTGTAGTGTCGTCAGCAAACTTGACGATTCGGTTGTTGTTGTGGGCCGGACTACAGTCGTGGGTGTAGAGACAGTATAGGAGGGGGCTTAGCACACAGCACACAATGTTGGACAGGACAGCAATGTCCCATCAACCACCCAAGGGAAAGTCTCGCATTTTGTGTGATTTTACATAAAAAATAGAAAATAGGTGCAGGAGGCCATTCGACTCTTCGAGCCATTCAATTTGATCATGGCTGATCATCCCCTATCAATAACCCGTGCCTGCCTTCTCCCCATATCCCTTGATTCCAGTAGCCCCTAGAGCTCCATCTAACTCGCTCTTCAATCCATCCTGTGATGGCCACCACTGCCCTCTGTGGCAGGGAATTCCACAAATTCACAACTCTCTTGGTGAAACAGTTTTTTCTCACCTCAGTCTTAAATGGCTTCCCCTTTATTCTAAGACTGTGGCCTCTGGTTCTGGACTCGCTCAACATTAGGAACATTTTTCCTGCATCTAGCTCGTCCAGTCCTTTTATAATTTTATATGTTTCTATAAGATTCCCCCTCATCCTCCTCAACTCCAGTGAACACAAGCCTAGTCTTTTCAATCTTTCCTCATATGACAGCCCCACCATCCCAGGGATCAATCTCGTGAACCTACACTGCACTGCCTCAATCACAAGGATGCCCTTCCTCAAATTAGGAGACCAAAACTGGACACAATACTCCAGATGTGGTTTCACCAGAGCCCTATACAGGTGCAGAAGAATCTTTACTCCTGTACTGAAATCCTCTTGTTATGAAGGCCAACATTCCATGAGCTTTCTTCACTGCCTGCTGTACCTGTACGCCAACTTTCAGTGACTGGTGTACAAGGACGCCCAGGTCTCGCTGCACCTCCCCACTGCAACTGCCACGCATCTTCCCACTCACTCAACCTGTCCAGGTCACCCTGCAACCTCCTAACATCCTCTTCACATTTCACACTGCCACCCAGCTTTGTCATCTGCAAACTTGCTAGTGTAGCTCCTAATTCCCTCTTCCAAATCATTAATATATATGGTAAACAGTGGCGGCCCCAACACCGAGCCTTGCGGTACTCCACTCGCCACTGCCTGCCATTCTGAAAAGGACCTGTTCACTTCTATTCTTTGCTTCCTGTCTGCCAACCAATTTTCTATCCATGTCAACACCCTACCCCCAATACTATGTGCTCTAATTTTAGTCACCAGTCTCCCGTGCGGGACCTTATCAAAGGCTTTCTGAAAGTCTAGTTACACTACATCCTCTGGCACCCCTTCATTCATCCTCAAAAAATTGCAGAAGATTAGTCAAGCATGATTTCCCTTTCATAAATCCATGTTGACTTGGACTAATCCAATTACTGCTATCCAAATGCCCCAATTACCTCTTTAATAATTGCAGGTTATAGAATGGCGCACATATTAAGGGCAGGTGGGATGCATGGTTTAAGAATTAGGTCAAAAGAAAGTGTTTTTTGACACTGAGGTGTAGAATCATAGAATCATTGAAAATAGGTGCAGGAGTAGGCCATTCGGCCCTTCGAACTCAGTATCCTGCCTTCTCTCCATACCCCCTGATCCCTTTAGCCACAAGGGCCACATCTAACTCCCTCTTAAATATAGCCAATGAACTGGCCTCAACTACCTTCTGTGGTAGAGAATTCCACAGACTCACCACTCTCTGTGTGAAAAATGATCTTCTCATCTCGGTCCTAAAGGACTTCCCCCTTATCCTTAAACTGTGACCCCTTGTTCTGGAGTTCCCCAACATTGGGAACAATCTTCCTGCATCTAGCCTATCCAACCCCTTAAGAATTTTGTAAGTCTCTATTAGATCCCCCCTCAATACCCTAAATTCCAGCGAGTACAAGCCGAGTCTATCCAGTCTTTCTTCATATGGAAGTCCTGCCATCCCAGGAATCAGTCTGGTGAACCTTCTCTGTACTCCCTCTATGGCGAGAATGTCTTTCCTCTGATTAGGAGACCAAAACTGTACGCAATACTCCAGGTGTGGCCTCACCAAGACCATGTACAACTGCAGTAGAACCTCCCTGCTCTTCTACTCAAATCCTTTTCCTATGAATGCCAACATACCATTCGCTTTCTTCACTGCCTGCTGCACCTGCATGCCTGCTTTCAATGACTGGTGTAGCATGACACCCAGGTCTCGTTGCATCTCCCCTTTTCCAAATCGGCCACCATTCAGATAATAGTCTACCCTCCTGTTTTTGCTGCCAAAGTGGATAACCGCACATTTATCACATTATACTGCCATGCATTTGCCCACTTACCCAACCTATCCAAGTCACCTTGCAGTCTCCCAGCATCCTCCTCACAGCTAACACTGTCCCCCAGCTTCATGTCGTCCGCAAACTTGGAGATGTTGCATTCAATTCCCTCATCCAGATCATTAATATATATTGTAAATAGCTGGGGTCCCAGCACTGAGCCTTGTGGTACCCCACTAGTAACTGCCTGCCATTCTGAAAAGGACCTGTCTACTCCTACTCCTTGCTTCCTGTCTGCCAGCCAGTTCTCTATCCACATCAACACTGAACCCCCAATACCGTGTGCTTTAAGTTTGAATGCTAATCTCTTTGGTGGGACCTTGTCGAAAGCCTTCTGAAAGTCCAGATATAACACATCCACAGGTTCTCCCTTATCCACTCTACTAGTTACATCCTCGAAAAATTCTATAAGATTCGTCAGACATGATTTACCTTTTGTAAATCCATGCTGACTTTATCCAATGATTTCACCACTTTCCAAATGTGCTGCTATCCCATCTTTAATAACTGACTAGCATTTTCCCCACTACCGATGTTGGACTAACTGGTCTATAATTCCCCGTTTTCTCTCTTCCTCCCTTTTTTAAAAAAAGTGGGGTTACATTAGCTACCCTCCAATCCTCAGGAACTACTCCAGAATCTAAAGAGTTTTGAAAAATTATCACTAATGCATCCACTATTTCTGGGGCTACTTCCTTAAGTACTCTGGGATGCAGCCTATTTATCGGCCTTTAATCCCTTCAATTTACATAGAAACATAGAAACATAGAAAATAGGTGCAGGAGTAGGCCATTCGGCCCTTCGAGCCTGCACCGCCATTCAATGTGATCATGGCTGATCATCCAACTCAGTATCCCGTACCTGCCTTCTCTCCATACCCCCTGATCCCTTTAGCCACAAGTGCCACATCTAACGCCCTCTTAAATATAGCCAATGAACTGGCCTCAACTACCTTCTGTGGCAGAGAATTCCAGAGACTCACCACTCTCTGTGTAAAGAATGTTTTCCTCATTTCGGTCCTAAAGGAATTCCCCCTTATCCTTAGACTGTGACCCCTTGTTCTGGACTCCCCCAACATCGGGAACAATCTTCCAGCATCTAGCTTGTCCAACCCCTTAAGAATTTTGTAAGTTTCTATAAGATCCCCCCTCAATCTTCTAAATTCCATCGAGTACAAACCGAGTCTATCCAATCTTTCCTCATATCAAAGTCCTGACATCCCAGGAATCAGTCTGGTTACCTAACACCACTTCCCGGCTAACCTGGATTTCACTCAGTTCTTCCATCTCATTTGACCCCCCGGTCCCCTGCTATTTCCGGCAGATTATTTATGTCTTCCTTAGTAAAGACAGAACCAAAGTAGTTGTTCAATTGGTTTGCCATGTCCTTGCTCCCCATGATCAATTCACCTGTTTCTGATTGCAAGGTACCTACATTTGTTTTAACTAACCTTTTTCTCTTCACATATCTATAAAAACGTTTGCAGTCAGTTCTTATGTTCACTGCCAGTTTTCTTTCATAATCTATATTCCCTTTCCTAATTAAGCATTTTTCCTCCTCTGTTGGACTCTGCATTTCTCCCAGTCTTCTGGTAGGCTGCATTTTCAGGTTAATTTTAAACGCTTCATCTTTAGTTTTGATACCAGCCCTGATTTCCCTTGTTATCCACGGATACACCACCTTCCCTGATTTATTCTTTTGCCAATTGTTGTAGTTCATCCATGCAGTCTTTAAATGCCTTCCATTGCATATCCACCGTCAACCCTTTAAGAATCACTTGCCAGTCTATCTTGGCCAATTCACGTCTCATACGCTCAAAAGTTACCTTTCTTTAAGTTCAGAACACTTACATATATACAAAATAGCCCTCACTCAGAGGACGTCTGGAAAGGCTTGGGAGAACAGATACATTTTTAGACTAGAATTAAAGGAGTCGATGGAGGGGGCAGTTCTAATGGAGAGGGGGATGCTGTTCCACAGTCTAGGAGCTGCGACCGCAAAGGCGCGGTTGCCCCTGAGCTTATGCCTAGACTGTGGGACATTCAGCAACCCCAATTTGGCCGATCTGAGGTGGTGTAGTGGGTGAGAAGGTAGGTGGGTGCAAGCCCATTGAGGGCTTTGTAGACAAAGAGGAGAGTCTTGAAATTTATTCGGAACCGCACAGGGCCAGTGGAGAGGGGCCAGGATCGGGGTGATGTGGTCCCTTTTTCGGTTGCCCGTCAGGAGTCTCGCTGCGGCGTTTTGGACCAGTTGCAGGCGGGACAGGGAAGATTGGCTGATGCCAGTGTAAAGGGAGTTGCAGTAATCTAGGCGGGAGGAGATAAATGTATGGATGATCTTTTCGAGGTCATCAAACTGGAGGAATTGTTTTAATTTAGCTATCATCCGAAGCTGAAAGAAGCTAGCTTTACCACGGCATTGACTTGTTTGTCAAATTTCAATGCTGAGTCAAATGTCACGCCAAGGTTATTGACGTGAGGTTTGAGTTGTGGGGTGATGCTTCCAAGGCTGCCTGCTATCATTTTGATTGAGTCCGAGGGGCCGAGAAGGATGACCTCAGACTTACTCTCGTTTAGTTGGAGGAAGTTCTGGGCCATCCAGCACTTTATATCCTCGAGGCAGCGGGTAAGGTTGTGTATCGGCTGCGTAGCAATGGAAGGAAATGCCGTGCCTTTCAATGACTTGGCCTAAGGGGAGCATATACAGGGAGAAGAGAATGGGGCCAAGGATGGAACCTTGTGGAACCCCACAGCAGAGACTAGCTGGGGAGGAGAAAGAGTTGCCTATGTTGGTAGAGAGACTCCTACCTTTAAGGTGGGAGATGAACCAGCTCAGGGCAGTGCCATCAATACCAACCCCATTAGGATGGTGTGGTCGACAGTATCAAATGCTGCGCTGAGATCGAGAAGGAGCAGGATTGCACAGTCGCTGGAGTCAACGGTGAGCAGTAAGTCATTATGTACCTTCAACAAGGCAGGCTCTGTGCTGTGGTGAGCCCTGAACCCTGATTGGAAAGTTTCCAAGATAGTATTTTGGTGAATGTAAGGCATAAGTTGACTTAAGATTACCTTTTCAAGGGCTTTTGAGAGGAAAGGCAGTTTAGAAATGGGTCTGTGGTCTGTAGTTGCACTTCTCCACCTCTGCTTACCTCCCTAGTAAGTGTCAATCTGTAAACTCACTGCAAACCTATGCCATGTGACTGGTGGAGGAGTATTCGCTCAGACCAATTACATCAGTTTCCAGAGTATTCATGCTAATCCTAGCGCCTGTGGGAATTCAAACAAACTGACCCAGGGCACTCAAATCAGGATCCCTCCCGCACATCTTCTTCTTCTTTCATGTGGCGTGCACAGCCTAAAGTTGTTGGACAACTTGTTCTATTTGATCTTCTGTTTGTGCACATCGAGTTGATTGCATTAGTCGAAACAGGGCGGACCACGTGAAGGTTGCAATCTTCCACCCCCCTCCTGCACATCAGCACACAGAAAGCTTTCTTAATTGGAATAGAAACAACACACCCACTGGCACAGGACATAAGGAATTGGAGACCCATAACGCTCTTGAATGTAGACTACAAGATCCTGTCTAAGGCCATCGCCAACCGGGTCAAGTCTGCTCTGGGACAGGTGATCCACCCGGACCAAACTTGTGCTGTACCTGGCAGGAAAATCTCAGACAGCCTAGCGCTGCTGAGAGATACCATCGCCTACGTGCAGGACAGACGGGTGGATGCCTGCCTAGTCAGCTTGGACCAGGAGAAGGCCTTTGACAGGATTTCGCACACGTACATGAGGGACGTGCTCTCCAAAATGGGTTTTGGGGAGGGAATCAGGAATTGGATCAATCTGCTCTACACCGACATCCATAGTGCAGTCCAAATCAATGGGTGGGAATCAGACAGTTTCCCTGTAAGGTCTGGAGTCAGGCAGGGTTGCCCTCTCTCTCCTGTCTTGTTTGTCTGCTGTATTGAACCTTTTGCCGAATCCATCAGGAAGGATGCGAGCATTAGAGGAGTGACACTGCCCGGCAGTGGGGGCATTCAAGTAAAGACCTCCCTGTACATGGACGATGTCGCTGTCTTCTGCTCGGATCCAGGGTCGGTCCGCAGATTGATTAGTATCTGCGACCAGTTTGAGTCGGCCACGGGAGCCAGGGTGAACCGCAGGAAGAGCGAGGCCATGCTCTTTGGCAACTGGCCCGACAGATCTTCCGTCCCCTTCACCATCAAGCCTGACTTCTTGAAGGTGCTGGGGATCTGGTTCGGGGGGGCTGAGGCGTGTAACAAGAATTGGCTGGAGCGGATAGCCAGGGTGGGGAAGAAGCTGGAGCTGTGGAGGCAACGCTCCCTCTCCATAACGGGAAAGAATTTGGTCATCAGGTGTGAGGTGCTCTCGGGCCTGCTGTACTTGGCACAGGTGTGGCCTGTCCCTCCTTCCTACGCCACAGGGATCACCCGGGCCGTCTTCCAGTTCATCTGGGGGTCGAGGATGGACCGGGTGCGACGGGCCACAATGTACAAGTCGGCAGACAACGGGGGTAAAAGCGTGCCCAACGTCGCCCTCATCCTGATGGCCACCTTCGTGTGTGGCTGCATCAGGCGGAGTGTAGAGCCAAGGCACGTGGGCACCAAGTGTCACTACCTGCTGAGGTTCTACCTGTCCCCGGTGTTGCGAAGGATGGGCCTGGCGCAGATGCCACGCAATGTGCCAGTCAGCTGGTCACTGCCGCCCCATCTGTCGTCTGTGGAAAGGTTCTTCCGGACCAACACCTTTGACCACATGTCCATTGGGCAGTGGTCAGCACAGAATGTCCTGCAGGCACTGCAGGGAAAGGACTCGATGGACCCGGTGGCGTGGTTCCCTGAGCAGACTGCCCAGCTTGTCTGGCAAAATGCCTCATCGCCAGAACTCACCAACAAGCACCAAGACCTGGCTTGGCTGGCGGTGAGGGGAGCCCTCCCAGTCAGATCCTTCCTGCACCATCGGAACCTCACTACCAGCGCACGCTGCCCTCGGGACGGCTGCTATGGAGTGGAGACGGTTGCCCACCTCTTTGCAGAGTGTGGATTTGCCCAAAGAGTCTGGAGAAAAATGCAAGGGTCCCTGGTACGCTTTATTCCAAACAGCTCTGTCACAGAGGACTCTGTGATTTACGGACTGTTCCCAGGGACACATTCAGAGACTGACATCAAGTGCTGCTGGAAGGTTATCAACTCGGTGAAAGACGCTCTCTGGTCTGCCCGAGCTTTGTTCACCACCCAGCAGAGCGAGATGTCCGTCGGGGAATGTTGCCGACTGGCCCACTGCAGACTGCAGGAGTACGTACTAAGGGACGCACTGAAGCTCGGTGCAGCCAACGCCAAGGCTCGGTGGGGGAGGGCCACAGTCTAAGGTCCTTCCGCTGCTGGACATGGGGGGCACTGTATGGTGGAGACGCCCCTCAAAATAAGGGAAGGTATCCCATGCCGGGGGGCCACATGAGTGGCACGGGTGGGGGATTAATTAGTAAAATTTGAAAAATGTATATAGACTGCATGGAAGAATTTGTATAGCCTCCGAAAATGTCGGATGGATTTTTCGCACGGTTGATGTATTGTAAATATTTATTACTTGAATAAAGTCTATTTTGAAATATAAAAACAGTGGTGGAGTTGCTGACTTAAAGCGCCAGAGTCCCGGGTTCGATCCTGACCACGGGTGCTGTCTGTACGGAGTTTTACGATTTCCCTGTGACCGTGTGGATTTTCTCCGGGTGCTCCAGTTTTCTCCCACACTTCAAAGACGTGTGGGTTAAATGTGCTTTGGAAACAATTTGTAAATTGTCCCTAGTGTGTAGGATAGTGTTAGTGTACGGGGTGATCGCTGGTTGGAGCGGACTTGGTGGGCCGAAGGCCTGTTTCCATGCTGTTTCTCTAAAAGTCCAAAGAATGGTCACTTTCAATGTGTACCAACATCATCTCTGAATGCCACAAGAATGGTGAAGGCATGAATTTCTATGATCAGCCATTTCATATTTTGCCTTTGGTAATTCTTTTGTTCCACCCCTATCTTCCCCACTTTTAATTAGCAATTATATATGTATTTTGCAATGTCACATTTTGTAAAGTGGAAGTTAGAAAAGATTGTGAAAAGTAACAAAACAAAAGTACATAAAATTATGCCAGGTCACTTGATAATTGGAATTAGAACATGATAACAAAATATGTTTTCATTTGCAAACACTAAGTAGCTGCGCAAAGGCTTTGGTTCATATAATTGCAGTAATTATGGATTATTACTTCAGGTGTTGGAGAGAACTATTTTATTTTGAAATAAATAATGATGCTATTTAATTCCCCCTGTGGTTGAGTTTTTGGGCAGGTGCTATAGACCCGCACGGGAAGGTAGACGCTCCGACCCCCACGTGTCTCGGGCAGGTGGGGCTCGTCAGCCTGGGAAGGCAGTCCATCCAGGAGAGGGAAAACCCTGATTTAAAACCCCCACTGCCTCGTGGCCATATCCAGTTATGGAAAAGGCTCCAGGAGTAAACCTCAAAAAAATTGTCGGAGCCCCAAGGCAGTTCGTCGTTGTCTACAACCTCGATCTGGCAGCTTCTGCTACGGCACTGGTGCCAAACTGTAACGTCCTTGCTGTTCCTTTGGATCGATCAGCAACGTGGAGAGGGGGGGCGTGCTGCATGGGCAACAGTCTGTCCTCCATATGACATCGCCCAGACTTGCATCCAACCAGGATGCATCACCAATGGTCAGTCATGACCGAGGGGGGCCTATTAAAGGTTGAGTTAATTAATCATCAGCTGAAATGGAGGACATTCTTGCTATTGAGTGAGTGCAGCGTAGGTTTACAAGGTTAATTCCCGGGATGGCGGAACTGTCATATGCGGAGAGAATAGAGCGGCTGGGCTTGTACACTCTGGAGTTTAGAAGGATGAGAGGGAATCTTATTGAAACATATAAGATTGTTAAGGGTTTGGACACGCCAGAGGCATGAAACATGTTCCCGATGTTGGGGGAGTCCAGAACCACGGGCCACAGTTTAAGAATAAGGAATAAGCCATTTAGAACGGAGACGAGGAAACACTTTTTCACACAGAGAGTGGCGAGTCTATGGAAGTCTCAGCCTCAGAGGGCGGTGGAGGCAGGTTCAAGAGAGAGCTAGATAGGGCTCTTAAAATACCGGAGTCAGGGGAAATGGGGAGAAGGCAGGAACGGGGTACTGATTGGGGATGATCAGCCATGATCATATTGAATGGCGGTGCTGGCTCGAAGGACCGAATGGCCTACTCCTGCACCTATTGTCTATTGAAATAATTTAATAAGATCATACTCCATGTTTAATAGTTCATCCAAACTGACAAACACGCAATGGGCTGAATATCCTCTTTCTGTTCAGAGCAGAAATATCATTCTTATGCATAAGTGGGTGAGGGCGGTCTCGTCATACTTTGTATTATTTGGTTTGAGAGAGATGCATTTATTTGTCACTGTGCCAATTGGCACAGCGAAATTAAATCGCCATACAGCCATACAGTAAAAAAATAAAGAACACAACATGGAGTAGATAGAATTCAACATAAAACATCCCCCCACAGCAGGGTCAAAATGTCCTACTGTGTGGGAAGGCACCAAAGTCAGTCTCTTCCCCTGATGTTCCCCACTGTTCCACCGTGGTTGGGGGCCTCCCCGAGCCCCCTGCAGTCGCCGCAACGGGCGGCCCGGTGTTCAGGCCCGCTCCCCGAGGTGATGTAAGTCCGATGTCGGGGCTGGGGGACGTCCTCAGCTGCCTGGACCCCGAGTCGGCCCCCTCCTACCGTAGTCCGGGGCTCCCAAAGTCCACTGGCCGCGCCGGGTGGAGTCACAACGCTGGAGGCCCTCGGCAAAGGGCCCCAGGACTCCACGATGACGGTCAGCGCCGCCCGCGTTGGGAGCTCTCTAAACCAGAGCTCCACGATGTTGGAGCGGCGGCCCAACACTCCGGAGCTCCAACGGCGACCCAGGTAGGCATCGCCCGCTCCGTGGTGACTCCAGCGCCGCCGTCGCTGTTGCAGCTCTGGTCCGGTTCCCGGTCCCCGGCAGGAAAGGCTGCTCCGATCCAGGAGGTAGGCCGCGAGGTGGGGGCGAAGGACGCGACTCGGAGAAATAGTCACGTCCCCGCCAGGAAGCGACTGGGAAACAGTTTCCCTCTTACCCTGCCCCCCTCCCCCACATAGAAAAGTTAAAGTTTTCCCAAAAAACACACTTTAAACTAACTAAAAATAAAAAAAAAGGTGGAAAAACAAACGGGCTGCAGGCAGAGGCTGCTGGCAGTCCAGCGCCCCCTGGATTACTGGTTTCAGGACCTGGCTGTGGTTGGCAAGGCTACCATTTGTTGCATGTTGCTAATTGCACGAGATATGATTGTAGTGAGCCACTGCAGTCTTTTGAAGCACTGCAGTCTTGTTTCTGAAAGTGCTTTGACAGGACATTGTGCCTAGCAAGTTTCTGAATTTGGTGCCAGCAATGCTAAAGGACCAGTGATATTTCCATCAGGATGGTGGGAGAAACCTGGAGGATATGGTGTTCTGAACATGCAGATGCTGGACTTCTATCTACTGAACTAAAAGTCTCATCTTGACCACTTCCTGTCTGCGCTGCATATTGATATTAGAAAAATATAGAAAATAGGTGCAGGAGTAGGCCATTCGGCCCTTCAAGCCTGCACCGCCATTCAATATGATCATGGCTGATCATCCAACTCAGTATCCTGTACCTGCCTTCTCTCCATACCCCCTGATCCCATTAGTCACAAGGGCCACATCTAACTCCCTCTTAAATATAGCCAATGAACTGGCCTCAACTACCTTCTGTGGCAGAGAATTCCACAGATTCATCACTCTCTGTGTGAAAAATGATTTTCTCATCTCGGTACTAAAAGACTTCCCCCTTTTCCTTAAACAGTGACCCCTTGTCCTGGACTTCCCCAACATCGGGAACAATCTTCCTGCATCTAGCCTGTCCAACCCCTTAAGAATTTTGTAAGTCTCTATGAGATCCCCCCTCAATCTTCTAAATTCCAGCGAGTACAAGCCTAGCCTATCCAGTCTTTCTTCATATGGAAGTCCTGCCATCCCAGGAATCAGTCTGGTGTCATCCCAGGAATTACGTATATATTTGACCATTCCTGGTCAATAAAACATGCTTTGGGTACGGGTGAATGTAGCCTCAGTACCTGGGTGGTCGTTATGAATGTCTTTGCAGTGTTCCTCTTGCAGGGATGAGGGAATCACAACTTTGTGGCCCTTGACGCCGATCCCATCTTGTATCACCAGTTCATCGCGAACTAGGAAGAATGGCTGTGCCTCTAGTGGTGTGCTGGATCGTTTCGTAGGCCAGCCCCGATTGATAATGGAGGAGAGCACCTGCAGTGTTCTGTCAGCAGCTGTGTGCTCCGCATGGCGAGGCAGGCGTTCCGTTGGGCCGAAACCGAGTTTATGCACGGCAAGCTCGTCACACTCTAAGGGGTGTTGTTCACAGGACTCCCGTGGCGCTCGTTGCGCTTTGGTCCCCAAATGGAGGCGTGGGTTCGAATCCCACTTCTGATACCATGTAAACAAGTGTACAGACACTGTCTGGTGTTTAAGTCAGCTTTCATCATCAGTCATAATGGCACCATACAATACATGTTAGTTACACTCAACCAATATGAAGTTTTCAATAGGATGGTGTTAGTGGTAATAGTAAGATTAAACGAGAACTTACCAGTTTGTGGTTTGATCTTTATTTTATGAGGAGTTGCGATGAGGGATTTCGTGAAGAGCCCGCCAGCACGCATGCGCGTCATTCTTCAAAGCAGAACCAAAAAAAAAAAAAGACTTGTTATAGTAAGATTGAAGAGACTCTATATACCAGTTGACCTTATAGTAGAGGGCTGGGAGCGGAGGGCACCAAATCCCTCATCGCAACTCCTCAAAAAATAAAGATCAAACCTCAAACTGGTAACTTCTCGTTTAATCTTACTATTTCATTTTGGAGTCACGTGAGTGACTTCGTGAAGATTTCAAAGCTCTGTGATTACATGCTCTGGATCACGTCCATGCTCTCACATGGCCACAATATTGATGGAAGGAGTATATTAACGTATTTCAGACTGGATGTACTGAAAAAATAATAATGTTTATTAATCACAAACAAAAAAATCCCTTACTCGTGGATAAATGTATGTTGCTGACCAGCACTCAGCACAGCCTCTGCGAACATAACAGGAGCGGTAACAGGTTTATTGTAAAACCTCTGGAAAATAGCTTCGCTAGCCCAGCCCGCTGTGGCGAGGATATGGTCCATGGGCACCTCCATGACCCGCCGATGTGGATCCAGCCCTGGTAGAATGGGATTTAAAGATATTAATATCAATACCTGCTGCATCCAGTACCACCCTGAACCACATGGAGATCGTCTGCAACATCACCAATTTCAAGGTGAGTTTGTCCAGTGGAAGTCCAATCATAGGTGACCAAGTCCTGAGTAGAGTCAGCACTACCCCAATGTCCCAGGTAACGTTGTAACGTGGTCGGGCAGGGTTTGAGTTGAAGATACCCCTCATCAATTTGGACACAAGCTGGTGTGATCCTATTTCGATGGAGAGGTAGGAAGACAGTGCGCTTCTGGCACTGTTGATGGCGCTGTAGCTGAGGTGTTCGTCATGATGCAACCCCGCACGAAATTCCAGCACATGTGGTATCATGACAGAGTCATACGAGATGTTTATCCGTGTGCAGTAGGCCTCCCATTTTCTTAGTTGAGGTAAGTACTGCCATCTTGTAGACTCTCTGCACAATGCTCCGATGGTATCCATGGTCCTTGGTGTGAGACCATATTGTAGCAGGGGTCTCTTCAAAACCTGCAGGCCAATAGGTTCAAATTACCGTGGCACGGATGGTATTCCCCTGTAGTGGGGTTAGTCACCAAATCAGGGCTCTTTTTCAAAAGTGCCCATGGTTCTCTAATCATCCCAAGGACCACCGGATACCATGGTTGTGTAGGCCAGTCGGGTATAATTAAAATACCTGTTGCAGAATCTGATTTAATTTTCCGCAATACCCGACTGATGAGGCAAAATGGAGGAAATGCATAGAAAAACCATTTCCCCCAGTACATCGAGAAAGCGTCCATCGCTATAGCCCCAGGATCTGGTTCCCAAGATACAATGTTGGTACCTGATGGTTTAACCTCGACGCAAAAAGGTCGATATCCGGTTTACCAAATTTGGCTGTAATTTTTGTAAATATTTGGGGATTTAACATCCATTCGAAGTTATCATTGAATACTCGTGACCTGGTGTCCGCCACTGTATTGTGCTTACCTGGAAGATAGGTAGCTGATATCCAAATATTTCATTCTATGCACCAGAGCCAAATTGAATTAGCCAATTCATCGCAAGAAATTGACCTGATACCACCCATATGATTTAAATATGCCACCACAGTGGTACTGTCTATTTGGAGACGGACATGAGTACCAGTAATGTTTGAACAATAAACTCGTAGTCCGTGAAATGCTCCTAGCATCTCCAAATAATTTATCCCTTGTGATAACAAAAGGGTAGATTCCTGTGAGTCCCATCTGCCACCACAATTAGAATTACTGTCGGTAGCTCCCCAGCCATGGGAGCTTACGTCAGTTTGTAAATACACTGACGGGTGAGGCACAATGATGGGCTTGAATGAGTTACGAATGTTGTCAATCCACCATTGTAACTCAAATTTTGCATTGATAGGCAGCTGCATAGGTCTATCAAAATGTCCAGCATTCATTTTTAATGCTGAAATCTTGGATCTTTGTAAATTTTGATAATGTAAAGGTCCAAATTGGGCAGCTGGAAATGTGGCTACCAATTTCCCAATTACCTTAGCAGCATGTCTAATTGGTGGTGTACTGGCGCAGACAAGTTTATTGCATGCTTTGATGATGTCCATAGCTTTGTGATTTGGTATAAAAGTAATCATTTGATTGGTATCAATTGTGAATCCCAAATAGTTCATAACCTGTGATGGGTAGAACTTAGATTTGTCTGGATGGATTATAAACCCCATTTTTTGGAATAATGATGCAGTAGCTGTGACTGCCAACTTTGTTGATTCCATGGTATCTCCGACTATTAGGATGTCATCCAGGTAGGCCATGACTATATGGTTTTGTCTCCTCACTGGTGCTAACACTGGTTTCAATAATTTGGTAAATAATCTAGGGACTGTAGTAAGCCCATTAGGCAGAGCTCTATATTGCCAAAGTTGATCCATCCAAACAAACTTCAAGAACTTCCTGTGATGTTTCCGTATGGATACTGAACAGTATGCATCTTTTAAACCGATGCATGCCATGAAGCAGCCTTTAGAAACCAATGACTTGGCTGTTTTAAACGTGTCCATTTTAAAATGGGTGTATTTCACAAAGGAATTCAACTGGGTTAGATCAATAATGACGCGACATCCACCATCTTTTTTGATTTTAGTAAAGATGTTGGATACGAACTCAAGCGCTTCGTGAATCGTTCTTTCTATCACCCCTTTGTCTTGTAGCCTCAAAATTTCAGCACGTCCTTCCGCTATTTCCTTATTGGAAAGTGCAAATATGTGGTCTGGTACATGTTGAGGCGGGGGAAGTTGTTCATTTATGAACTCAATTTCGTACCCCAGAATACTTTGTAATATAAACGCATCTGAGGTGATAGAATTCCATGCATCCCCAAAATATCGCAATCTCCCACCAATATGTGAGGTTATGCATGCAACTCGTGCATGAAAACCAGACCGCCTTACCTCCATGGTTAGCGGCGGTCCTTGTCATTTTTGGTGAATCGTGGAGGTGCTGGGTTTTGCGGCTGCCGCATCTTCCACGCCGGCCGTTGAGGGCCTTGTCCTAAAAAAGGCTTCTGCTGTTGATGTTGCTGATAATGTGGTGCTGCCGGCAAGTAGGTCCTTGCTGACCTGTCATGTGGCCCCCGAGGTCTGGTGTATGGCAGTCTCCGTGACGCCTGCCTGTTCGAAGGAGGTGGCCTCATCAATCCAACTGCCTTCGCTTGGTCATCTAAATCCTTGACCTGTTTCGGCAGGTCTTCCCCAAACAACTGTCTTGGTGGTGGCATCGGGGATGCTTTGCGTAAACCCGCAAACTTCGGGTTGAGGGTCGGTTTGATGGTGGTCTTCCAGAACGCATTAATCTCATACTGGGTGTTGCACAATAAAGCAAGAGCATCTTCTTGTTCAGTAGTCAATTCTGTCCCATCTACCGACCTTGCCAACGCAGTAATCCCTGATGTAAGCAGCTTCAGAATAGTTTGCAACTTTATTTCTTGCGCTCTGATTCCCGAGCTGATGTTATGCCAAATAGGTGTGTTCACTGTGGGTACATTCAGTGAGTTGCAGTTGTTTCCAGCTTTGTACCGGTTCATGGCTTCGGTAAGGACCTGATCTTGTAGCTGATGGGTGGCAAGGAAATCTATACTGGCCGCCAATTTGGGTTGAAGAGGTTGACCCGAGGACTTTGGTTGAGCGAACTTGGAGACAACTCCCAATAGTTTTTCCTGAGCAATTTCAGGTGCCACAGGTTCCTGTAGTAATATTTCTTCCTCTTCCCCTGGCTGCTGATCCCTTGCACTTCCCATTGATAATGGGGATATGTTGCCCCCCCATCAAAAATCTCCTTGAACTAGAGGGCATAATGTCCTGCTGATGTCTATGCGACCGTCGCCGCCAAATGCAGATGATAGGTCGGCTTCCTCAGGTCCAAAAGAACCCCTGAGGGCTTCTATCATCGGCCCGTACCTCGTCGAGGTGAGAACTCGGGTGCCGTGATAGGATGTTGCTGCCTGCCGCTGCTGCGGGGCTATGCGACTCCCGCGCAGACCTGCCGCTAGTCCGCCGTCTTTCGAACGAAAACGGCCCGCTAGTCTCAATAGACATGTGCGGTGAAAAGTGGGGACCTGCCGCCGCAGCGTGGTGTCCCAACGTCCGCGCGGGCTTGCCGCCTGTCTTCCTAAGGGATGAAGGCGACGTGCGGTCACATCCTGCCACCAAGGGGGGTGTGGCGACCAAGATGAGACTCCACCTGCCCGAGATCTTGTGGCCTTCCCTGGTGGTGAGTCTATACCAGACGTAATTAAGAGGCCGGTAGACCCTGTTCATCCATCCGCGGTCTGGCTGCTTGTTTCGGTGAAAAGTCGACCCCAGCGGGGCTAGTCGACTGGTGTGTAGTTCTTCCCCTGGCTCGTCCTCTAGTGACTTGAGTGGCTGGGGAGAGAGAACGTGCCGTGGAACGGGTAACACGTTTGCTCATGGCTACCAAACTCTCCCTAACAGAGGGAGATAGTGGTAAAGAGTCAGGGTTTTGTCTGACCTGCTCTTGCGCGATGCTCCTCCCACTCTGCTGCTCTGAGGACAGCTGTGGTGGAGAGTCGGGTCCTGTAGGTGAAGGGCTCCCTGACTTTCGCGCCCTTTTCCCGGCCCGACGAGCGGGTGTTGCCGTTGTAGCGGGCAGCTCCGGGATGTGTGGCCGCTGACTTCTTTCAGAAGTTCTGCAACCTGCAATATTTTTACTCCTGTCCATCGATTCCTGTGGATAAAAGTTTTCGCAAAGAAACCAACCAGCTCAAGGTTAGTTCTACCTACCTGAGTGGTTCTTATGAAGGGCTGGTGGTGGAGCGCACTCCTCCTCCAGCCGTCGACTGCAACTGCGAGCGACAACATGTCGCGCATGCGTGCTGGCGGGTTCTTCACGAAGTCACTCATGTGACTCTGAAATGAAATACATTATTCTGATTGGTTCACACAGCTTTTCAAGCAGAGTGCGGGCTGCCAAACTGCATTTCCCAGGATTTCCAGCAGAGCGCAGGCAGCCAAATTCCATTTTACTTCGGAGTCACGTGTAGAAGGCCGTCCGCACGCATGCGCGTCATTACCTCTGACGCATTGCGCAACGACTGGCTGGCATGCGCGTCGCTCCTTCCAGCGGGTAAGTTTAAAAGATTCAGGTAAGTGTTTTAAAAATGCTTAGCTGAAGTCGTTGCTCCCGGCCCGGAGTGTGTTTTGTTTCACCATATTTTCAGCTTCGGATTGTTGGGCGAATGTCTAAAGTTAAGAAGTGAGCCGCGACCACACCAGCTGCGGAAGAGCTCGGGCCTGCGGGCAGCGTGCGACCACCGAATTCACCTACAGAGCCACTGGCAGAGCAGCCACAGGCTTGGTACCACTAACTCCACCCATCACGGCCTTTGCAAGGTCAGTGGAGGGGGCGCCTCTCTCAGATACTCAGGAGGACGCAATGGCATTAATGTGCAAAGCACATTTTGAAATTAATTGTATTAGAAAGAATGCCATCCATCCTGCCATTAATCCTAAATTTGCTGGGCTATATAAACCGGGGAATGTTCAACCTGCAAACCTCCTGTTCGTAGAAGACCTGACCAAACAGGTTAAAGAACTCGATGAGGAGTCTAAGACTGTTGGCCTCATGAAGGTGCCTTCGAAGAGGTCGTCTTTCCGGAGACATAGAAACATAGAAACATAGAAAATAGGTGCAGGAGTAGGCCATTCGGTCCTTTGAGCCTGCACCACCATTCAATATGATCATGGCTGATCATCCACCTCAGTATCCTGTACCTGCCTTCTCTCCACACCCCCTGATCCCATTAGCCACAAGGGAAACATCTAACTCCCTCTTAAATATAGCCAACAAACTGGCCTCAACTGCCTTCTGTGGCAGAGAATTCCCCAGATTCACCAGTCTCTGTGTGAAAAATGATTTTCTCATCTCGGTCCTAAAAGACTTCCCCCTTATCCTTAAACAGTGACCCCTTGTCCTGGACTTCTCCAACATCGGGAACAATCTTCCTGCATCTAGCCTGTCCAACCCCTTAAGAATTTTGTAAGTCTCTATGAGCTCCCCCCTCAATCTTCTAAATTCCAGCGAGTACAAGCCGAGTCTATCCAGTCTTTCTTCATATGGAAGTCCTGCCATCCCAGGAATCAGTCTGGTGAACCTTCTCTGTACTCCCTCTATGGCAAGAATGTCCTTCCTCAGATTAGGAGACCAAAACTGCACGCAATACTCCAGGTGTGGCATCACCAAGACCCTGTACAACTGCAGTAGAATCTCCCTGCTCTTGTACTCAAATCCTTTTGCTATGAATGCCAACATACCATTTGCTTTCTTCACAGCCTGCTGCACCTGCATGCCTACTTTCAATGACTGGTGTACCATGACACCCAGGTCTCGTTGCATCTCCCCTATTCCTAATCGGTCACAATTCAAATAATAGTCTACTTTCCTGTTTTTGCCACCAAAGTGGATAACCTCACAATTATCCACATTATACTGCATCTGCCATGCATTTGCCCACTCACCCAGCCTATCCAAGTCACCTTGCAGCCTCCTAGCACCCTCCTCACAGCTAACACTGCCCCCCAGCTTCGTGTCATCCGCAAACCTCGAGATGTTGCATTTAATTCCCACGTCCAAATCATTAACATATATTGTAAATAGCTGGGGTCCCAGCACTGAGCCTTGCGGTACCCCATTAGTCACTGCCTGCCATCCTGAAAATGACCCGTTCACTCCTGCTCTTTGCTTCCTGTCTGCCCGCCAGTTCTCTATCCACATCAATACTGAACCGCCAATACCATGTGCTTTAAGTTTGTATACTAATCTCTTGTGTGGGAACTTGTCGAAAGCCTTCTGAAAGCAGGGGATCCAGTATCTCACCAATTATAAGACAAGCCTTGGAGCTGCTGAGGGTGACGCCTCGTTGGCAGAGGAGCTGAACCTCTTCTTTGCTCGCTTTGAAGTGGAGCCACCCGAGACAGCCACAACACACCATATGGTCCACAGTAGCCTAACCCTCACGATAGAGGAGCATGAGGGGAGGCGCACGCTGCGGGCCATCAATCCAAGGAAGGCTACTGGACCCGACGGCGTCTCTGGACGCGTGCTGAAGGACTGCGCAGACCGGCTGGCTGGAGTCTTCATGAGGATTTTTAACCAGTCTCTGGCCCAGTCCACTGTCCCACCCTGTCTGAAGTCCGCATCCATGGTCCCCTTGCCCAAAAAACCCCACATTTCCAGTCTCAACGACTACCGGCCAGTCGCACTCACACCAGTGGTGATGAAGTGCTTTGAAAAACTGGTCTGGGGTCATATCACATCACTCCTGCCCCGAATCTTTGACCCCCACCAGTTTGTGTACAGAGCGAATAGATCTACAGAGGATGCTGTAGCCACAGCTCTCCATGCTGTACTGTCCCACCTGGAGCAGCGGGGAAGCTATGTGGGAATGCTCTTTGTGGACTGCAGCTCTGCTTTTAATAATATCCTTCCGCACAAACTGGTGAATAAACTGGGGGACTTGGGACTTCCACAATCCACCTGCATGTGGATAAATAGCTTCCTGTCGGGTCGAGAGTCAGAATGGGCCATCACACATCCACGGCCCTCAGCCTCAGTACCGGCTCTCCACAGGGCTGCGTGCTGAGCCCCCTGCTCTACACCATCTACACACATGACTGCACCTCCGCCCACCGTAGCAACACCATTGTCAAATTTGCGGATGACACTACGGTGGTGGGGCTCATCGCCGGGGGGGACGAGTACGCCTATCGGGATGAGGTGGAGCAGCTGACAGTGTGGTGTGGAGAAAATAACCTGCTCCTGAACACCTTAAAGACCAAGGAGATAATAATAGACTTCAGGAAGAACAAAACGGGAACTAATCATCAGAGGGGACTGTGTGGAGAGGGTGGCGGATTTCCGCTTCCTGGGAATCCATATTGAGGAGGACCTGACGTGGAGCGTGAACACCTCTGCGCTGCTGAAAAAGGTCCAGCAGAGACTGCACTTCCTGAGGGTGCTCAGGAAGAATAACATCACACACAGACTGCTGCTGTCCTTTTATCGGTGCTCCATTGAGAGCATCCTAATTTACTGTGTATGCGTGTGGTACACCAGCTGCACAGCGGCTCAGAGGAAAGCACTCCAGAGGGCCATTGACAACGCCCAGAGGATTGTCGGCTGCCCTCTCCTTACCTTGGAGGACTTACACAGTTCCCGCTGCATCAAAACATCCCAGAATATTATAAAGGACATTTCCCACCCCGGACTCTCCCTGTTTGAACTGTTGCCGTCAGGCAGACGGTACAGATCTACAAGGACAAGGACAAACAGACTTAAAAACAGTTTTTACCCCACGGCTTTAAAGGCACTAAATGTAGCCGCCAAGGAACGCGGGGACTAAGGGACTGTGGTTGGTACACTGTGAAATCGACAGAAGGATGTAGGGTTGGGTGCTTATGCGTGCTGTTTTCATATTTCATATTTATTTTAGTTGTTTATCTTTTTTAATATTTTACTTTGTATGTATCGTTAGCTTTAATGGTTTGAATGGTGCACTGACTGGTTGACATTTTTTAATTTTGTTGTACATGGTTCACGTTAGCAACTATTATAAAGTCCAGATATAACACATCCACTGCTTCTCCCTTATCCACTCTAATAGTTACATCCTCAAAAAATTCAATAAGATTCGTCAGACATGATTTACCTTTTGTAAATCCATGCTGACTTCGTCCAATGATTTCACCACTTTCCAATCCCATCTTTAATAACTGACTCTAACAGTTTCCCCACTACCAATGTTAGACTAACTGGTCTGTAATTCCCCGTTTTCTCTCTCCCTCCTTTTTTAAAAAGAGGGGTTACATTAGCTACCCTCCAATCCTCAGGAACTACTCCAGAATCTAATGAGTTTTGAAAGATTATCACTAATGCATCCACTATTTCTGGGGCTACTTCCTTAAGTACCCTGGGATGCAACCTATCTGGCCCTGGGGATTTATCGGCCTTTAATCCGTTCAATTTACCTAACACCACTTTCCGGCTAACCTGGATTTCACTCAATTCCTCCATCTCATTTGACCCGCGATCCCCTGCTATTTCCAACAAGTTATTGATGTATTCCTTAGTGAAGACAGAACCAAAGTAGTTATTCAATTGGTCTGCCACGTCCTTGTTCCCCATGATAAATTCACCTGTTTTCTGACTGCAAGGGACCTACATTTGTTTTAACTAATCTTTTTCGCTTCACATATCGATAAAAATTTCTGCATTCAGTTTTTATGTTTCCTGCCAGTTTTCTTTCATAATCCATTTCCCCTTTCCTAATTAAGCCTTTTGTCCTCCTCTGCTGGACTCTGAATTTCTCCCAGTCCTCTGGTCGGCTGTTTTCTCTGGCTAATTTGTACGCTTCATCTTTTGCTTTGATACTATCCCTGATTTCACTAGTTATCCACGGATGCACTACCTTCCCTGATTTATTCTTTTGCCATACTGGGTTGAACAATTGGTGTGGTTCATCCATGCAGTCTTTAAATGCCTTCCATTGCATATCCACCGTCAACCCGTCAAGAATCAATTGCCAGTCTATATCTTGGCCAATTCACGTCTCATACCCTCAAAGTTACCTTTCTTTAAGTTCAGAACCCTTGTTTCTGAATTAACAATGTCACTCTCTATCCTAATAAAGAACTCGACCATATTATGGTCACTCTTGCCCAAGGGGCCACGCACAACAAGACTGCTAACTAACCCTTCCTCATTACTCAATACCCAGTCTAGAATAGCCTGCTCTCTCGTTGGTTCCTCTACATGTTGGTTTAGAAAACTATCCTGCATACATTCCAAGAAATCCTTTTCCTCAACATCCCTGCCAATTTGATTCACCCAATCTACATGTAGATTGAAGTCACCCATTACAACTGTTTTACCCTTGTTGCATGCATTTCTCATTTCCTGATGCCATCCGCATTTTGATGCCATCCGCAACTCCACTACCACTGTTAGGTGGCCTGTACACAACTCCCACTAGCATTTTCTGCCCCTTAGCGTTTCGCAGCTCCACCCATATTGATTCCACATCCTCCAAGCTAATGTCCTTCCTTCCTATTGCGTTAATCTCCTCTCTAACCAGCAACGCTACCCCACCTCCTTTTCCTCTTTGTCTATCCCTCCTGAATATTGAATATCCCTGGATGTTCATCTCCCAGCCTTGGTCACCCTGGAGCCATGTCTCCGTGATCCCAACTATATATGATAATCATTAATAGCTATCTGCACATTCAACTCATCCACCTTATTACGAATACTCCTTGCATTGAGACACAAAGCCTTCAGGCTTGTTTTTTTGCAACGCTCTTACCCCTTATACAATTATATTGAAAAGTGTCCCTTTTTGATTTTTGCCCTGGAATTGTCTGCCTGCCACTTTTACTTTTCACCTTGCTACCTATTGCTTCTACCCTCATTTAACGCCCCTCTGTCTCTCTGCTCACACATTTCAGAAACACACCACCTCTTATTCTCTGTTTATTATTTTTTTCTTCTTTCCCCCCGTGTTGTGTCTGAGTGCTTCCCTTCTCTGTGACCTGCCTCACACACTGTCTACTTGCTTTCTCTATTTGAGTCCCTCCCCCCCAACCGATCTAGTTTAAGGTCTCCCCAGTAGCCTTTGCAAATCTCCCCGCCAGGATATTGGTTCCCCTCGGGCTCAAGTGCAACCCGTCCGTTTTGTTCAGGTCACATATTCCCCAAAAGAGGTCCCAATGATCCAGAAAGTTGAATCCCTGCCCTCTGCACCAGTCCTTTAGCCACTCATTTATCCTTCACCTCGCTCCATTCCTACTCTCACTGTCGCGTGGCACAGGCAGTATTCCTGAGATTGTTACCTTTGCGGTCCTTCTCCTTAACTCTCCTCCTAACTCCCTAAATTATCCTTTCAGGACCTCTTCTCTTTTTCTACCTATGTCATTGCTACCTATATGTACCACGACCTCTGGCTCCTCCCCCTCCAATTTCAGGATATCTTGGACACGTTCAGTCACATCCCAGACCCTGGCACCAGGGAGGCAAACTACCATCCGGGTCTCTGGACTGCGTCCACAGAATCGCCTACCTGACCCCCTTACTATAGAGTCCCCTATTACTGCTGCCCTCCTCTTCTTTTCCTTACCCTTCTGAGCAACAGGGCTGGTCTCTGTACCCGACGCCCGGCCGCTTTTGCTACCCCCGGGTAGGCTTTCCCCCCCAACAGTAATTGGAGAAGACGACCTGCCGTTGGCAGATAGCAACAGCGATCACATTGCCCGCATGGAGCGGATGATGGAGCAGCTGCTCCAGAGGGAGCTACTCCAGCAGGAGCATGCGTAAACAGTAAAACTGTAATTTTCTGAAGCAATTGACCTCATGTTGTGCATTACAAAGCAGGGCTAACGCATCCTGCTGCTATTCCATCATGTCCACACCATCGACTGACCTGGCAAGCGCAGTAATCTGTGAGGTCAGTACTTTGAGGATGTTCTGAATTTTCAGTTCTTGTGCCCTTATCCCAGGGCTTATATCCCCCATATGGGTGTTTGACAGTGGGTACATTCAACGACACACAATTTTGGTGTGGTCGGGTAAGTGATACTAGCCACTAGCCGTGGTTGAAGAGGTTGCCCTTTCTGGGATGGATGTGCCAATTTTGACACCATCCCCAGAAGTTCCTCTTCCTGCATCCCATGCAACTTAGGGTCTTCGGTCAACCCCTCTTCAAAGTCAGGCAATCCCTGACTTCTGGCGCTCCCTTCAGAGGAGGGAGAGATGTTGGACAGCCCTGGAAAGGGGCCTGTCATGGACCTGAATGATCCACGGGACACATGCTCCTGCTGGAGTAGGTCCCTCTGGAGCAGCTGCTCCATCATCCGCTCCATGCGGGCAATGATACCGCCGTTGCTATCTGCAAACGGCAGGTCGTCTTCCCCAGATTCTGCTGAATCAATGAGGTCATTACCGCTAGTCCGTACCCCGTCAGAGTGATGTCTATGGGACTAATGCGGTAGAAAATCGGTGCCAGCCACTCCTGCGGGGCTACACGACCCCGCGCTGATCTGCCGCCTGTCCGCGGTCTTCCGGACTGAGGCGGCGGAGAGTCGGTGCCTGCCGTTTGAACGGGGCTCCCTGATTTCCGCACTCTTTTGCCGCTAGTCCACGGTCGTGCGGACTGAAGCGGTGGAGAATCGGGTCCTGCCGACTGAGCAGGGCTCCCCGACTTCCGCGCTGTCTTCCCGGCCCGAGGTATGGGTGCTGCCGAAAACTCAACGGTCAGCTCCGGGGATGTTGGCTGCTGACCTCGCTCCGAAGTCCCACGGTCTTCAATGGCATGCTGAAAAGTAGCCCTCTTTTTGCTCCATGTTCTCTCCATGGAGTCTCTGTAAAGGATTTAAACAACACAAGTACAAAGACCAACCAACTCAAGGTTGGTAAAAACTTACCTGGTGGTCCTTTTTTAGCTGCCAGCAGAGGAGAGCGCTCCCCGCCAGCTTGTCGACTGAAATGTGAGCGACGATATGTTGCGCATGCGTGCTGGCGGGGTCTTCACAAAGTCACTCACGTGACTCCAAAGTAAAATTATAAAGGACTGGACAAGCTAGATGTAGGATAAATGTTCCCAATGTTGGGCGAGTCCAGAACCAGGGGCCACAGTCTTAGAATAAAGGGGAGGCCATTTAAGACTGAGGTGAGGAAAAACGTTTTCAGCCAGAGAGTTGTGAATTTGTGGAATTCCCTACCACAGAGGGCAGTGGAGGCCAAGTCACTGGATGGATTTAAGAGAGAGTTAGATAGAGATCTAGGGGCTAGTGGAATCAGGGGATATGGGGAGAAGGCAGCCACGGGTTATTGATTGGGGACGACCAGCCATGGTCGCAATGAATGGCGGTGCTGGCTCGAAGGGCCGAATGGCCTCCTCCTGCACCTATTTACTATGTTTCTATGTTTCTAACTGTGGAGACACAAAGATGATTTGGCAATTGAAAACATTTTGTATCTATCCACAAAAATGGGCGCTCAGAAACATCGGGAGCAGCAGCTTGTATTTGTTTTATTTCATTAACAGAACCAAAGTACTTGTTTAACTGTTCTGCCATTTCCATGTTTCCCATTATAAATTCACCAGTTTCTGACCGTAAGGGACCTACATTTGTCTTCACTAATCTTTTCATTTCTACATATCTAAAGAAGCATTTGCCGTCAGTTTTTATATTCCCCGCAAGCTTTCTTTCACGCTCTATTTTTCCCCTCTGAATTAAACCCTTGTCCTCCTCTGTCAAATTCTAAATGTCCCAGTCCTCCGGTTTGCTGCTTCCTCTGGCCAATGTAGATGCCTCATCCTTGGATTTACAGGCAAGTGTTGAAGGTCAGCCTGCAGGTGGGTTATCTGGGTGACCGGTTCCCATCAGCCGAGCTCTCTCACCCTCTCGAGTACGGGCCAGTCTACAGCTGCTCCGTGAGGTGGAGCCCCCGACCACTTCACTATCTCTATACATTAGAGGTACAGTGCGGAAACAGTCCCTGCAGCCCACCGAGTCCACGGCCACCATCGATCACCCCGTACACTAGCACTACCCTCACTCCCCCTACTCCCCTCACTCTACCTCAATCTCCCTCACTCCCCGCACTCCAACTCACTACCCTCACTCCCCCTACTCCCCTCACTCTCCCTCAATCTCCCTCACTCCCCGCACTCCAACTCACTTCCCTCACTCCCCCTACTCCCCTCACTCTCCCTCAATCTCCCTCACTCCCCGCACACCAACTCACTACCCTCACTTCCCTCACTCTACCTCAATCTCCCTCACTCCCCGCACACCAATTCACTACCGTCACTCCCCCTACTCCCCTCACTCTTCCTTAATCTCCCTCACTCCCCGCACTCCAACTCACTCCCCCTTCTCCCCTCACTCTTCCTCAACCTCCCTCACTCCCCTCACTCACTTCATTCCCCTACTCCCCTCACTACCCCACTCTAACTAAATCTTGCTCATTCCCCTCACTCCCCCTACACCCTTCACTCTCCCCTCACTCCCCTCACTATCCGCTCACACTGCCCTCACTCTCCATCACTCCCCCACCACACACCCCTCACTCCCCCTACTACCCTCACCCCCCTCACTCGCCTCACACCCCTCACCCCCCTCACTCCCTCACTCCCCACTCCCTCACTCCCCACTCCCTCACCGTCACTCTCCCCTCACTCCGCTCACACCACCTCCATCACCGCCCCTCCCTCACTGCCCCTCCCTCACTCTTCCTCATCTCCCCCCTGCCCAACCCCTCCCTCTCTCTCCCCTCGTCTCCCTGTCCTGCTCTGACCCAGGACTCTCTCTGATCCATTCGTGCCTCTCACTGTGTGGTTTTGTGGGTGAGGGAAGGGGTGCCAGACCTCACTCCCCTGCCACACAATCTCTTGCAAGTCATGACTAGGGCAACTCTCTCTGTTGCGATTAGGGGGAGGGGGGAGCAAGGGCGGAGGTGTGGGGTACCGAGGAGACACGTGTGAGGTCCGCATCTATGCTCCCCAAAGAATGAGGACACCTCGAATGCCCCAGTACAGAACACCTCATCTTTGGCGCAGATGCGGCGTAGGCGGAGGAATTGAAAGTCGGCGGTAGAGCCATTGCAGGAAGCAGGGTTGGAAGAAGTGTAATCCAGATAGTTGTGGGAGTCAGTGAGTTTGTTATAGACGCCAGTCAATGTCTGGGCCGTTTGGATGTGTGGTGGTGGAGGATCAGAGCTATACGTTTGTTGGACAGAGGAGCTTTCTCTCCTTGGATCCCATGGGATCTAACCTTGCAGAGCAAGGCCTACCATGCGGAACCTTGTCGAATGCTTTACTGAAGTCCATGTAGACAACATCTACAGCTCTGCCTTATCGACCTTTATGGTCACATCTTCAAAAATCTTAATCACATTTCTGAAATACGAATCTCAGTTGGAATAATTTTACACAAGACGCGAGTTACTTTCAAACTGTTACTAAATTATTAGCAATAACTTGTCAGACGCGGAGAGCAGTCGAGCAAGAGACTGTCCTCATGATGCAAAGCATGCAATATTTTAATATCATCGTTGAAAACATAATACCAAGATAAGTCATGTACACTTGTTTACAGGGTTAACATTTCTGATCCAACATTCATTAACTTTCCACTGAAAAACAGCTTCTTTGTCTGTGTGGGATATTTCAGGGAATAGCCGTGTGGCCTTGAGTTCACCTGTTATCTTGACACACCTGCACCAGAAATGTTTAGCAATTCATGGGAGTAATGTTCGATTTATAACCATATAACAATTACAGCATGGAAACAGGCCATCTCGGCCCTACTAGTCCGTGCCGAACACTTACTCTCACCAAGTCCCATCTACCTGCACTCAGACCATAACCCTCCATTCCTTTCTTGTCCATATACCTATCCAATTTATTTTTAAATGATAAAATCGAACCTGCCTTCACCACTTCCACTGGAAGCTCATTCCACACAGCTACCACTCTCTGAGTAAAAAAGTTCCCCCTCATGTTGGCCCTAAACTTTAGTCCCTTAATTCTCAAATCATGTCCTCTTGTTTGAATCTTCCCTACACTCAATGGAAATAGCTTATCCACGTCACATCTGTCTATCCTCATAATTTTAAAGACCTCGATCAAGTCCCCCCTTAACGTTATGTGCTCCAAAGTATAAAGACCTATCTTGTTCAACCTTTCTCTGTAATTTAGGTGCTGCAACCCAGGCACCATTCTAGTAAATCTCCTCTGTACTCTTGATTTTGTTGACATCTTTCCTATAATTTGGCGACCAGAATTGTACACCATATTCCAGAATTGGCCTCACCAATGCCTTATACAATTTTAACATTACATCCCAACTTCTCTACTCAATGCTCTGATTTATAAAGGCTAGCGCACCAAAAGCTTTCTTTACCACCCGATCTACATGAGATTCCACCTTCAGGGAAATATGCACAGCTATTCCTAGATCCCTCTGTTCAACTGCATTCCTCAATTCAAAACATACTAGACTAAGTGGGACCCGTTGGGTCCCATGTTCACACGGAACGGCTGGTCGCCCAATGCAATATTCCACCTCTCCACCAATTCCAATATTGGTATCCAGTGGGGGAGGGGCATTTTCTGGAGTGCTGGCATGGGTGTTGTTGGCTGCAGGGACTACTGGTCTCCAGAGGGCGAGTATGGACATTGTGGGCCAAATGAATTCTTGCGGTGGCAGCTCAGTCCCTCAAGCCTGATGTGCTGGCAGCTCAGTCACGGCTGGTGGGCTGGCAGTTGACTCACCGCTGTTCCTTGAAATTGCAGCTGTGCCTTTTCACTTCAAGCCAAAGCCTCCAAGCCACCATATGCAGCCGTGCCCTTTCACTTCAAGCCAAAGCCCCCAAGCCACCATTTGCAGCCATGCCTTTTCACTTCAAGCCAAAGCCCCCAAGCCACCATTCGCAGCCATGCCTTTTCACTTCAAGCCAAAGCCCCCAAGCCACCATTCGCAGCCATGCCATTTCACTTCAAGCCAAAGCCCCCAAGCCACCATTCGCAGCCATGCCTTTTCACTTCAAGCCAAAGCCCCCAAGCCACCATTTGCAGCCGTGCCTTTTCACTTCAAGCCAAAGCCTCCAACTCACCATTTGCAGCCGTGCCTTTTCACTTCAAGCCAAAGCCCCCAAGCCACCATTTGCAGCCGTGCCTTTTCACTTCAAGCCAAAGCCCCCAAACAAACATTTGCAGGCAGTGCCTTTTCACTTTTAGATCCAATAGAGACACTCTTTCAGCAAGCATTTTAGAACCAATATACACTTTCTGCAACCATTTAGACCCAATAGACACTTTTTGCAACCATTTAGACCCAATAGACCACTTCCTGGTTTTATAGTCCCTACCCCTCCCTCCAGCAGGGGCAGCAGAGAGAATGGGGAATATATATTTAAAACAGTAATATCTCTCTGAATTTTCATCAATGGGAAAAACCCTCCGGTCCTGGAAGGCAGAGTAGGGCTCTGAGCGAGGTGGACAAATATGACGGCCATAGGTAGCGCCGTTCTCTTGGAAATCACAGCACAGCGAGCCAAAAGCGGTCAAGATCAGACTTTTAGTAATATATAGATAAACATAGAAAATAGGTGCAGGAGGAGGCGATTCGCCCCTTCGAGCCAGCACCACCATTCATTGTGATCATGGCTGATTGTCCCCCTATCAGTAACCCATGTCTGCCTTCTCCCCATATCCCTTGATTCCACTAGCCCCTAGAGCTGTAACTCTCTCTTAAATCCATCCAGTGTTTTGGCCTCCATTGCCGTCTGTGGCAGGGAATTCCATGAATTCACAACTCTCTGGGTGAAAATGTTTTTTCTCACCTCAGTCTTAAATGTCCTCCCCTTTATTCTAAGACTGTGGCCCTTGGTTCTGGACTCGCCCAACATTAGGAACATTTTTCCTGCATCCAGCTTGTCCAGTCCTTTTATAATTGTATATGTTTCTATATGATGCCCCCTCATCCTTCTAAACTCCAGTGAATACAAGCCTAGTCTTTTCAATCTTTCCTCATATGACAGTCCCGCCATCCCAGGGATCAATCTCATGAACCTACGCTGCACTGCCTCAATCACATGGATGTCCTTCCTCAAATTAGGAGACCAAAACTGTACACAATACTCCAGATGTGGTCTCACCAGAGCCCTATACAACTGCAGAAGAACCTCTTTACTCCTATACTGAAATCCTCTTTTTATGAAGGACAACCATCCATTAGCTTTCTTCACTGCCTGGAAGCCAACTTTCAGTGACTGGTGTACAAGGATGCCCAGGTCACGCTGCACCTCCCCCTTACCTAACCTAACCCCATTGAGATAATAATCTGCCCCCTTGTTTTTGCCGCCAAAGTGGATAACCTCACGTTTATACTGCATCTGCCATGCATCTGCCCACTCACTCAACCTGTCCAGGTCAACCTGCACCCTAACATCCTCTTTGCAGTTCACACTGCCGCCCAGCTTTGTGTCATCTGCAAACTTGTTAGTGTTGCTCCTAATTCCCTCTTCCAAATCATTAATATATATGGTAGACAGTTGCGGCCCCAACACCGAGCCTTGCGGCACTCCACTCGCCACTGCCTGCCATTCTGAAAAGGACCCGTTCACTCAAAAGTCAAGTCAAGTCAAGTCAAACAAACTTTATTGTCATTTAGAAATACATCGATATATGCAATTCCAAACGAAATTCCGTTGCATTTGGCTCCCTGTGCAACACGATAATTAACAGAAGGATAAACATGGATAAAATAGCTAAAAAGGATAAAAGGATAAATAGACAATGGTGGCAGCCCATTACATGGCATTCAGGAGTCTGATGGCTCGTGGGAAGAAGCTGTTGCAGAACCTTAATGTTCTGCTCCTTATGCTACGATATCATTTGCCCGAGGGCAGCAGAGTGAACAGTCCGTGATGGAGATGTGTGGGGCCTTAGACACGCAACGTTTGGTCGCAATATCCCCGATTGAGGGGAGAGAAGTCCCGATGATTTTTTCCGCTGTCCTCACCACTCTCTGCACGGACTTCCAGTCAGAGGCTTTACAGTCCCCAAACCAGACAGAGATATAGCTGGTCAAAATACTCTCTATGGTGCCCCTGTAGAAAGTGGTGAGGATGGGATGGGGGAGGTGAGCTCTTCTCATCCGGTGCAGAAAGTGCAACCGCTGCTGCGCTCTCTTAACTGTTCATGAGATGTTATTTGACCAGGTCAGACTGTTAGTGATCTGCACCCCCAGGAACCTAGTGCTACTGGAAGTCCTACCCATTTGCTTCCGGTCTGCCAACCAATTTTCTATTCATGTCAACACCCTCCACCCAATACCATGTGCTCTAATTTTAGTCACCAAACTCCCGTGCGGGATCTTTCTGAAAGGCTTTCTGAAAGTCTAGATACACTACATCCATTGGCACCCCTTCATCCATTTTACTTGTCACATCCTCAAAAAATCCCAGAAGATTAGTCAAGCATGATTTCCCTTTCATAAATCCATCTTGACTTGGACTAATCCTTTTACTGCCATCCAAATGCCCAATTATTACCTCTTTAATAATTGACTCCAGCATGTTCCCACCACCGAAGTCAGGCTAACTGGTCTGTAATTCCCCGTTTTCTCTCTCGCGCCTTTCTTGAAAAGTGGGATAACATTAGCTATCCTCCAATCCTCAGGAACTGATCCTGAATCTATTGAACATTGGAAAATGATCACCAATGCGTCCACTATTTCTAGAGCCACCTCCCTGATGACCCTGGGATGCAGACCATCAGACCCAGGGGATTTATCATCCTTCAGTCCCATTAGCCTACCCAAAACTATTTCTCTTTCAGTTCCTCTACCCCCTTAGATCCTCTGTCCTCCAGTACATCTGGGAGATTGTTTGTGTCTTCCTTAGTGAAGACAGATCCGAAGTACCTATTCAACTCGTCTGCCATTTCCTTGTTGCCCATAATAATTTCACCCGTGTCTGCCTTCAAGGGACCCACGTTTGACTTTGCTACTCTTTTTACCTTAACATACCTAAAGAAGCTTTTACTGTCCTTCTTTATATTCCTGGCAAGCTTCCCTTCGTACTTCATCTTTTCAGCCCGTATTGCCCGTTTTGTTTCCTTCTATTGTCGTATGAACGTTTCCCAATCCTCTGGCTTCTGGCTGCTCTTTGCTGTGTTATACATCTTTTCTTTTAGTTTTATTCTATACCTAACTTCTCTTGTCAGCCACGGTTGCTTCCTACTCCCCTTAGAATCTTTCTTCCTTTTTGGAATGAAATGAACCTACGTCTTCCGGATTATGCCCAGAAATTCCTGCCATTGCTGTTCCACCGTCATTCCTGCGAGGATCCCTTTCCAGTCTCCTTTGGCCAGCTCCCCTCTCATGCCTTCATAGTCCCCTTTGTACAACTGCATCACCGCCACTTCCGGTTTCAAATTGCAGATTAAAACTAATCATATTATGATCACTACCTCCAAGCGGTTCCTTTACCTCGAGTTCTCTTATCATATCTGGTTCATTGGACAACACTAAATCCAGAAATCTTTTCTCTGGTCGGCTCCATTACAAGCTGCTCTAAGAATCCATCTCGGATGTACGTCCTATTTTGATTTGTCCTGCCAAGATGTAGCACCTCACACTTATCAGCATCAAACTCCATCTGCCATCTTCAAGCCCACTCTTCCAAATGGCCTAAATCTCTCTGTAGACTTTGAAAATCTACTTCATTATCCACAACACCTCCTATGTTACTATCTGCAAA